>JARQOC010000002.1:71862186-71903278 GCA_033576535.1 Allobates femoralis | reverse complement strand
CATACAGGTTCCCACTCACACATTTTGTATGTTTAATTAAGAACACCATATTGGTTGTGGTGCAGCTGCAGGCACCTGAGATCTTGTAGTCCTGATCTGTGGCTGGGAATGTTTATCTTGTCCGTTGTCATTATAAATGGACAGGAGTTGCACCTCCACTGGTTGCAGGGAACGGTTCCTGTTGTTTTTGTAGAGGACATTAAGCTTCTGACAGTGATGCTTTTTAGATTTGGGGGCTGCCTAAAACATAAAAGTGGGAGGGGTATGGAAATATAGATTTTAGTCGGTCATCATTTTGTAGTAGTGGTTGTAGTTTCCATACAGCCCCTCTTACCACCTCCAGATTTGGATTGTAGGTGACTACGAGAGGAACTCTTGTTTTCTTCTCTAGTTTTGTAATGTAGGAGATTATTCCTTGATATTCTGGTGGCTCTTGTAATCTGGTTCTCGATTGTTCTTGGATGGTAGCCCTGGTTCAAAAAGCTCTTTCTGAGGTCCTCAAGGTGATTGTCTCTATCTGTAGGGTTGGAACATATCTGACTGTATCTGATGGCCTGACTGTACTATTACCAGCTTCTTTAATTCCTTGAAGCAGTCCTGTGTTGGGTCAGACTCCAATTTTCTGGAGTAGTGTGTGTCCATCAGTTGTCTGCTTCCTTCAGGTAGTCTGATTTGTTCATCATGACTATGGCACCAACCTTGTCTGGGGGTTTGATGAGGATTTGGTAAAATCCACTATTTTAGATACACACAAGAGGCAACCATCCAACATCAGTGCCCAGGAGAAAAGAGAGATACAGTCTTTGACACCACTACTACAAAAAGATGTCTTACCAAAATCTATATTTCCAGTCTCCCAACGTCTATGCTTTAGGCAGCCCCTCAGTACTTTTACTGAATCTGAGTTTCTCAGAGTTTTACCTCAATATTTGTAAGTGAAAACCAAGAGTGGGAAAGGGGAAAATTATAGTAGAAACCAGTGGAGTAACTTCAGGCTCAAGGGCCCTGATGCGAAAGCTCCAACGAGGCTCCCAATTATTGCAAATCTTTAATAATCTTAGTCTTTTCTATGGGCCAAAGTGACTTTTGGGGCCCCCCTAGGCTGCAGGGCCCATGTGCGATCGCAACCCCTGCATCTGTTGTAGTTATGCTCCTGGTAGAAACATGTCACCACTTCTGTATTTTTATACCAACTTTTGGTTTTGGCTAACAAATAATGAGGTACAAAACTCACCAAATCCTCAATGTGTGCGCATGGCCTAATACAACCAGTATTCACCACTAACAGCAATGACAAGATCTAGGTGTCAGTTGTTTAAAACCTTAAATGCCTCTGCCAATCCCCAAGAGTGACATTAATGTGCAGCAATTATGCCTGGATAACCACTGCCTCTACCCCCCACAATTTAAAGTGATCCTAAACCCAGAAACTGACCCCCCCCCGTATCTTTAGACCTGTCCCTGCACCCCCTCTTATCATTTCTAGCCATCCCTTTTGCAGAAAAAATCGCTTTTGTAAAGTAAGAGAAAAGGTTATAATACTTTGACCTGTGTGAGTTCCCTCTTTCTGTGGAAGCCGAGATGGGACGGGCCTGTCTGCTGCTGCCTGGTAATTATGCACGCCCCTCTCTGCTTCTAAGAGCCTGGCCGCGTCATGAAAGGGGGCGGGGCTCCGGCATGACGCGATTTAGCCCCGCCCCATTCATGACGCGACCAGGCTCTTAGAAACAGAGAGGGGCGTGCATAATTACCAGGCAGCAGCAGACAGGCCCATCCCATCTCGGCTTCCACAGAAAGAGAGAACTCACACAGGTCAAAGTATTATAACCTTTTTTCTTACTTTACAAAAGCGATTTTTTTCTGCAAAAGGGATGGCTAGAAATGATAAGAGGGGGTGCAGGGACAGGTCTAAAGATACGGGGGGGTCAATTTCTGGGTTTAGGATCACTTTAATAACAAGGTGCCGATGGAGTGCTATGGCAACTGCAGACCTGCTGAAGGTATTGTACAACTGCAATATATAGATCAAGCGATCGGACCATTAACGATTCAAGTGATCTATGTGGACTAATAAAAAGTAAAAATAAAGTGAATAAAAATCTATAAACAAAGCACACCTCTAAATCTTTGAGTTACCCTACTTTTCCACTTTTGAACATAGACATTAAAAAGAAACATTCGGCATTGCCACAAGTCCAATCTATAATTATTCATCCCATATGGTAAATGGCGTTCATCAAATAAAGTTAAAACATCTAGTGAAATAAAAAGTGAACAAAATGGTAACTCAAAATGGTATCAATAAAAACATCTGCTCTCTACACAAAATACAAACCCTAACACAATTCCAAAGACAGAAAATGACAAAAATGGTTTCCAGAAAATGGCAAATTTCTGAATCTTGTTTCATCACTTAAAAGAAGAAATTATGTTTGGAATCACTTAATAAAAGGGGTCGCCAACTATTTTTACAACATGTTCACATTCCTTATGTGCTCCCCCATAAAAAAGTCTGTACTAACCTTTGGTGCCAACGCGGCTTCAGCCATCGATGTTGGAAAGCATGTTCCCTTGACCCACGTGACATGGTTATGACATCACTGCTGGTTTCTCTCTCCCCACCTTAGGACGCAGAAGCAATTAAAAGGAAGTGAGCAGCAGCCGCAGTACTCACTTCCTAATAATTACTTAACCGTCTGAAGGCTGGGAGCAACCAGTGCTGATTGGTCGAGGGGCTATCGTGTTATAACAATGTCATGTGGGTCAAGGGAACTGGCTTTTCAACATCGCTGGAGCCGCGTTGGCACCAAAGGTGAGTACAGACTTTTTTATTTTTATAGGGTGCACATGGAAAATGAGGAGGGGTTGACCAAGTAGTGGACAACCCATTAATCTGATTTGGAGAACCACTCTGGTAGGTCATTTTATAAAGATGTAAAAACAGACAAACAAAAAAAATGGTGGAAATATGCTTCTCTCTCCATTTCACTATTTTACTGCACTTGGAATTTGTTTCCTGCTTTTTTCCTGTATTTTTATATGGAAAAACAAATGGAGTCATTCAAAACTACAACTTGTCCTGTATAAAAAAAACAAGACGGACAATTATAAAGTTACGACTTTGGAAGATGGGGAGTACATTTTTAGAATAAGCAGTAACGTGACTTTACATGAGGAATAAAACCAGTTCTGGCCGTTATAGGACTTGTATTTTACATTTTTTTTGCCGTCTTTCCCTGTACATCCAATAGCCACTAACAGGCTATGCAATTTCTAACTAATTCAAAGAATCCAAAGAGTTAGGCCCCTTTCACATCTCTGCGTTTGCTGCGTTTTGCTTCATTTGCGTTTTTTTCGCGTTTTTACCGCTAAAAACGCATGAAAACGCATGCGTTTTTATCCCCATTGATTTTAATGGGGACGCATGAAAAACGCATGCAAAAACGCATGTACAAACGCATGTGCGTTTGCAAAAACGCACAACGCATGCGTTTTTGCAAGCGCAGCTCAAAACGTGGCAAACAACGTTTTGGGCTGCGTTTGCAAAAACGCATGCGTTATGCGTTTTTGCAAACGCACATGCGTTTGTACATGCGTTTTTGCATGCGTTTTTCATGCGTCCCCATTAAAATCAATGGGGATAAAAACGCATGCGTTTTCATGCGTTTTTAGCGGTAAAAACGCGAAAAAAACGCAAATGAAGCAAAACGCAGCAAAACGCAGCAAACGCAGAGATGTGAAAGGGGCCATAGAAGTGTTCCCTAGTAAAATAAGCTCAAGGATATTTTTGCTAAAAATGTAGTGAGACCAGTAAGAATACCCTCACATGGTAGAAATGTGCAAATGTAGGTGCACCTCCATGAGGCATTTGTCTTGACATTCAAACCTTCCCAGTAGGCTGAAAAATGCTGCTCGATCTGATGATCCAAAGGTATATACAAACAAAACCATCGTATGACAGGTGCTGCCAAATGTGGTGGTAAATCATCGATGTAAATCAACATTGTTAACATTGTTGTATTATATGAGAAAGGTTGAACCTGATGGAGGCTTATGTGAATGATTTGGTACCACCCAACTTAGCTTTAAATGTGATATCAAAGGAGGATCACCTTTGCATGCATACTTCTTAGTGTGATCTGTGTATTTCTCTTACCAGTTCCCCTACTCCACAGACTTTTCTTGGCAGCAGCTCTAATTTGGTTCCTCGCTGAATAAAGATCTGTATACAAGTTTGAGCAGTTTCTGAGTGTAAATGAACAGTGCAAGGAGATCAGAAGTGAATAATTAGTGGGTAAAGTAATTTCTATAGTAAGATGTATCACAAAGCTTCTTATCTTTGCATGTATGTTTGATTTCTGAAATAAATAAAAATAAAATAGTTACTATTTAAAGCATATCGCATTTGCCAACTCCTTTGGAATCAGGGAAGGCATCCAACACTTCTGGAAATCTCTATGGTTCAGTGGATCCTCCCTGAAATCTTTCAGGTACCCAATGTTCTGGGTAGTTTTGTCATTCCGGGAGGTGGGGATCGGAGAGATTAAAAAATAGGGGATAAAGGGTGAGTGCATTCAGGTTAAAAGGCCTGGCTACTTCTTGCTCTCAGAAGTTTGAAAATACACCATAAAAAGGTTGGAAATGATAGGCCAGATTCAGCAGGAATGGCATTGTTCATGCCGGCCTTTATGAAGAAATGTGGTGGAGTCAGACCGCCTGATTCATGAAGAGGAACACAAATCAGGAGTGTCAAACAAGTGATGTACACCTCTTGTGCTCCTTGCCACAAATCCTTGTCCAGTCCCTGCTGCAATGTTGCGGAGTTGGAGTTGTAAAGTCGGTGTCCATTTTGGTGGAGTTAGAGTTGGTATAAAATGGACCGATTCCGATTTTTAAAATGTATAATCAATTGGGTACAGTATAGGGATGAGCGAGTACCGCAATATTCGGACTCGCTATACTCGCAACCAGCAGGTCCCGGTACTCGGTACTCATTGCGAGTATAGCGAGTCTGATTACTTTCGCAGTGTATCTATAGATACACTGGAAAAGTACCCTAAAAGTGAATAAAAGTTGTTAAACATAATAAAATTACATACTCACCTGTCTGACGCCTGCACCGGGACCGGCAAAGAAGACCCCAGGACCGTCCCAGAAGACCTGCGATCACCGAACAAGGACCTGTGACTGCCAGCCAATCAGATGGCCGGTAGCGATCTGGCCAATCAGATGGCGACACGTCACAACCACGTGATTGCTAGCGGACACCTGATTGGCCAGATTGCAAGGTCCTAGGTGTACTGCCAGGACCTTGCAATCTGGCCAATTAGGTGGCCGCTAGCGATCACATGGTTGTGACGTGTCGCCACCTGATTGGCTGGCAGTCACAGGTCCTTTTCCGGTGATCGCAGGCCTTCTGGGACGGTCCCGGGGTCTTCTTTGCCGATCCTGGTGCAGGCGTCGGACAGGTGAGTATGTAATTTTATTATTTTTAACAACTTTTATTCACTTTTAGGGTACTTTCGCAGTGTATATATAGATACACTGCAAAAGTGAATGGACTACTCGCTACTCCCGAGTAATCATAAGATACTCGGAGAGTAGCGAGTACCCGAATACCGCTACTATTCGGCGAGTTCTGAATAGTAGCGAGTATACTCGCTCATCCCTAGTACAATAGTTTACTGCAGTATGTGTTGAATATTTTTTTCAGAAGAATTTGGGAAAGTTATGAAATTTCCTATAAATGTCTGTTCTTTTTCTGATGTAAGGATCTAGTATTTTAGTTGAGATACATTTTGGGAAAGGGGCAATTGTAGATCAAGTCACTTGGTGGGGCAGCACCTACGCAATGATTGAGCGATTGCTTGAGCTGAACCCATTTCATGTAGACATGGCCAACCCTCAAGTAACACTAAATGAATTTCAATGGACACAGGTGGCTGACTTAAAGGAATGGCTTTATTACCACTTACAGTGCCAAAAAATATTTAACTCCTGGCATTTTTATGAAGGATTGGAAGAACTTGCTGCTTTGCCTGTCCCAAAGAGGAGCTTTGCCACCTACCCAAGTTAGTGGGAAAAGGTTTTTCTCCAGCCTTAAAATAATTAGGTCAGATTTGAGGTCATCTGTGAGGGAGGATTTGATGGAAGCAATACTGTTTCTCAAAACAATTGAATGGTATTCAATATGTTTTTGTTGAAAAATGCTTTTTCCTTTTTACTGCATAGTGTATTGCATATTTACAATTTATTAAAGTTCTTTGTGCTCTATAATTGTAGTCCAATAAATACATTTTATGTTCTATACTGAATAGCTTGATTATTGTATCATAAAGGTTTGGAAAAGCCTGATGTTACCATTGTACTACAGTAAATGTATCACTTAAAGGTAATCGGACAGGTCAAAAATCCATATATAACTGCTATCATTTTCTAGTTGCTTTCTCTAAGCTCTCTATTCATATATTTCAATTATTTATACTTTCCTCCTATCCTCTTTAAACTTCAACATAAAATATTAATTCCATCTGTCAATCACAGCAAGCACTCTGCAGCCCACTCCCCAATGAATGAATATTCATGTATCAAAACACAACCCTGCCTTTCTCTGATCTGTCTGCTTTATGAGTCATTGCAGACAGAGGAGCAGGGAAGGGGAGGAGGTGTATTCTCTCTGTAGGTGCAGCTCTGAGATCTTTATTCATTGTGTGTATCTGAGGCATGTGTGTAGTGTGTTCTCTGAGATATTTCTATGTGTTTATATGAACATTTGATAATTTGCTCAGCAGATACGCATATTACATGTTCATGTAAACAGAAATCTTTTACAGATAGAACAGGCTAGTGATGTTACCCATCAGCCTGCAAAAAACTGATAGATTCAGTGTAACTTCAGCAGAGGGGAGGAACAGAATACCAGCTTGGATAGGCATGGATATTTAAATAACACTTACAGACTGTGACTCTCTGATGGCTCAGGAGTCATGTCAATTACATTTACAGAGTGTGCAGGTGCTTATAGAAAGAGAACTACACAGGGTACATTAAATTTTTTTACATATTCTGAAAGGTCTACCCAAGCAATATTTAAGGGCATTATTAGTATCATACTAAAAAATGACCTTACAGAGTCCCTTTAAACATGAGCCATGAATGTGGGAGTTGGAGTCAAAGATTCGTCTTAAAGACTCTATTGCCCTGCCGGAGTTAGATTTGTGGCGTAATGAACATCATCACTCATCATTATTTGGGGAATTGAGGTTGCTATGATGCAGATCCACCCACCTCGTGAAGCTGGGCAAAAATGGTGTGAAAACCTTCAATTGTACCAAATTATGAAACTTTTTAAAGCTTTTTATGTCAGAATACTGTCATAAAAGGTTTTGATGAATAGGCCCTAAATAAAGTGTGGATGACCAAGTCTAAGATCCATAAGGAATACACCTTTGGGGTGACGCCATATTCTGCATCAAGCTGTGTGCATCTGAAACTCCATCCATTACGGTATACAATAGGCATAAGATTTTGAAACCAAGTTGTCCGGTCTTTCACCATCAAGGTGGCTGAGATTTCACATTTTGCCCCTGTGTTTGGGTAATAACATTACCTGCTTGGTTTCATTGTGGTTGCTGTTGTCTGGTCCCTCATGCAATAATTATTGCTAAACTTAAAACCTTTGAATTTCCCATTTTAATCTGTAATGTAATTAAAATGAAAGAAAGCTGTTACAGGTGTCTCTAAACAATTATTAGAATAAAAATGACTTCTATGAAAGTAACATTTCTATGAAGGAGGGTAATTATCGTAATTGAAAAAAGGTTTCAGGCTTTGTAAGAGATCTCCTTCCTTTTAATTGGATCTGTGCTTACATTTGTTGCAGCTTCTTAAGCGTATTTATTTTAGTGCACCAATTCCATGATTAATGCTTTTGTGGTTGCTTAGGCTGCTTTCACATAACGATTTTCGGTCATCCGATTGTATCCGTTTCAAAACGGATACAATTGGATCCGAAATCGGATCCCATGTTCCCCTATGGAAATCGGATGGGATCGGATGTACCACTATTGGCATCCGATTTTGGCACCATCCGATCCGATCCGATTTAATTACGGGCACAAAATCGTAGCCTGCTAAGATTTTGTGTCCGTGACTCACATCGGACAGCATCTGATCACTGCTGATCCGAGTGCCCACAACATGGGAGCCTATGGACATCGGATCCAAGTTCACCTCCCGGAGTATACATCGCCTGTCACCGGCTCCCACGATGCAGCACCATCAGGACTGAAGAGCCTGTGATGATGACAGAGAGAGCCGGTCACATGACCCGTCAGCTGACCGCCTCTCTGACATCATCACAGGCTCTTCAGTCCTGATGGTGCTGCAGCGTGGGAGCCAGTGACAGGCGATGTATACTCCGGGAGGAGTTTTTTTTTTTTTTTTACACACAGGGAAGATAAGAGGGGACAGGATAGGGATTAGATGAGGATAGAGGAGTGGGAGGACAGAATAGAATAGCGGGGAGACAGCATAGAATAGGAGAGGCTATTTGCCATCCGATTGCAGGGATCCGTGTGGATCTGTGCCTGTCCGTGGGATCCTCCTTCAAAGTCAGATCCCACGGACAGGCACTAAATCGTAGTGTGAAACCAGCCTTAGTATGGTGGCATATTGCAATGCAATATAACTGTATTGCTTATCTCCAGGTTACTTAGAAATGAAATTAAGCAGCAAAGCTCCAAGTTTTGCCATAGTTAGAAGTATATATGCATTTAATTAGTTCTACATGCTAATGTGAAATATGCAGAATGCTGCTTTTGCGCAGGCGTTAAGATCTGAAGGTGTAAAAGCCATTGTCACATAATGCAAACTTGTGCGTATGGCTGTGAAATACAGCAGAGGGTGGGAGAAATGTTGCACTTATCCATATGCAAGTGAGTATGAAATAAGCTGAAAAATCACATTACATGGAGTAATTTATCTTATTATGTCCTGCCTCTCAATGTTCTGTCCTCTGATATTGATGAACTGTCCCTCATTGCTCCTTTCATCACGCTGTCACCAGCAGCACACGGTCACACATTGTCCAAAAACACAATTTTTTTTTTAGATTTGAGGGATTGACACTCTTTATGGAGACTATGGAGTCAGATTGATAATACACTATGCAAATTACCTCATTACCAAAAAGAAAAAAATCTCAATAATACCATCTATTAGACATAGCAACCCTATAAGTGATGGTCTGACCCTTTTAGAGTGATAAAAAACAATTCCAGTAAGGCTGGCTGCAGACTAGCGCATGAACAGTCATCTGTTTCACTGTTGATTTTCATTTGATTTCCCTCCATGTATCTATGTGACATCCATGTTTTGTCCATGTCTGATCCATTCTCCTACATATACATTAAAAAATGTACATGATCATACAGAGTTTCCTAAGTTAATAACAGAAATGTATCCATAAAAATCCCACTTGAATGTTCTGTGTGGGATCCAATTTTATTTTTTTTTAACACACGCCTAGACTTGAATGGGTGAATCTCATCTTTTTGTATGCAGAAAAGTACTGAAGGTTATCATTTTCTTCTCACAGGCAGTAGGACTGAGATTACCAGTAGTCTGAACAGCCCTATTGAATAATGTGGGTCAGTATGCTGTCTATGTGCTATCTGATCAAAATTTAGATAGCGCTAGTGATGAGCAAGTGTAATCGTTGCTATTTGCGCGGATAATACAGTATTTGCGATACTCATTACTCGGTGAGTATCACTGGTACTCATGAGTGAAGTGCCCATCATTATCGATCTGACACATATTGTCGGCTCCCTTCAGTGCACAAAGTGAGCTGGCACCACAGGTAGAGCAGATTGAATGATAGGCTCTCTGGAGGCCACAGCAAGGTGTTTTATGCAGTACAAATGACAAAAGCCTCCCAACCTACCATGGAAAGACTCATTTTATGGCTGGAAGTGTGTGGGCAGAGCCAATCACTAATTGACTAACATTGGACTCGCTATTCAGACGAACATGGAAGTATTAAAAAGTACTCATTACGAGTATAGCGAGTGCTAATATTACCCCAACTCACTCATCACTAGATAGCACACATTCAATTTATGCCCTCATCTTTGTATGAGGCCAAAGGGTTAGATCGCACGCAGTGTGCAGCCAAAGGTCTGCGCAAGATGGCCAACTGCAGCACAATTTTGTTTCTCTACTGTGCAGCCATTGCTCTTCTACCGATGGACAAAGTTTTGGTTGCACGAAGAGCTGCAACTTGTGGTGCACAAAAACTCCATGTACAACAGGTCTCCATAAAGTATGCATCACTGACCTGTGACTGCCATGTTTATATAAAAAACAGCCTCAGACTGAACATTTTTTGAAGATTGTACAACTAATAGAAAAAGATAAGAATAATCTTGGCCATAGGCAGCCTGCAAAAATCAGATCTAAACTATAGGGATTGTGTGATCCTAGGACACCAAGTGACATCATCCTACAACCCTCCATGAGACAATTTAATGTCAGAACACAAGATATTGCTTGTATTGCAAAAAATATTGAGTTTATTTTCTTATATAGCACCATTATTTTTCACAACATCATAGTGTTTAGCATCATGGTCCCCAGCGCTATAGTGGCTGTGCATGCATGACTCTTTCCATTGACTTCTTCTACATTTTAACAATAATTGTGTAATGCATAGTTAAAAAATCTAGTTACACTATGAACACTATGCTTTAGACATTTTCCCAACCTCTACTTGTCCATCCATGTCCCGGTGTGGCAGAAAACTACCAAAACACATTGGCCTCTATTCAACAAAGCAATTTCACAAGAATTCTGGAGTAAATTGCTTTCAAAAGTTGAAAAATGTTTGTGAAATCAGAGTTGCACCAATTTAGTGACTTTTGGGGCCTTGATTAATTATTGCATTTGGGTCTATTCTTTTTCTAGCTTTGTTTATGTTTTTTGTCGCCACCCAATTCAATACTCTATTTGCACCTTTTATGAAGTCTATCTATATGTGCTCACTTCTTTTTGTTTTTGGCTTTGTCGCTGAAGTTGATTAATTTCAGATGTTTTTGCCTGATTCATCAATTACGACTATTTAAAAACTTGCCAAGTCCAGTCCTCCCCTGGTGCACTTTGGTGCACAAAACGTTTCACAACATTTTAAAATTTGATGTGACTTCTTGCTCAAATAGTTACAAAAATAGTTAATGAGAGGGAATAAAAAATGTTGACTTTGTTCCAATTTCATGAACCATGTGTGCCATTTGGTGAATTTGGAACAATAAGACAAAGTGCTGGAGATCCGCGCTGCTGTAGGAAAACCACGACTCAAGAGGTATGGTGCAAATGGTGCCTCTGTATTCCAACGCATTTCGGAGCAGCGGCTGCTCCTTCCTCAGGGATAATCCCTTAGGAAGAAGCAGAGGCTGCTCCGAAATGCGTTGGAATAAAGAGGCACCATATGCACCATACCTCTTGAGTCGTGGTTTTCCTTCAGCAGCGCGGATCTCCAGCACTTCGTCCTATTGTTCCAGTTGTATGCCACGTTGCACGTGGAAGTGTGGATCCAGCGGCAGCTGTATCCGCGCAAATACTGGTTGTGGGTACACACAGATCAGGTGAGCAATTTTCAACAGGCAGTCGCCCCTCTCTGCCACGAGATAAGACCCTATGCGCTCTTTTGACTCTTACATTTTTTTAGATTTGGTGAATTTGGCACAATTAACACAACTAATACCACAAGACATGAAAAGAAATGTGACTTAAAAAAAAAAAAAAATAATGACTCGGTGCCATGGTGTTTTCATGTCAGTTTCTTCCAGCGCTGCCCATTTTGGCGGAACTGGGATGGGACTGGGGTGTGACTCCACAGCTTATCTAATTTATCACGAGTTGTGGTATCCCTTTCTTCAGAAATCTTACTCTTATGCTGCTTTCAGATCATTGTTTTCTGCTGATCACGGCAAATCCGGCAGCTTTGCCGCATCTGCCGCATAATGGCTGACTTGTGGCAAGCTCATGGCAAGCCCCATTCATTCTATGTGGGACTTGTGGTCGAGTGCAGCAAGTGCACTTGTGGCAGTGCAAAAAAAATGCTGCTAGCTGCGTTTCTTTGACTTGCTGTAAGTAAAACAGCAACTGACGCAAATCCCATAGGGAATGAATGGAGCTTCCCGCAAGTCAGCCGATATGCGGCAGACGTGGCAAAATCTGATGGATTTGCTGCGAACGGCACAAAATGCTGATGTGAAAGGTCCCTAAGCCCTAATGGAGAAACACACACAGAGGCGCATGCAACTTGCTAGATCCTCCGTATTCATTAAAGTGAACTTGTCAAGTGGAAAAATGCTCTTAACCTGCAGATGTGTGGTTAATCTGCAGGTTAATAGCATTCTGAACCTGCCTGGTGCCTTCACTTTAAATCCCACTGTCCATAGGACATGAACTGTATTCCTCCTGGCAGCGTTCAGGTTTTAGGCAAGAGGGTGGCATTGGCACGTGTTCACAGCTATGTGTATAGACAGTATTAGCTGTAACCACGTCTCCCGCACTGACTGATTGCTGGGTCTAATGCTGAGCGGCTGTCAGTGCGCAGAGCGCGGTTACTCTCAATATACAGATCAGTGACTGAACGTGCACTGGCGCCACCCGGTGACTGAAACCGTAATGCTGCTGGGAGGATTAAAGTTTATCTCCACCCAGAAGCAGGGTTTAAAGTGCAGGTGCCAAGCAGGTTCAGAATGCTATTAACCTGCAAATTAACCCCACATCTGCAGGATAATAGCATTTTTCCACTTGACAGTTTCCTCTTAAAGGAAACGCATTTCTTAATGAATCAGGAGCTTCTGACTCCAACATGCCCCCTCATCAAGATTGGCAAGAAAATCACCGATCTCAATATACATGGGCCACTGTACGTAAAGTAGTATGAGGAGATGGTACCATTCTACAGAAATTAAACAGGGTACTGGGAATTAATCTTATACATATACATGTAAAGACAGTGGCGTAACTTGAAGCTCATGGACCCCAAAGCAAATGCTCCAACGGGGCCCCAATTATTGCAACTCTTTAATAGAATTAGTCTTTTTCTATAGGCCACAGGGACATTTGGGACCCCTAGGGTCCAGAGCGTG
The DNA here is from genome assembly GCA_033576535.1 of Allobates femoralis. Lineage (NCBI taxonomy): Eukaryota > Metazoa > Chordata > Amphibia > Anura > Aromobatidae > Allobates > Allobates femoralis. Next base: position 71,890,118 of record JARQOC010000002.1, on the reverse strand, counting down.
GGTGCGATTGCAACCCCTGCACCTATTGTAGTTACACCCCTGTGTACAGAATATAGTGTTTTATGTGTGTACCAGATATTTGTGGATGAAATGTCTATAGACAAATAAATAGTTCATAAACTTGTGCAAAAAAGAAAAAAGACGGCACTCACCGGTTTGTAGTTGCTTTGTTTTAATTCCTTTTCAGGTTACATCGAGGGAGCGGGGAGGGAGTGATGGGGCAGATGACGCCACTGTTTAGTGGTAGATTCCACTTTCATGGGTCTGTTCTCCCGTTCTACTGAGAACAGACCCGTGGAAGCAGAATCTACCGCAAAACTGTGCAGTCGTCTGCCCCATCACTCCCTCCCCGTACCCTTGGTGTAAGCTGAAAAGGAATTAAAACAAAGCAACTACAAACCGGTGAGTGCCGTCTTTTTTCTTTTTTATCAACAAATCTTAATGACTGTGCAACACTGGTGGTCAGGTGGCACCCTTAAGGTGTTTTTTTGGTAGGACCGAACCGATCCGTGTAACAGGTAGAGGTCACACAATAGTGCCAAGCAATCTTTTTCTCTAAGTGTACACAAATAAATAGTTCAGCCTCACATTCCCTCCCATGAGCAGCCAGGGAGACTGGGGGAAGTTTTTTTGGTGCTGAATTGTACAGGATATGAAACTTTGTTAGTTGAATACACTGCAAATATCTTTAATTTCCAAACATTTCTCCACTGCCAAACTCCAGCTAAAAATATTGAATTTACTGCAAGCTTCGGTAGACAATGTTTTATCTTCCGAGACTGAAAAGTCCAGAAAATACTGTGTCTGGGAGATTAAGAGAAAAAAATAAAAAAGTAAAATGAGCATTTTCTCCTTTGTCACCTTGGCACCATTATTCAGTGCATTTGGAATTTCTTCCTTACTTTATCCATGTTTTATGTTACATTTTACACTATCTGTCAACCCGATGGAAATCACTATTGATTTCTTCTGCTGCTGAAACAGCCACAAATATGTTTGTGAGCATCCTGCAGACTGCAGCCAGCGACGGTGTTTAAAGACTAATCCAGACATCTGATGATGAATGTGAAATGTGGGAATTAGTCATATGACTGGAAGTCGCCTGTAATTAAGTTTAACGGTCCCGTCTATAGACTGCGATGCACTATTTACCCACTGCCGCTCAGCCTTCTACGTCCCAGGGTTACAGACATTGCCTTATTAATAATCGTATCTCATCTCTCTCCAGCACCTGGCACTGAGGTTTACAGAAAAATCATGATGCATGGTATTTCTGACTCCATTCCTAAAATAAAAACTAACCGAGAAACCAGACTATAGAAATGGAGTCTCCGAGGAGTAATTAATCCTAGTGAAAATACATTATGTTTAGCGCTAAGGGGAAATGTTACCAAGTTAACCTAGAAATGAGCTTGTTCCTACACAGGAGAAAACTCGATCGGAATAAGTAATATATAGAACATACTATGTAATTATCATCCCAACTCATTTGGCTCTAATTTATTTTTCTGTAGCGATGTACTTTTATTCTCTGTCGTGTACTTTCCATTTACTAGCGCTCTTCCCTGGAGTGTGATTTTCTGTATTTTTCTTGTTGTTATGCCTTTCCTTGTTATTTTTTTTATCCCTTCCTTATTATATTCGGTAATGTAGACCAGTTCATCATTCCCTAAAGTTATACGGCTTTATGAAACCAAACTATTGGCTGGTGGCTAAGCAGTTACACGTAGTGAATAATACTGTACGATAAGCATTCAACCTGTTACATGGTTAATCTTGATTAAAGGGAACCTGACAGCTCATTCATGCTGTCTGAACCATAGGCAGCATGTATCAGACACTAGCTCCATCGTTTCAGCCGGGTATGTTTACTCTGAAATGTTGCAGCATTTCAGAATAAACATACATTCAGCAGCCGGTAGAGGACCATGCTGCTTGGGTGATTAGTCCAATAGACACGTCTCCAGTGGTTTTTCTGAAACAATCAGCATAGGTGACAGATTTCTCCCTATACACATATGTCGTCACAAGAGTTTATGGTCATTAGGAGACATGTGACAGATCCGGGATCTGAGTTTTATATGAACTTGTGAGAGTCTGGATTTTTAAATGTGATTGTTTTCTTTTTACATTTCTTTGCTGGTAGTTCCTGGTTAGTTCATCTCAGCTTCAGTGGCTTGTGACCACTTTCCTTCCCTTTAAATAATCACATGATCCATCTCCTGAGGCCAGTAATAGATTGATTCTATTCTGACCATCTTAGAGGGAGGAAGTCTCTAGTCAATGCTGGAAGTCTACTGGAGGGCTGTGGTGGGAGCTGTGCTGTCTGCGGTCCTGGTGTTTTTCTACATCATTGAAGTTTGTTTCATAAACTTTTGACTATGTTCCCCCATCTGTTCTCCTTCCCTTGTGTTGCATTACTGTAGCGGTGATGTCTAGTGTACTCACCAGCCTTGGCACTAGACAGAGTGAGTGGAGAGACAGTTAGGGACTAGATATGTGATGGTGGCATGGGGAAGGACCTACTTATTAACATTAGGGGAGCTCAGGTGCCAGACACAGGTTAGTCTCAGAATTCTACTCCACACTGATGAAGGGCAACACCCCGAAACAGCGGTCCGTGGGTGGATACCTGGCCTTAGTATTCCCTTGTAATATCTTTAAGCTCATAAAGAGCTGGTTATTGACTCAAAGGGTCACTTAATATGGTGGTTATGATGGTTTCCTCAAAGATGTGTTAATTCAAGGAAAGAGGAAGAGGAATCACTCTACCACCTGATACTCACTGGGCTCCCGGGCTGCTGGTATTGGTAGCTTAACCATTCAAAGTTATATTGAGAAAAGAAAAACCAGCGCCAGCGAAGCAGATCGTCCTTTTAATTCAGATTAAAAGTACAAGATACATCCCCAGCAGGGGGAGACGCTAGACGCGTTTCGGGGAGCGGGTCCCCTTAGTCATTAGCACGTCATAACATTAAACATTACATACATACAGTGCCTACAAGTAGTATTCAACCCCCTGCAGATTTAGCTGGTTTGATAAGATGCCAATAAGTTAGAGCCTTCAAACTGCAAACGAGAGTAGGATTTATTAACAGAAGCATAAATCTTACAAACCAAAAAGTTATGTTGCTCAGTTTAATTTTTATACATTTTAAACATAAAAGTGTGGGTCAATTATTATTCAACCCCTAGGTTTAATATTTTGTGGAATAACCCTTGTTTGCAATTACAGCTAATAATCGTCTTTTATAAGACCTGATCAGGCCGGCACATGTCTCTAGAGTTATCTTGGCCCACTCCTCCATGCAGATCTTCTCCAAGTTATCTAGGTTCTTTGGGTGTCTCATGTGGACTTTAATCTTGAGCTCCTTCCACAAGTTTTCAATTGGGTTAAGGTCAGGAGACTGACTAGGCCACTCCAACACCTTGATTTTTTCCCTCTTGAACCAGGCCTTGGTTTTCTTGGCTGTGTGCTTTGGGTCGTTGTCTTGTTGGAAGATGAAATTACGACCCATCTTAAGATCCTTGATGGAGGAGCGGAGGTTCTTGGCCAAAATCTCCAGGTAGGCCGTGCTATCCATCTTCCCATGGATGCGGACCAGATGGTCAGGTCCCTTGGCTGAGAAACAGCCCCACAGCATGATGCTGCCACCTCCATGCTTAACTGTAGGGATGGTATTCTTGGGGTCGTATGCAGTGCCATCCAGTCTCCAAACGTCACGTGTGTGGTTGGCACTAAAGATCTCGATCTTGGTCTCATCAGACCATAGAACCTTGAACCAGTCTGTCTCAGAGTCCTCCAAGTGATCATGAGCAAACTGTAGACGAGCCTTGACATGACGCTTTGAAAGTAAAGGTACCTTACGGGCTCGTCTGGAACGGAGACCACTGCGGTGGAGTACGTTAATTATGGTATTGACTGAAACCAATGTCCCCACTGCCATGAGATCTTCCCGGAGCTCCTTCCTTGTTGTCCTTGGGTTAGCCTTGACTCTTCGGACAAGCCTGGCCTCGGCACGGGAGGAAACTTTCAAAGGCTGTCCAGGCCGTGGAAGGCTAACAGTAGTTCCATAAGCCTTCCACTTCCGGATGATGCTCCCAACAGTGGAGACAGGTAGGCCCAACTCCTTGGAAAGGGTTTTGTACCCCTTGCCAGCCTTGTGACCCTCCACGATCTTGTCTCTGATGGCCTTGGAATGCTCCTTTGTCTTTCCCATGTTGACCATGTATGAGTGCTGTTCACAAGTTTGGGGAGGGTCTTAAATAGTCAGAAAAGGCTGGCAAAAGAGATAATTAATCCACACGTGAAGCTCATTGTTATTTGTGCCTGAACTACTTCTTAATACTTTAGGGGGACCAAACAGAATTCTGGTGGTTTGAGGGGTTGAATAATAAATGACCCTCTGAATTAACTTTTAACGCTTTAAAAAAAAAATAATAATCTTTTTGGCTGCAGTGCATTTCCCACTTCCAGGCTGATCTACAGTCCAAATATCACAATGCCAAGTCAATTCCGCATGTGTCAACCAGCTAAATCTGCAGGGGGTTGAATACTACTTGTAGGCACTGTATATACAAAAATACAAATTAAAAACCTTTTGCATCTGTGCACACTCAGTTGTTAATTGATGCCAGAGTGTTAACCCTTGTTGTTCCAATCTAGGGATAACATGGTGAACTGGATAAAAAGTATGGTTATTCAATCCTATATCAACAAATTTGGAAAACTTAATCATATAACTGTTTATTGCACATACATATATGTAAGTATATGCAGCAGAGTTTCTTTGCTGGGCTATGCGATGTACACTTCATGAATAAATCATATATTAATTTATTTTAATCGCATGAACCTCAGAGAAGAAAACAGAGTAAAAGAGAGAAAAAAAAAAAAAGGGGAGGGGAGGAAAGGAAAAGATCTGATACCAGGGAGTAAAAGAGTGAAAAAAAGTGAACAAAACCAAAAAGAAAAAGGGAGGGGGGGAGGGGAAATAAAGTCTGTGGAGTCTCGTTTAGGAGTCTCAACACAGGACTAGCCAGATATCCCTCCAGGGAAGGGCCTAGCCATGGGGTGGCTCTTTGAGGAAACCATATTGAGAAAAGAAAAACCAGCGCCAGCGAAGCGGATCGTCCTTTTAATTCAGATTAAAAGTACAAGATACATCTCCAGCAGGGGGAGACGCTAGACGCGTTTCGGGGAGCGGGTCCCCTTAGTCATTAGCACGTCATAACATTAAACATTACATACATATATACAGGTGGCAATCCACCATGGAGTTCACTGTGTTGAGCGCTTTAGCCGGCTGCCCGCAGTGCTTTCTTGGACTGGTCTCCCTGAGATCAGTCATTGCTTTGTGTTGTTGGTCTACTAGGCATTGCTCCCACCTAGTCAGAATCCTACTCCACAGTGATCAGAGGCAACACCCCGAAACAGTTGTCTGTGGATGTATACCTGGTCTTGGTATTCCCTTGTCATATTTAAGCTCACAAAGAGCCGGATACTGTCTCAAATGGCCACTTAATATGGTGGTTATGGTGGTTTCCTCAAACAGCCACCCCATGGCTTGACCCTTCACTGGAGGGATATCTGGCTAGTCCTGTGTTGAGACTCCTAAACAAGGCTCCACAGACTTTATTTGCATACATGTTAAGAAGAGAAAGGGTCGTTACTCAAGTTGAGTTTAATAGGGAACAGCTGCAAGGAACTATCATCTTGGTTTACTTACCCAAGATGCTTGGGCCCCAACCATCTTTCAAGTGTGTCTTTCCTTCTGGCTAATATAATCTAGCAAGTGTCTGATTCATGCTGCCTGTGGTTCAGGCAGCATGGACCAGCTCTCAGGTTTCCTTTAATAATTGTGCATGGGCAGAATTGTTGCTAAATTTTCCTACCCATGGAGCAAAGATGAGGATGTACTAGATCTAAATACCTATGAGCAAGGCAGAGTGGCCAGTTGGTAACTCTCTTGGCAACCATAACCAGAGAGACCGTCCCCACTTTACCCTCTCAATCTTCACATGTGTGTATAGGTTAGCACATTTTTCGAGCATAAACAAACTTACTCTTGCTTCGGAACAAATAAGGAAACATGTGGAAATGTACTTGAAAATGAGGATAAATAAACCATCACTTCTCTTCCAACTATCTTAGCTAATCTCTTAGATTATTCTAGAAATTTGAGAGACTCTCAGACTTGAGTGCTCAGAGACGAGACTAGTCCAACTCTGCCTCCGGATGTCTTTTCCCAGGGCCTGATTGACAGGTCTCACACTAAGGAATAGACCAGTCAATCACCTGCAGTGGTGCTAGGTGACGTGTCTAACTATATAAACACTGTAAGAGTACCTTTACACGCCGCCACTGTGCCTAGTAACAGGTATCAACCGCACGTGCACGCGCACGGTTTTGACGGTTGATACCGATCACCGATGCCGCATGTACACACCGCCATTGCGTTGTCAACTGAAGGTATCTTTGTTCCCTGGAAGTTCCGACAGATCCTGCAGATAACTTTCTGTTGAATACCTTCGCTGCTTCACATGCCGCTACCACAAAGAAATATGGGCGTACATCTTTCGCGCCGCAAGTACATAGGCGTGACAGAGTTGTGTATTCCGTGACGCTAATACGCTGATTGGACAACGCAATAGCGTCATGATTGGCCAGCCTGCGCAGGAAGGCTGTACACTGATTGGACAACGCAATAGCGTCATGATTGGCCAGCCTGCGCAGGAAGGCTGGCTAATACATGACGCCATTCTAATTGTGTAGTGTGAATGGACAGCTCTTTAAATATGAGCCCTGTGAAGGGACAGCCAATGGTTACACAGTAGCCCCCACCAAAGATCGCTGATGGGGCGCGGTATCCATGAGCCTGTGTCACGCCCCTGGGAATTCACTAGGCAACGGAAATTCCATCCCTGTGCCCCATTTAGACGACACTACCATGGCAATTGTGCCTTTGTGTTGCCTTGTGTTTTTGAGAACGGCTCAGAAACTGGTATCCGAATCAACAGCGGGTATCGCGATCAACTAACCAATTTACACGCCGCCATTTCGTAGCAATTTCATGGCAACAGACACAAAAATCCTCAATGCCAGGCAGTTGCTACCACCCAGTAGTGGCGTGTAAAGGTACCTTAATGTGTTAGGCCATGTCCACACACCTCCGCTGTAAGTATTTAGCAGTTCTCCGCTAAATACTTAGGTTTATTCAGAGAAGCGGAGGTGCGTGTGTGCCGGCACTTTCTGCAGACACAGCTCATGGTTACCTGATGTGTACCGTGGTAACCATTTCACACAGCAGGCTGCCTTTCCCAGGATGGACAGGGAAATGCTGCTAGCAGCGTTTCCCTGTCCGCTCGGCTTAATCAGACACTAGGCAGCCTGCTGTGTGAAATGGTTACCACGGTACACATCAGGTAACCATGGGCTGCATCTGCAGAAAGCGCCAGCACACACGCACCTCCGCTTCTCTGAATAAACCTAAGTATTTAGCGGAGAACCGCTAAATACTTACAGCGGAGGTGTGTGGACATGGCCTTAGTGAGATAAATACCTAGCTGAAATTGTGCAGCCTGACTCTCTTGCTTCCCACATATGAGACATACAGCCACTGTGTGAGCACTGACTTAAATTCTCCTCTTCCCTACATACTTTCACATGGATGAATTTGCCGATGTGTTACATTCAACAACATTTACGGGAGAATAGCTTTGTATTATGGTAGGTGATATTACTTGGAACAATATTTTTATATTTTCCATCATGCAATACCATCACAGAGACATATGATTGGCTACAAATTCATTCTGTAGCAGGACAACGACCTCAAACATCCAGCCAGGGTCAATAAGAACTATCTTCAATGTAAAATGAGCACAGAGTCTTGGAAGTGATGATATGAATTTAGAGCCCTGATGTTAACATCACTGAATCTATCCTGGATCAGAGGAAGAGACTGAAAGATTTTATATCTACAGAAGATCTGTGGTTAGTTCCCCACAATGTTTGGAACAGTGTTCTAGTCGAGCTCCTTTAAAAACTGTGTACAAGTGTATCTAGGTTTTGTTAAGAGAAAAAAAAATGTTGTTGCTGTGTTAGCCAGTTGTGTTTCTTTTGATACTTCGTTATACCATGCCTGATGAAGGAGTAAGGAGTCTCGAACACGCGCTTTGTAATACATTCAGTTTATTTTTGCTAGTCATTAAAAGGTATAATAACTACTAGAGTATTGTTTTGATTCTCTCATGGAAAGTAATCAGAGTACCTAGAAGAACTAATGCTTTTTTGAGGGTAGAGCCTTTACAAATATTGATTTGATTTAGATTTGTATGTTGTTCATTTACTTTGCTTTTTATTAATTGATAAAGAAATTTATTAACACCTAATTTTGAAATTATTTTTACATTGCAAATAATAATTAGAAGCATGCACACAAAAGAAAAAAAAGGAAGACCATATATATCTATATGTATCTATATTTTTATATATATATATATATATATATATATATATATATATATATATATATATTAGGGATGAGCGAGTACTGTAGTATTCAGAATCGCTATACCCGCAACGAGTAGGTCCCGGTACTCGGTAGTCGTTGCGAGTATAGCGATTTCGAGTACTACTGCAAAAGTCCTGTAAAAGAGAAGAAAAGTGGTTACAAAATAAAAAAATCGGATACTCACCTTAACCGACGGCTGCATCGGGACCGACTGATGGACATCTATGCATGGAAAGGACCTTTCACTCTCCCAGCCAATCAGGTGGTTGGGAGAGATCTGGCCAATCAGATGCCGCCACGTGACAATCACATGATCGCTAGCGGCCACCTGATTAGCCAGATGGCAAGGTCCTCAGTGTACCTGAGAGGACCTTGCCATCTGGCCAATCAGGTGGCCGCTAGCGATCACGTGATTGTGACGTGGCGGCATCTGATTGGCCAGATCTCTCCCAGCCATCTGATTGGGTGGGAGAGTGAAAGGTCCTTTCCATGCATAGATGTCCATCGGCCAGTCCCGATGCAGCCGTCGGTTAAGGTGAGTATCCGATTTTTTTATTTTGTAACCACTTTTCTTCTCTTTTACAGGACTTTTGCAGTGTATCTATTGATACACTGCAAAAGTACTCAGTACTTGCTACTCCTGACTAATCCTAATTTACTCAGCGAGTAGCGAGTACCCGAATACCGCTACTATTCGGCGAGCTGAATAGTAGCGAGTAGACTCGCTCATCCCTAATACAGTATATACATATATAAACTAATGTCCAAAGAAATAAACGGGGCACCATGGGAAACAGCAGGGGATTCTTTAAATGATTAATACCTGCTATGTAAAAAGGTGTCTGAAAACTGGTGTTGTATGTCTAAAAGCCTGTTACACCTTTCAACATCGTTTCCGACATCATTCAAAAGTGACGTCAGGAACGATGTTGAAACGACATAGTTGCGTGTAAACGAACAATTCAACAAACGGCTGACTTCGCCCATTGACAGCAGTGAGCAGGGATCGTTTGTGGTGTTTGCGAACGATCCCTGCTCACAACATCGATATCTGGACGTGTGACAGCTCACCAGCGATGTTGAACAACTGTGAAAAAAATCAGCGCGCTCCCAAGATCGCATACAACATCGTTGTTAAGTTGTACTGTGTAACGATAGCTTAAAAAACCATATGTACATTCCAAAGTGATGAAGGAAACCTAATGAGCTGGACCCGTTGAAGCAGTAAATCCGTGAAACGGTGAGCCGTTGCCCGCCGGCTCCCCACTCCCTCTCCCCGCTGTGATCTACCTGCATCAATGTGTGCAGGGCTGCACGAATAAAAGGACTACAATCTACCCGGTGAGTGCCGCCAGCTTTTTTCCTTCATTACTTTGGAATAAATATATACTGTATATATAAAAACCAAAAAAAGCTAAACAGCACTCAAGGTCGAATCTGAATTGGTGCAAGCTGCAATACTGAAAAATATAAAGAAAAAAAGTTGACAGCAGCACACAGTCACTGCCAATCATGTGTGTGTATATACATACAGATAGATAGAAGTAAAACATCTATGCATTTGAGAACAAATATAAAAACATGTGTTATTTCAAAAAACAAAATTTTGGAATTTTTTAGCTTTGTAAAGTAAGGTTTTTAGTACACATATTGGCCAATACCTGTTTGCCCATCAACCGCGGCAAGGTGACCTTAGATCTGATGGGTCCCTGTCCTACCATGCCACTCATTCCTTGGACTTAACCAAGCCTCCATCTTTATAATTCTTATGGGAAGTGGGAGGACTCACTTCAATCAAAGACTGCCTGGTGTCGATGGGGGTGCAGAGTACATATACAGACTGTGTATATATATATATATATATATATATACATACTGTATATATGGAAGGTATTTCTATAGAGAATTTCAAGAGTCTTACGTACTCTTACATATAAGTCTTTTACCTTATTGTCTTTCGATCTTATTTGCTCTATAAGTGAGAGCTCTGCAATTTCTCTTTCTTTTCTCTCTATTTAAAGATTTTCTCTGGCTATGGCCTGCCTGATCTACAGGAAAGTGGAGACATTTATGAGTCATCTTTTAAGAGGTCACACTGTTGGACTCCCTGATGTAATATCTGTTATTTTTTCCAAATGCATTCAGATTTTCCATTTCCAGCATACATCTGCCCATCTTTAATAATCATGTCAAAATACGTGTCACTGACCCCTTTCAAAAGTTGTTGATAATGATTTCTTGATAATATGGACTTAACATCATTGTAACTTCCATTATACTTAAAGGAGTATTGTGCTTTCAGCCAATAAATGCGATTTGTTCTATAATGGAAAATTGTACAATTTTCCAATGCACTTTCTTCATCAATTCTTTCTCTTCTATGTCAGTGACTCAAACTGATAATGAAGCACATATTGCTCAGCGCCACCCTGCAAGCAGGAAGCATTCCATTCCTAATTCATTAAATGGGACAACCCCTTTTATTACTATTATTATTATTATTTATTTATATAGCACCATTAATTCCATGGTGCTGTACATGAGAGGGATTACATACAAAATTATAGATATAGTTTACGGTAAATAAAATAACAATGACAGACTGGTACAGAGGGGAGAGCACCCTGCCCATGCGGGCCTACATTCTACAGGATATTGGGGAGGAGACAGAAGGTCGGGTGCGGCAGCTCTGGGGGTGGTGAGGTGGCACAGTGGTCATTGCAGGCTGTAGCTTTCCTGAAGAGATGGGTTTTCAGGTTCCATCTGAAGGATCCAAGGATCAGAGGATGGGGGATATTCGGGAGAAACTCCTTTAATACCATATAGTGTAAAATATATCAATTTTTACTATTCATTGCATTGCTGCAACTATAATATCGTTCTAAAGTGAAACTACAGACAAATTAGTGCAAAAGACATGCCAGAATTATTTCTTTCCAGTCCCTCAAATGCAAGCTTCCAAGATGTCCCATTAATACACACAAGGATAAGAAGCTTTGAGATATTTTGTACTATAGAAAAATGCTTCTAAATTCCATTGTTTTAGAGAATGATCTGGATACAATGGCAGCCTATGGAAGTCTATGGAAAGAGAACAAAGACAAAACTGTCACGGTTCATCCGCTCAGTTTGTCTTGGACGCAATGAATGACAGTTTGTTGAAGTATGGAATCAGGTCTGAACTGAACGGTCAGTTTGGTGAGTGACAGCTCAGTTGTTCAATCTGGTGCAGTGGCATGCTAGGCTGTCGGCAGGTTGATTGACAACTATCTAATCTGAGGCTGGGAGGTGCTGGGCATGCTGTTCTCTGTTCTTTGTTATTGCCGAGCTACTTAGCTGAGCGGTTAATCCCAGATTTCTGCCAGTTGTAACATTTGCTTATTGGTGTATGTTGGCCTTGTTTACCCTTGCTCTGTGCTCTGATCTATTACTGCCTGACCTTGGACCCCCTATAATCATCTGTTTGCCTTATTTCCTTGCTTTGATCCTCCATCCTACTGGTATTCTGACTCTAGACTGGGACCTGACTATGCCTTTGTCTATCCACTTAGTCCACAACGTTCTCTCCTGCTTTCTGATCCCAGAACATTTGACTACCCTGCCTCATGGCTCATTCCTGCAGTCACTCGTGTCCCAGCAACTAGAGAGATTTAAGTACAGACATACAGACACTACTTCAGTTTCAATTGTTTTATTGTCTCATCCAAGAACTAGTTTTACAGCTATACTGCTTAGTTCTGCTGTATGTTGTCCTCCATAAAGCTGCTTCTGAGGGTGTACTACATAGAGTTGGGGGTGTAAGAACTATTTTACTTCTGTTCTGTTTAATGAGACAAATCATAGTAGCTACACATTTTCCACTCTGTAGCTTAGAGTAGAGACTTTTTGAAATTAGAGATGAAGCATGAAGAGGGGAAGAGAAACTGCAGAAAATAGATGTATGGACTGTCCTGTGAGCTGCACTCCACCAGGGAGAGGGTGATCTTACTAATCCTCTGTTGCTCTTATCTGGAGTTGGACCTGTGCTTGGCCATCCCCGTGCACTTACTGACTATTTTCAAAAACGAAATAGAGCATTTAGCATTATGTTATAAAGTAAAGGAATTTATTATTTAATCTGTAAAACATTTGAGTTCTAAGAATCCACAATATTGCACGCAAAGAAGCAGATGTGGCCAAATTTTTTTTACAGAGGTAATAACCACAAAAAACAATGTGACTCCATGTCTGTCCTCTGTGCCTTTGTGCAAATGATACTAATAAGTAGGTGCTACAAACGCCCACTGACCCATGGTAGATTATGTTGTGCCCCTATGGTAAGGCGCCACAGGGAGGTACTGCACTCCAAACAGAAGGTGTAGTGCCTCCGTAGCCGTGGATATGGAGGAGCCTACAGAGTCTGCACCCTGCATACATACAGTAGGCCACTTTAATACAGGAGACTGGTATTTAGTAGGTCCCAGGGGGTGAAGCCTAGAGAGCGGGAGACAGGAAGTGACATTAGTGTCAGGCAGACAGAGTGAGGAGAGCCAGGAAGGCAGATGCAGGGGACCCTGTGGCTGCAACAGGAGGGCACCTCTTGGGAGAGGGGTGACCCAGACTCTGAAGGGTGTTACTCCAGGGCTGTATGGAGCCAGCTGGAGGCTCAGGTCACCACCGGCATAACGGAGCCAAGGCAGCTAGTAAAAGGTCTAACCCTAACTGCAGACCGGCAAGCTGAGTCCCCGACGCAAGAAAGCCACAGCACCCCTAAAGAAGCCCAACATTGGTCCCGCAGCTGGGTTCACGACACCAACAAGTAAGAGACTTTAGGTAACAGACCCTGAGGACTAGAGACTTGGCTCAAGAGGGGCAAACACAGACAGAGACAGAGGGACAGGACCAGGAATGCCATTTTAAAGGCACCACTGCCAGACTCTGGAAAGTCCTCCAAGATCTGCAGCTACCAACCATCTTCAACCAGACTGTACTGTGTACCTTAACATCTGCCCGGTACCAGTAAAGAACTGTTCGAGCTAATCTGTACTCTGTCTCAGTTATTTGCCGCTCAGAGGGCTTCTACAATACCATCGAGGTGAGGACTACTACCAGTGGTGTAACGATTGCGGTCGCAGCAGTCGCAGCTGAGACCGAGCCCGCCCCTGTAAGGGAACCCGCGCCTCCCTGCAGGGGGGCCCGTGCTCCCAGCCGCCCGTCGGGACCGCGACCACGTGTGTCCGAGGAGAGGAGGGAGGACGGGAAGTGAGTGAAGCTTCACTTCCAGCAGCTGCGCCCGCCCCTCCTCTCCTCTTAACGGCGGGGAAGCTGACCGCGGGATGCACGCACAGTACGGCAAGTAAAAATGCATCCAGCACCAACACCACCTTCCCCCCCCCTGCTCATCAACTGTTAATGAGGACAGGCGAAACCCCCACCAGCACCCCCTCGCTCATCAACTGTTAATGTGGCCAGGCAAAACCTTCACCTGCACCCCCCTCCCCCCCCGCTCATCAACTGATATTGAGGCCAGGAAAAATTGCTACATTAACTACATTATGCCACTGACTACTACTCCCCTCATCCACCCCGCTGCCCGGAGGTAAAGCTCCACCTGTGGGGAGCTGTACTTCCAAAGCTGCATTTACATCGCCTCAGCGGCCGGCCGCAGCGCTGGTGACCCTATTACCAGGTACCACAGGTGGCATCACGTTACCATTCCCCCATCATCATCAACCCCACTCTGCCATTGAGGGTCCAGAGCATGGAACCGAGAACCGACCAGCTGTGATTCCCCACCGCTGAAGTAACCACCTGTCCCGATATCCAAGTACCCCTACCCTGTCGACTGACTCGAGATGAGCAGACAGGTGGATGTTCGGGTTCTGGTGTTTCAGTTGAACGCATTATAAAATTCTGTTCGGGACCAAAACTTGACCCGAATCTCATTTAAAGACACTGATTGTGCAGTTAAGCTCTCCGCCCACATACAGTGAGCCATAAGCAAAGCACTTCCGGGTTCAGGAAGACGGGGATTTGTCATTGTTTTTACTTTAGAAGTTTGATTAAGTGCCTATCGGGAGATGCCAGGTGCCACTCCCAGGGTAGCGATCAGGACTGTTGCAGTTGAGTGCAGCTTGATGGCAGCAGGGCAGGGGAGCAGGATAAAGTCTGACAGAGCTAGCACAAAGATACAAACAGAACTGAGACAAGTACACGGGTACAGGGAGGTTCAGGCACAAGCAACGAACACAGGACATCAGGGTAAGGAAGGCGGGCAGAGGTCATCTGACACTGGCAAAGGCAGAAGTCATCGGGCATGAACATCAGGCAGGTGTCATCTGCTGCTGGCAAAGGTAAAAGTCATCAGGCAAACATCATCTGGCACTGGCATAGGTAGAATTCATTAGTTACACACATCAGGCAGACCACAGGACTTCATGTGCAGGACACAGGCTGGCAGGTACAGGATTCAGAATTCAGACAGGACATAGGAATAGGTTCAGGATTCAGGCTGGTCCCAGGACACAGGATTTCAGGTTCACGACATAGGCTGGCAGGTACAGGACAAAGGCTGGCACTAGGGCAAGACACAGACAGGACCGGTACAGAAACAGACACAGGAGTTCAAGGACATCAGCAGACACAGGACTGGTTGCAGGCAGGATTGGAGCTAGATACAGGCTAACAAATCAACAGTTTGGATCAACATACATGGCTAAGTTTCAAACCTAGTGACTTGCTCGGGCCATGTCCAACATGGAGAGGGAACTTTAAATACTTGGTGCCTGCCAGCAATGGACTGGAGAAGCCAATTCAAGATGCAAACACTGCCTCTTTAAGAAAGGGGTAAGTGTGCAGCCATGCACTATAGACAATAGACAAGTAACTCAGCAAGAAAAACACAGGGCCTGGACCCTAAGGACAAACCAGGGGCTGAAACACACGTGGGCAGCTGTGGAGGAGAATCAGGGTCTGTACAACACACGGGCGGCAATGCAGCAGAGCAAGGGACCGAGCAAGCAACCAAGGCGGTAACGGCATCGGCGTCCCTGCTGAGTAGGGGAGAGGACAGTGCAGGCACATCAGTGCAAGGACACACCAAGGTTTTGGTCATGTGTGGGACTGGAAAGCCGGCACTAAAGTACACAAGCACAACGTTACTCGCTGAAGTGTTTTGGATACATAAAGTACCCTTGAACAGGTTCGCTCATCTCTAATTGTAATAGTACTAGACTCAAGAATGAGCAATGTTTTTATATTACTATACTATATGCTTTATAAACAATTATTTTAATTTCACAATTATTAAAGATTTTCAATTTAAGAAAAAAAGGAAATATTCCATACCAGCAGGAGCATTTCCTCAGAACAAAAGACATACGTTTTCTCCACTTGGCATGTGCTGTTTCCGAAAAGGTGTGCGTGATGCGTGCAGAATGTGTTGCTTCCTAAATAATAGCTTTTGAGGTGACGCTGCCCACACAATGTTCTGAACAGTCACCCTCCTTCATTATTTATTCTGCGCCGCTTATGTGTTTTCATTATTAGTTTTCTTCACTCAATGTACTTTCTTACCTTTTAATTATCAGCACGATAGTAATAAAAAACAACCTTAATAAAACGCAATGAAGTTATACTTCATTACTGTAAGAATTGGTTTAGTATAAATGAGAGGAACATGTGAATATACAGTATTAAACAATATAATTTATCTTAGAGGAATGCGGCATCTTCCTAACCTTTCATCAGCCTGTCGTTCCCTCTTAATTGCCTGCTGTGTTCAAAAACAACAGTAACTAAAAAACATTTACATCATCATCTATAAAGAACATCATCTACTCTTAGGGCCCTTTCACACTGGCGTTTTCGCCAAAATGCGGCAGATGCGGCAGATTTACCGCATCTGCCACCTAACGGCCGCACTTGCGACACTCTTGAGGTAAGCCCCATGCACTGTCTATGGGGCTTGCAGTAAGTGTGCGGCAGGTGCGGCAAGTGTGGTTCCGGCAGTTGCGGACGCGAAAAACAACACAGCTGACTGCGGGTTTTTTTTTCGCTTCCGCACCTGCCGCATCTGCCGCAACCGCACTGCCGCACCTGCCGCACACTTACCGCAAGCCCCATAGACAATGCATGGGGCTTACCGCAAGCGTGCCGCAAATGCGGCCGTTAGGCGGGACCCTCGGCAGATGTGTGAAAGGGGCCTTACTAAAGTTGCTACTACTAGTGGCACTAAATTTAAAGAAGGTCTTTCACCAAATGTTTTATGAACTAGACACATGATGTAATAATTGGTGCAGGGTAAAATAAAACATTCTTTTTCTTAATTTCTTAGGGTGCCTTCACATTTGCGTTCCCCTCCGCAGAACGCTGCGGAGGGGAGCCGCAATGTGAGCGCAGCACCGCAAGCCCCTATCTTTATAATGGGAGCGCACGGTGCTGCGTATGACCGTGCGCACCCATTCAATCCCGACATGTTGCATTTCTGGTGCGGACGAGACTGGGTGATATGTGCGCATGTGTGATCATCATTAAGGAGGTCTGTTCCTACGAAACGCGTCCAGCGGCACCCCCTGTGCGCTGTGATGATTTTATGATTGCACAATAAAAGGATTATGAAGCATGCCACTGGATCATCTCTATAATTTCTTATGACTATTGAGGTGGACGCCAACCACTAGATCCAGTGGAGGAGCCTTGTGAGTATATTGGCTGCAGGTCTCCCCTCCCCCCTTCCTGCAATCAGTAATCTCAGGCCACCTGCCTGCACACCAATGACCCTAAGAAGGCACCAAACCACCCAAACCAGCCACCTCTGTATACAAATGCCACGCACTGTTGGCACAACTCCCCTCTCTTTTTTTTTTATTATCTAGACACTCCAACCATTGTCTTCCTAAGAAAAAACACCCCACATAACCAAAAAGTCTCTGATTTGACTTCAACTCCAGACAAATGTGACGGGCATTTCACCCACCACAGCAACCACTAGACACCTAGCATACAGTCAGCCCACGAGCATAATCATGCATGCAAATTAAGTGCACCCAACAAGGACTGACCACTTTTATCCTATAATTTTTCTTTCTTTTTTTTTATAAATACAAAACTTTCACAGAGCCCAAAAAAGACGAACCTGCCGTCCCGACAGAAAGCAATCATCCAGATAACATACTGACCAATACCGAACATATCTCGCACTGCCTACGCAGCAAAAAACGGAATACTTCAAATTATGAACAATAAACATAACAGCACATCAGCAAACAAGTCAACATATTCTCCATTCACATGAATCCCAACAAATGCTGACTCTCCGCGAGTCCTGATAAAAATCGAAAAGCCGCCTACACTTCCAATTTTTACCATCAAGACCCCAAGTACAATTACACGCACTAACTCCAATACCTCATCCACAGATGCATAACAAACGTCTTGCCAGCTCCAGTGTAATCACAACCTTATTAACACCCCCAGTTGGGCACGACAACTGAATACACCTAAACCTGTTTGCCTCTCATCTGGCACTGTCCCAGATGGGGATACCCTCAAATTCACCCTTGGCAGCCCCCTAAACAGACCTTCCCTTCGGCCCAATTCTACCTCCGTTAAACTTGCCATCCGCCTCCTCTGGGTGCTCAGTTACCAAGTTTAAACTACCGAAACAAAACAACGCCACCCCCTGAATCAGGCGGTATCCGAAAATATAAATAAATAAACAAACCAAAAAAACAAACTGTAAGGCTGCTTTCACATTGCTGATTTTTAAGTTCCGATGCTGTCCGATAAAAATCGGACAGCATCGGACCGATTTTGGGCCCCATACAGCCCTATGAGCATCGGACCGAATCGGATGTGCACTAAATGCCATCCGATTTGGTCCGATCCGATTCTGTCCGATTTTTTTATCGGTGCAAAAATCGAAGCATGCTCTGATTTTTGCACCGAAAATAAAATCTGACAGAATCGGATCGGACCGAATCGGATGGCATTTAGTGCACATCCGATCCGACCCGATCAATTTAACATGGGGCCCTATGGAGAAGGGTCCGAGGAAACATCTGATGTCTCCTCGGACCCGATTTTAGTGTACTGAGTATCCTCAGTACACTAAATTAGCTCCTAAAAGTGAAGTAAAGGGTTAAAAAAATTAAAAAAAAATCTATACTCACCTGTCCACGAGGCCCCCAGCGTCTCCCGCGCGTCTCCGGTGTCTTCCGGTGTCTTGCTGTCTGTGCTGACAGGACCTGCCGTGATGTCACAATCACATGACTGCCAGTAACCAATAACCGGCAGTCATGTGATTGTGACGTCACGAGAGGTCCTGGCAGCACAGAAGACAGAACAGCAAGACACCGGGAGACGCGCGGGACCGTGCAGGAGTCGTGGACAGGTGAGAAAAGATTGGAGGGGAGGGGGAGGACACATGGGGGGACCGGAGGACACATGGGAGCACCACATTGAAGGACTGGGGGAGGACACATAGGAGGACCGGGGGCCAAGAGGGGAGGACCGGGGGAGCAGAGAGGAGACACAGGGGATAAGAGGAGAGGACTGGGGGCCAAGAGGGGAGACACAGGGGATAAGAGGAGAGGACCGGGGGAGAGACAGTGACAGCTCAGGGAGCGAGGTGACAGGAGGGCGGGCATCAGATAAAATGTCGGAATCGGATGCCTATTTGGCATCCGATTCCAGGCATCAGAAGAATCTGATGCTGTCCGATTTATATCGGACAGCATCGGATTTTTCAAAATCGTTATGTGAAAGTAGCCTAAACAACTACACAGTTTTAGTGTCCCAATACCTATTTGAAATGGCACTATAACCTTCACCATGGTATTTTTCTGTCCCCCTCACCATCTGCGCTGTTTAATCCAAGCCCCCTCTCCCGGCCCCTCATACGAAAGAGAATGAGTCAGGACAATAATTACCACATCCACAAGGATATGTCCTTGTAAACCCAAAGCAATCCTTGATGTAGAGGGTTCCTCTGCCAAAATAGCTCAACATAACCCTCCAAGAACAAGCTCCCCGGTAACATCTATAAGTCTCGCAGAAAGCAGCCATGACAATGTGGGGTACCTCCGGCTTTTGGTCCCCAATAACCGTAGCTAAAAGCACGAACACCTGCACCCAGTGGGAGTAAAGAAAATCTGTCAACATACACCCCCATCCAGAATCTGTCCCGCTCTTCCATCTCCAAGTGCACCCCTGACAAGCCTTGAAAGCACACATACACTTCTCCTTTAGCTTATAGACCTTTGCAAGTGTTCACCCACCTTGTTATTCTCCTTCATCCCACCACCCGTAACTGCTGCCCCCAACGGCACCATTTCCACCAGCACCTTGTTACCAACCTGCAGCCCCCACTGTGCTATTTAGAACACCTGACCCCACTTCAACTGAGCCAAGTAATGCCGCCTTCCGGGGACAGTGACTCTCAACCTTCCAAACTGCTATTAAATTCTACACCCACACCAACCTTCTACATCTTATCACCCCCAAACCTCGCAATTGGCATGAATTGTAATGAAAATCTATTAACTCACCCAGTTGCCTCAGAGACCTCATCAGAGCAGCTGCAACATAGTCCTCTCCCATCTGGTCATCATTAGGAAGAAAGCTCAGGGGACCTAAGTACCCCCCAGGCTGGAGCCGAAATCCGCAGCCTCTTCTGGCCATAGCCCACAATGGGCCCACTGGTCACAAGCCCACCCTGCCGACAGCAGGAGGGCTGTTCCTGACCCCTTCAATGCCAGGTTCACCCTGGGACTACCCGTGGGGCAATGCACTCACTACTTTACCCCTCACCGGAGGGGATATCCTGCTGGGTTCATCCCCCCTACCGACTATGGGAGGGGGAAAACCGCTGCCACCACTTGCATACCCATTCTCCACACCACTCAGAGGACACTGCTCCAGTCAGACTCCATCCCTCTGGAGACATCCGCTGTGCCCCAGGCATCCGGGGCTCCCTCCACACTGAGCCCCACTGTAGTCAGCCCTTCCCATCCAAAAGGTCGCCCCTGCTCCCTGCCGGCTGCAGAAGGTAACATCCATCCTTGCTGGCCACCCAGCGTGCTCCCTGCTCAAGCCCAGCCAGAAGCTGCTGCCATTCTATGTCTGCAACTCCCCGGGCCACAGGCCGGAAGTAGGCTGCAGACCTAGCCGAGGATTCCTCCCAGCGGCCGGAGTGCGCCCCAGAGGCCTCCAGGAGCCCACTCCGCCATGGAGGGTCCCCACCAGGGCTCCTAAATCACGCTCTCCTCACCCCCCAACATCCGGAGAGTATTGTCCCGGAGGTCGGGACCGCTAACCACTTGCTGCAAGAGGGGAGGGAGCTGGTACCGATGGGAGTTCACAGGCAGTCTGTACAGGAGTCTGCACTGCCTGTGCCCCATGCACCGTCATACCTGCACAGAAATACCTTCCAGTGAAGCCAGATAGCCATCTGTGTGAGCTGTAAGCTGTTGTCCAAAGAAGCTGCAAGAGGAAGCAGCTTCTCCTTACCTCCCCCTATATTCCTTATATTTCTCCCCCCTTCCTTCCTCCAAGACCACTCCTCAACCAATCACCTCGTTTCACATATTTCTTATTCCAACTTAATTCACCTATTAACCCTTTAACTCCCTCCCCTCCCGATTGCCATGTAGCTTGTCCACTTTATGAGCTTTTCTTATATAAGATTATCTCAGCACAGGAGATGGGGTATGATCAGACCATGTCCCCATACCGTCAGACACATCCATTACATAGTACATAGCAGGGACACATATCTAAGATTATCTCGGTACAGGAGATGTGGTATGATCAGACTATGTCCGTGTATGGTCAGACACATCCATTACACAGTACATAGCAGGGACACATATATAAGATTATTACAGTACAGGAAAATATTTTTTAAACATCCAATTGTGGAAATTATTATTATTTCAAGATATATTACTTAAAATGAACTTTGTTCATGGGACAAAACCTTTAGGACACATCATGTTATACTTGTTACTCCTTTTGCAGTGAGGGTGATCAACAAGTGGAACAGGCGGCCACGAGAAGTTGTGAGTTCTGCTTCAATGGAAGTCTTCACACAGAAGCTGTACAGACATCTGTCTGCGATGATTTAGTGAATCCTACTTTGAGCAGAGGGTTGGACCAGATAACCCAGGAGGTCCCATGCAATTCTACCATTCTATGAATTTATGCAAATAATGACTGTACTTTCATATAACTTAATTGCATTTGATAGATAATATGATAAAAAAGACAATCTGTAAATCACCTTTAAAAAAAAATAAATATAATAATGATATTTTACTCTTTGAAAAAATACTCCAAGGTCCCAAAAACTTGCGTTTCAACTAGACTGTTGTCCACTGCACATGGTTAAGGGTAATCAGTCAGAGAAAGGAGGCAAGAAGGATAACTGTTTTCCTGGCATACAGGCATTAGAGAGAGGACAGGTACTGTCAGCCCTTGGCCGGCAAGCCACTGAAAAGCAGCAGAAGCAATATGCATTCAGATAGGAAAGGGAAAGGAAGGTCCAATGTCTATGATTCTGGCCGAAGGCTGATGAAGAAGAGCAATTTACTTGAAAAATGTGGAGGGCAAGTTAAAGAGCACGTGTTAGCAGCAAAGTGACTAATACTGTATATAACTTTTAATACATATATATTAAAAAAGGCACCAAATCAGTCTAACACATACAAAAAGCTTCCTAGGGATAATCAGTTTCCTCACACCAAAGTCACAGAATGTCTCTCCCCAGCAACCACTTGGTGTACAAGAAACATACGGTAATAAAAAAAAATACAAGGCAAAAAAGCAAAACAGTTAATGTGTTTTATACACTACTGTAGATGGTCAGTGGCTCCCTTTAATCAATCGGAATCAAATAAGCAAAAAAACAGGAAAAAATCAAATCATGATCTTAAAAATTAGTTGTTGCTGTATATAATTTGGGGGTACTGGAGCTAACCTATTGGTGTCAACTAACCCACTATGGGTAGTTGTGGTAGCTGCTGGGGATCAATGAGTGAAACCCGTGCTCGCTTGTTTCACTAGGTGTAGTTTTAGTATTAGAGAAGGTGTAATGATCTAGCGCATACCAAGCTTGTATGGTTTGAAAAATATATTTGTATCAGAATTATATTGTCAGATATAAAATTTGAAATAAGTTTCAAAAATAAAAATAAAAATTTTTAAAATAAAGTTAAAACTGTCCAGGCTCTTTTATTAAACTAATTAAAGTGCCTATACTAATATCCAAACAAGGATTGTTCTTTCCTCTGCTTGTTGCTGTGAATCAAACTCGACTTCAGGCTGGGATGATAAGTTGTACCTTGTGTTATTATTGCTTGAAGACTAATTTCTACACAGGGGTATCTATAGTGCTTGGTGTTGAGTTACTCTTCTGAGGTTTGGAGTCCTCGCTTTTTGCCTCTAGGTGTCGCTCTTTCTTCCTCCTTTTGTGTGGTGCTGATTAAGATATTCCAGAAATGAGTATTCGCTTTGAGTCTCCAAATATGACCCTGCTGCCTGGTTCTTTTTGGTAATGCAAAGTGATAGACACACTTGCTTCTTGTATATAATTCCACTTTTTGTGATTTTCGCTTGCAGTGATTGTCTTTGGTCTCCCTCTGTTTCCTCCTGGGCTCCTGCAGTGTCTGGGCGGCCCGGAGTGGTTCGCATGTGCCCTGGCCACAGGCACAGCGTCCCTCTTCCGGGTGAGGTTGTTACTCGGTGTGTGCTCTTCCAGGAAGTGCGTCACCTGCTGGAGCTGTCAGGGGTCTCTGTCGGGTTGGAGGGCACGCAGGTTTCCTGATGAAGTAGGCGGAGCCTACGAAACGCGTTGACCCCGCCCACTCCACTCACAATCAGACACTGCTCAGCACCGCCTAGTGACTCACGTGACCTCCAACCCGACAGAGACCCCTGACAGCTCCAGCAGGTGATGCACTTCCTGGAAGAGCACACGTCTTCAAGCAATAATAACACAAGGTACAACTTATCATCCCAGCCTGAAGTCGAGTTTGATTCACAGAAACAAGCAGAGGAAAGAACAATCCTTGTTTGGATATTAGTATAGGCACTTTAATTAGTTTAATAAAAGAGTCTGGACAGTTTTAACTTTATTTTAAAAATTTTTATTTTTATTTTTGAAACTTATTTAAAATTTTATATCTGACAATATAATTCTGATACAAATAAATTTTTCAAACCATACAAGCTTGGTATGCGCTAGATCATTACACCTTCTCTAATACTATGATCTTAAAAATGACAGCAGTCATTATTCATATTCATAGAGTTCAAAGGATAAATGAATTAAGTAAATGGAATCGTCTCACCAAAAACACGACATGAGACAAGTTAAAGGGATTTCAACTATAGGTTGTGGTCTCTCATGATTGTCGGGATCACTAGCCCTATAAACCCCTCAAAAAAGATATATACCATACTTCTCTATTCCCAATTGCTTACAAGGACAAGTAACTACCCCTTATTGAATACTCCTACTCTCTCCCTAAGTACGTCCCGATGTGTTTCCTCTTGTTTGATTCTTCAGGGGACTCAGTACATAGAGAGGGATACAAACACCAACCTATATAAGGCCCCTTTCACACTAGCGTTTTGTACAAATTGTGGCAGATCCGGTAGATTTACTGCATCTGCGCCTAACGGCCGCACTTGCTGCGCACTTGCGGCAAGCCACATGCATTGTCTATGGGGCTTGCGGCAGGTGTGGCAAGTGCGGTATAGCCTCGGTTCCGGCACTTGTGGCAGTTGTGGCCGTGAAAAAACACGGTCAGCTGTGTTTTTTTTTCGCGGGCCGCAACTGCCGCAAGTGCCAAAACCGCGGCTGGATGTGATTTTCCATGCGTTTTTCACACTTGTCTTTTGTGAAAAACGCATGCAAAAGTGCATCCATAGGCCCCAATACAAAAAACGCATGCCTCAATGGCAAAAACGCTTGGCTAAAGTGCCCTGCGTTTTTTGGATGCATTTTTGTCTCAGCACCAAAAAATGCATGATGATGCTTTTTCAAAAACGCATGCGATTTCTTAACATTTAGCACTAAATGGTACCATGCGTTTTCGCATGCGTTTTTGCATGCATTTTTTAAGGCTGCTCCAGACCTAACAGCAAAAACACAGCTCAAAAACGCAGGCTGGTAAAAGCAACCTTAAAAAGCGCATGTGTGGCACCCTGTACCAGGAAACCACAAGCTTCTCTAGGACACTGAAGGATTTCCCACAGCGAGTAACCCACTTGCACCCAACACCTCCACCCCAGGCCTGTAGAGGGGCCCAACTGATTGCCTTAAACCCGTTCCCCCCTATAAATACAGGTCCTGGGGGCGGAGTCAGACAGTCAGTGTGCAGACGCTAGAAGAGCTGCAAGGTAGCTCAGAGACTAGTGAGCTGAACTGGTAATGGAGCCGTGCTAGGCCCAGACCAGTAGACACAAAAGTCAGTGTGTGGACCCGAAGAGTAGGGATCGAAGGCAAAGGCGAGAAACAGTTTACCAGGGGCAGAGGAGCGATTCCAGCTCACCCCACCAGAACACTGGTTACTACACCCGAATCTGCAGGGGACAGAGGAGATAGACCAGGCAGAGAAACCAGCATCCCGAGGAGGCAGAGCTTCTTGGACACCCGCAGCATCAACAATTGAGACCCAGGGACCGCAAGGAGAGAGACGGCGATGGCCCATGAGTGAGCCCTCAGTGCAGCAACCCGGGTGTAGAGAGAGAAGTAACGCTCCAGTTAGGTTCCATTCCTGCCCGACTCAGAACAGGAACACAGAACAAGGTAGCCTACAATCCTACTCGCTGTGGAGATCCCAAAGTGTTTTCCTTCACTCCGGACGTGTGTACCTGTAACCAGTCATCAGTAAAGGTACCAAAAGACCTTAATGTGTGCATGTCCCTCCTTCAACTCATCCTGCACCACACCGACTACACTCCTCTACTCCTACCCTGTGCAGCAACGACTGTGCTGCCCTACTCCACCATCACAACCTTTAGCCCCGGGGGCCCCGCTCCTCCTGTAGGGAGCCACTCCATCTTGCTGCCGTCCATCACTCCGGAGGCCCACACAGCACCGGTGTCCTCATCGGAATCTACAGGTGGCGTCACGACTGACAACCCCTCTCCCTGTAAATACACCCTTTTATTGTCACCCAAGGGCACAGGCTCGGGCACGGACCACCCGTGACTTCCCCGCAACTGACCGCCCAAGGCATGAGTACCCTCTCCCTTGTGGCCCCAGACACATGCAAGTGTGACCCTAGCCAAACTAGGGTTTATTCACATTCCAGTTTAACTGCCTTTTATAATTTACACTATAGGTGGCGCTGTTTTCAGGACAAACTTACAAACACACACTGGATAGGGCTTTTATATAGTACTGTAGATGTGAAAGGACAGCTAAGTGTTTAAATGTTATTTTAGACTGTAAGTCACTCTGAAAACTCTACTGAGTGATATAAGAAGAGAGTATCGTGCCTCTTAGGTTTATACATATCGGCTCAGCAGAAAGTCAGTGAACCCTTACGGTGTAGAGATCAGTAGAGGGTGATGACATGAACCAGTATTCATGAGAATGCATTCTATGAACCGGTGACATTATTGAACGTGCCTCCACCGTATGCAGCGGCATGTACATATTAATCTGCAGGATAACTGCTCTATTCTGTCTTGCTGAGTAGGCAGCTCCCCTGTAAACATGGTAAGTGAACGTCTCCCGTTCTCTTCAGGTTCATTGGCTGAAGTATTAATGCAATGGCTGACATAAAGGTGAATGTGGGTTATAGCAGAAAGTGGAAATCAATGCACTGTGTTCCTGAGGAAGTAATTCTCAAACATATGAGGACATGGCTGGACAGGCAAGGGCACATTGTAATGTAGTCCTGGGAATATCAACACATCTCTTTAGAATGTACTAAACGCCGGTACGCCTCCTGGAAAATGCACTTATTTTCTATTACATAGGAAGTGTTCAAATGTGGAAAAAATACGGTCGGTTGGGTTCACTTTTGATTCCAGATGACATTTTCAGGTCTTTGCAATCTAATTTACTGAGAATCTCTGTAATGTAAATGTATAGCATGAAAATACAGAAATATGTTCTCATCTTTGAATTGGAACATTGTGGTATTATTGCTACTGTAAAGCTGGGGTCACACATAGCAATCCGTTTTTGGAAGTGTTTCCATGACCAATCCATTTTTTTGGTGCTTTTTGAGCCTCCTGTGCCCCTGAACGTTTTTTGGACTTAGTTATTTTTTGTCAAAAAATGCTAGAAAAATGGATCCGTTTTTCCATAGGGCCCCATGTGAAAAAAACAGATCCGGTTTTAAACGGCACCCAAAAATGTTGCCAACAACGTTTTTGGCTAAAAAACGCTCCTAGCAATGATTTTGGGTACAGTAAAAAACGGATAGGGTGTTTATTACATCTAATCTGTTTTTCCATCAGTTTTTGGACTTAGAAAAAAAAAAATGCAAAAACTGATGCCAAAAACGGACCAAGGGCTTATGTGTGACCCCAGCCTTACTCATAGATGTGCTTTGCTGTATAAAGTATTACATCCATATCAAGGACACAGAATATTGCAGAGATACAGAACTGAAAACATACAGTATTAAGAAAACTCCCTGATATATTTCCTCCTAATTAGTTTTCTCGTATTAAGTTTCAGTATTGCCTATTGCTAGTTATCGCCATCTAGTACATATCTTAGCAATACAGTGTTGGATTGGGCAAGCATTAGCGATTTCCCGATACACCGCTCAAACCTCCCACAAAGCATTACTCCACAGGATTGACTTTGCCATCACTTCCAAAGTTACTTCTTGCACTGCAAATGTTATTTTTTTACTTTCCTTCCCAATTTTTCTTTTTAGTATGTGGTCTAATAGTATAACCCAGTCTAATATGGCTTAACTGCTGACAATAGCCATTACAGTGTACATAAGATTGTCACATAGGGCCACGTCACACACATAGATATCTGTGCAGAGATTGTTTGCAGATCTCTGGTTGCAGTGAAATCATGGACACATTGGTCCATTCTGTGGCCGTGTACAAATGTAACAATGTGTCCATGATTTCACTGCAACCAGAGATCTGCGAACAATCTCTGCACAGATATCTGTGTGTGTGACGTGGCCTTTAGTTTTATTAAAAAAAAAAGACTCATGGGTAGAGATGAGTGAACTGAACTTTAAAGTTCAATATTCATACCGAATACAGACTTTACCAAAAACGTCAGTGTTCGCGTTCAGAATTCAGGGGCTTTATGTATGCAAACCACTGGAGCGAGCATCGCTGTGCTCGGGTACACTCGGTGCTCGGTACACTCCGTGCTCGGGTACACTCGGTGCTCGGGTACACTCGGTGCTTGGCCCAGTGTGATCCTCCTGCAGTGTTTGA
>JARQOC010000002.1:71444405-71856339 GCA_033576535.1 Allobates femoralis | reverse complement strand
AACTGAACTTTTTTGCAAGTTTAGCTGGATTCAGCAAGCCCAAACATCTCAACTCTCTTATTATACTATATGACTTCTCAGGGTATTGTGACTTTACTGTGTACGGTGCTACTAACTCTCATTGCAGCATTAGACTCAGGGGTCCCACAACATGATGACCTGTTGAATGAAATCCTCTTCTCCATTTTAATGATCATGCTGGTTTTGAGTCAATCAGTGTCAGACAAGGGGGTGTTGTGGTAGGATACAATTTGTATTATCAGCCCAAAAAACTGACAGAAC
This sequence comes from Allobates femoralis, assembly GCA_033576535.1. NCBI lineage: Eukaryota > Metazoa > Chordata > Amphibia > Anura > Aromobatidae > Allobates > Allobates femoralis. The sequence continues at coordinate 71,856,057 of JARQOC010000002.1, read as the reverse complement.
TGCAATTATCATATCTATAAAGCTGCAGATGTAAAGGAATCAATCATTTTGTCAGAATTTATGATCAGAAGGAATAACAAATCTAACGTCAGAATGTAATCATCCAAAAGGGAAGAGTCGGATGCTCTGTACAGCACAATCATTAATTTTTCCAGAATAATGAAGCATATTTGTCATTAGGGTATTTTGCTGTAACAAAGGACAGCATAACATAATGACCGGTGGGATTGGCCATTATACCACGTGGCACAAAAATATTCTGTTATTTGTAAAATAGCGGTCAAACTAGACTAAGCACTTCTGCATTCATGAGAGGAGTGGACTTGAAGGGAACCTGTCAGCTCATTTTAGCCCCCTTTCCTTTCACTACCTGTCCCTGCACCTTGCTAGCACATCCCTAACCAGCCTTCTCTGAACTAAAACTGCACTATAGAGCTTTAGAAAAACGATTTAATTGCTTACATATTCCTATGATAATGAGGGCTCCAGGCCATGCGTCACTGAGATGGCGGTCTCGGGTCTCCATTCTCCCCCCTTGCCCCTTCGATGCTCTTAGCACGCCCTGCTGGCATCATATTTTTTCACTTCTCGCCCCTGTTTTGAAATTCCCGCCTCCTCCTCATAGTATGACTTGCAGCCGGATGTCAGTTCCGGTCCTGCGTAGTGTGCGAGTGTATGGGCTGTATGGTCCAGCTCTGGCGCATGTCAGTGCACATTTGAAGCGGGCTGTACACCTGATAATCCCCCACAATGCACCGGACCGGAACTGACGTCTGGCTGCACGTCATACTATGAGGAGGAGGCGGGAATTTCAAAATGGGGGGTGAGAAGAGAAGAAATGATGACGCTTAGGGGGACGTGCTAAGATACTGCGAGGGGGGAAGAATGAAAACCTGGAGACAGCCAATCTCAGTCTATGAGTAGGCTGGATGCCTCATTACCATAGGAAAAATGTAAGTTAATAAATCATTTTTCTAAAGCTTTATACTGCAGTTTTAGCTCAGAGAGGGATGGTTAGGGATGTACTACCAAAGTGCAGGGATAAGTAGGGATAGGATAGGGAGGTAAAATGAGCTGACAGGTTTCCTTTAATGTTGATTCTAACATAAAACCTAGAGGGCGTCTACTTCTGCTATGACATCCATATACCAAATAGCATTTATGCTCAGAGGTTATTGCTCTGGAACAACCTCTTTAAAGGGAACCTGTCACCAAGAGTTTTACCACCTAACTGTGAGCAGCTTGATGTAAGGACAGAGACCCTGATTGCAGCGATGTGGCACGAGGATGTTGATGTAGTTTTGACCACTTTTTTATCAGTAGGAGATTATCACTAAAGGACTAGTAAACCTACTTTCATGTAGTCCTCCATATTCATCAGCTCTGTTTAACCCCACCCACACCATTGATTGGCCAATTTTCCTGTCTATGCAGTGCACACAGAAAGCTGTGAATCAGTGGTGTGGGTGGGGTTATACAGAGCTCAGCAATCAGAGAACTGCAAGGTCTGCAGCAGATAATTCATTGATTTTATCAACATTGTAGCAAGCAGCATAGTAAGTCACACATCGCTGAAATGTGAGTCTCTACATCGTGTTCCTCTCAGAGTAGGTAGCAATAACCTGATGACAGATTCTCCTTAAGTAGTAGTAGATAATCTAGTCGGATGTGTGTATGAGTCAATCGAGCCATTAGGCAGCTGGCTGATTATTCATCTCTCCGGTTACTCCACCGTAACACACATTCAAGCTTATGTAGCGCCGCTGAGGGTCCAGTCGCCACAAAAGTACTGCACCTTAGCCAGAGGTGTGGTACCCCACCCCAGGTAAGGAGGGAACACTAACCGAACCCACACACACCTGCACCTAACATGAGCCACTCCAGGCCAGGAAGATGAGGGAGCTGACATACCTCATATCCTGGCTGGTGATAGGGAAGTGGGTGACCAGTAGGAACGATGGAGCTTTTGAAAGAACCAATCAGGGAGAAGTGTGGGAGTAGAGTGGGACAGTGACAGTATAAAAAGACCATAGAAACATCTAGAAGTCAGTTAAAGTCTCTGAGGAGACAGTGGTCAGTCAGAAGGGTCCTGTCAGGAGTCCAGTCCAGTCAGGCAGCCAGTCAGTCAGAGGAGTTCAGTCAAAAGGAGTAAACTTCTAGTCAGTCGACGTCAGAGAGTAGGACCGGGACTGGAGCCAGAGGAGCTCGTCTCAGGAAGGTGGGAGTCCGCAGGTGCTCCAGAGTCAAGAAGGGGTCCCAGGGACACGGAAAGTCAGTAACCCACCATGGGGCCTGCATCCTATTGCCAGTTGCAGTAAGGCACAGCACAGTGGGTATACTAAGCCCAGACAATTGAGAAGCTACAGGACTCAAGGTCAGAGGCCATTGGATTAGGTCCCTGAGTGTGAAGTGCTGGGCAGGAGGGAGGAAACCACCACAAGGAAGATGACCCAGAGAGGTACATAAAAGGGGGTACCGGTCAAGAGCCACCAATCTACCTGGGAGTGGCTGGATCCCTGGCTCGGAGGACACAGCACCCGGCTGGTTATTGAGACCAAGAACTGTGAGTAACTGTGGAAATTGCACCTTATTGTGTACTTGAATTATTACTGCATCATCTGCCCTGCACTACCTGAGTAAAATCAGCTCATTGACTTTATAACTGCCCTGGGGCCACGCTCTACCCGTGGAGACGCTAAACCAACTCTGCTGCGTCACCAACGGCCCCAGTGGATGTGAATAGTAGCGGCGGCCATCGTTAGCCACAAACCACGAGTGGCGTCACGACAATAATAATCCCTTATAAAACTTACTTTTCCTTTTTTTTTGATTGGCACCACCGGGCAAAGGAACCGGGTGAGCCACCGTGACATTGCATCCCCAAGAGAACTGAAGTTTCCCGTTCGAGTGTTCCACTGCCCTGGCAGGGTGTTCCACTTATCTCTGCAAGAGAAGGAAGCAACTAACTGTCAATATAAGTCTTCACTGAAAAAAAATCTATAATTGGGAATGCACCCTTGCCTGATCTTTCTCTATTCTATTTGCTATCAGAGGAGAATCAGGACGCCCCTGGACATATCGGACAGATGACTGATCCCAATGGGTATGGCTGACATGCATCTAATGTGATTGTGCTTCAGTAATGTGACTCTAAAGGATTAACCAATTGTTTGTCATTGGGGAAATGAAGTTAGGAAGGAGGGGTCTCATTTGAACATACAGGTGACAAACATTGTTGTACATGTGTGATATTGGGGTTAAAGCTGTTCACAAAAAAGACTTTGGCTGTTCCCCAACCCTCTGACTGTTCATTGTGATGATGAAGTGGAAATAGGTCACTGCAGACAACAACAGTTATGTAATAAACTTACTTTTCCAAGTCCCTGCTTCATCCTCCATTGTCAGTCACCATTGTGAGGTGCGACAGTCTTCTTGACTAGCAGAGATTACGGGCAGCATGTGCCCTGTGCTCATGACCACCCACTAAAGAGAGGGACAGTAATTCTGACCATCCAAGGTGCCCAGCTGACTGGCTGATCAGGTTACCCATCGAAAGACAGAATTGGTAGTCAGTCAGTGGTCCCAATGCCAGTCGTGTGACTTGAAGCTCATGGACCCCAATGCAAAAGCTCCAATGGGGCCTCCATTTACTGCAATTCTTTAATAGGATTAGACTTTTTCTATAGATCAAAGGGACTTTTAGGGCCTAGGCTCCAGGGTCTGGCGTGATTGCAACCCCTGCACCTATTGTAGTTACCCCCCTGCCCTGTACCCTATAAATGTTTCTGTTTGCTGCTCCCTTTAATATTGCCTTGATATGATATTCTGCCTAATACTTCACCACAATTCTGGATTAACCCATGGATTGCCTCCTTTGGTTTCACCTCGATCTGACTCTTTGCTTCTCCACCTTCACCAGTCAGGAACTACTCTGCATACAAAACCTGCTAGGACTTGTGGAAAGATCATATTCCCATTCTGGGAGATTAATTTGGAGCCTAATATTAATGTCAGGTTGATACTAAAGACAAAAGCGGACTAATGTCATCCTCTGTGTACAACGCTGTGGAATATATATGTCGCTGACAATATAAATAACAAGGTACAAAATATTAACTTACTAAATCTTTATGGGTCTAACAAATGAAACATAAGCAATAGGCTTCTTACGTGAAAGTCCTAAAATTATACAGCAGTTAAAATACCTACGGTATAATAGATCCACTATCTACAGTGATACAGCCCCACCCAAAAATACATGTAAAAACTACAAAACGTCTCCCTTATCTCTGAAGCTGGGCTTGTGCTTTGAAAAGATAATTACTGGTAAGCTTTTGTAGGTAATAGAAGCATTAGAATGAAGAAATTCTATTCCTCACCAGCTGTGCCGTCCTGGCATTGTAATGTTATGCTTCATAATACACTTTCCATATCAAAGTGCCACCTCCAACCCCTGCACAACAGATAAGACCACAGGATGGTGCGGGTGCAGCCCTGGGGCAAAACCTTTAAGGTTAAAAGCTCAGGAATGATGGAGTTTTCTCCTGTGAATTCGCATTGCACAGCTGTCAATATCAGCTGTAATAATTTGTCTGTGAGGTGATGGAGAGACGCTGCAGACCGTGAATTATGGTATCAACTAAATAGGTTGGAACAGCAGGACGAAGAATGTCTAGGGCTAGGCAGAGAAGTGTCTGTACTACAGGACTTAGACCCATACACATAAGCTAAACACTGCTTTGGGGAATTTGTTTTATTTAGGAAGGAACCCCTCTTTTATATTAAAGGGGTAATCCAGCTTGGCTCACTTCTGCATCTGGAGGTTGGTGGGTCTGATGGTAGTGTGGCGCCCCTGCGACCAGGAGGCCACAGGGTGAACTGTGCAGGACAGGTAAGACGGTCAGCTCACAAAAACACCCACACGCACACACTCCGACCCTGAGCCCAAGACGCTTCAAGCCAGGCGAGCGGTGGCAGGAGTAGCAAAGTGTGGGTAAGAAGTAGAGAGAACCCAGACAAGTGGGTGGAGGAACTAGACCCAGAAAGGACCTAAGAACACTAAGTTGGGCGAGTAGACTGAGTGAATCCCTGGAGGGAGGAGGAGTAGGGAACCTCCCCAAGCTGAGACACCCCACAGCTAAGTTCAGGCTGCGACAGACAGAGAGAACGACGGGGCCCGGCGGCCTGCACCAGTAATGGTCGGAAGCCCAAAAAGCTGAAAACTGTGGAAGGTAGAAGGAGCCCGACTAACCCGGGTCACTGGTGGCTGGGCCAGAGAAACTAGAGAGACGGCTCTGTAGATGTGGCGGGAATGCTTTATGCCTCTAACCTCGAGACACGCAGCGGGGTGCGGGAACTCCAAGTCCCTGAGACCTTACAACCGGTACGGAGTAGGATGAAGCCATCAGACTAGGGCTAGTGACCCAGAGTGTGGGATGACTCAGTGTAGAGCCCTTGATGGCCGGACCAAACCGTATGCGTGAAACCATAGAGAACAGAAGGGCCCGAGAGTACACTGAGGGGAGTGACGCAGAGGAACCGTCCCCGCTGCACTAAGAGCCAAACCGGTGACTGTTGCGTGGACCCGGTCCACAGCTTGTGTACAAAGAACTGTGCTTGTGAACTGTCTGCTGAGAAGCGAGGAAAAGTAAAGTACCCGGTGAACTTGAGATTTGTGTCTGAAAATTATTGGTACAGAGATTGCAGCGGCTCACCTGCGGGCAGCACACTTGTTTTCTACACTGCAACTAAGTCCTCCTCTTCTACATCTACTGGGGAACCAAGGCCTACCATGGAGGGCTCGTCATCCCAGCTGCCACCTCCACTATCATCTCCAACGGTCTGACGGCAAGCGGTGGCCCATACTGGCCATGACCCATGGGTGGCGTCACGAATATTCCCCATAAACTTTATTTATTATTCCCTTTCTTTTTGCATTGCCGCACCTGGGATTAACTAATGGATGCCAGCTTTGGTTTCAAATAGCTAAAAAGCAATGGTGTCTCACGGTCTGCGCTGTTGCTTCAAAGAATGCACTGGGAAGACATTGCTTTATCCATCACCTCCTTTATTCCTCCACATTCTACCAATGTGTTTCGGTGCACACCTTGCACCTTCCTCAGGGTATAACAGGGTGTCTCTATAGCTTTGGTTTCAAGTCAGTCTGACTCTTCACCTCTCCACCTCCACAATCAGAGACCTGGTAACTCCCGGAGCAAAGGTCAACATCATCCATCCAAAGACAAAACAGCATAGAGTTTGCATGAGAGAAAGAAATGGAGCTCTTTCATTACAACCTCCGATCCCATAACAATCACAGACACTATCAATGGTGCATAAGCTACTGCTAGAAAATGTGCCTTATGTGAGTAAAATATTCTACAGAGAAAATGGGTAGGCTGTCTAATATTAAAAAATGATGTGCCCCCCCCCTAGAAAAAAACAAAAGAACTGTTCTACTATTGCAGCAAGAATGATCAGATAACCTCCTACATGGAGGAGTCTTCTGATGTCTCTAGAAAATGTGGGCCTTAAAACCAGGGCTGGGCAGTCAGTAAGTCAAACATCCTACTCCGACTCCTCAGGTTCCCAACTCCAACTCCACCAAAAAGGACACCAACTCAGACTCCACCACTCCGACTGCATAACCATAAGCCAAATATTCGACTCCTCAATTTCCCTGAATCAGACTCTGACTCCGACTCCTCAGCCTGCTCAAAACCAAAGGATGATGTTGGGGGACAGAAGAATCTGGCATGTTCCCAGGGATGTTTGACAGCAGCTCTCTCATAGAGAACATGAAGCAGGATGTTCCAGTAAATGAAGGAATTGAACCATCACTTGACCAACAGTGATCAAATGTGTATGGGGGCTTTAGCATCGCTTGGTTTTCATAGCCCTTCTGTTGTCATGTGCTTTCAGGTTATGTAAATTTCAGTTGAAATTTGTTAAAGGAATCTGTCAGCAGGTTTTTGCTATGTAAACTGAGGATAGCATGCTGCCAGAGTTAAAAACAAAAAGTTAAACAAGAATTACATTGTCATGCGCAAGGCAGTCCAACTCCCCTCTGCTATGATGACACCTGTCAATGTACAATCTCTGTTGTATGGGGAGGCAGCTCTCCCAGCTCAGGTACATACCTAAAAGGAAACTTTGAATGCATCAGAACAGCTGGAGCCAGAAGCTATGTGATATATTCTTGGATTCAGGTCTCTTTACCTACATTATGCTGCTCTCAGAAGTGGTAGCAAAAACCTGCTGACAGATCACTTCTAAAGGGAAATAGTCATCTTAGCCATGCTACCAAAAAGTAGCAGGAATTAGGGACCAGCTCTATGGCTGTGTAGGGAGAAACCTGTCAATCAAACTGGGAGGGGGTAGTGACATACTTGCTGGACTACAAAAAACATGCACTTCTTGCATTAGCCCACCTCATTCATGTGTCCAAATGTATCTTCCTTTGACATAGTTGCGTTCATTTACATGACTAATACAATTATGCCTATGATACAAGAACACCAATAGTACCAATCCAGGATCAATGGCACCATGCTTGACAGTTCTTTGGTGTGTTCTTTTCTTTTCTTCGTTAGTTATGGGTAAAAAAAATGTTTTTTTTGCTAAACAATCACATTGAATTTACAAAATGAAAATTTCACGTTAAGCAGCAATGGATATTGTATATTCCAAACTTATTAGACCAGCACGCTTTGCAAACAAGATGCAAACTCAAGGGATAGATTCATTTCCTGCGTGCTAAGACGTTACTGTGTATATTTCATTTCCGCATGTTTCTTGTCATTGCATGATGAAATTGCCATATTTGTTCTGTTATTGTTTTTTTTTTAATTAAGGTATTTTATGCTTGGTATATTGCACTGTAAGGGATGATTTGTTACAACAATTTACAGCATTTGTGCAACCTTAAACAGCTACCGAAAGACCCATAAATGAGAGTCCAAAGCCAACATTTGGAATCTTATCCACTTAATTTAGTAATTTAGGTTCTGAAAGCATGAAAAATATTTCCAAAAATTGCTGTAACACAAATTGAAAAAACTAATAATAAACGTAACATTCTGTAGGCTGCTGACAATGAATTTATGTTTTTGTTTTAACACATTTCTTACAACGGGACGAAGGGCAATTTAGAACCTGGTACAATCAGCCATTTTTTCATTTGCCTATGAAGACATTGTTGACTAATATAGGGGGATCGCCTACTTGGGACCGGAAATCTGTAGCTAAAGTTAAAAGCGGTGTTTAATACGTACAGTGTTTGCACAATTAACCCCTTCACGACCCGTGACACAGCATATGCACCATGGAAACCGATGCGTTCCCGAACTATGACGCATATGCTGTGTCATCTGGGGATTCCGTTCCTGCAGCTTAAGTGAGGTTGTCACTGACCTGTCACTCGAGCTGCAGGTACAAGAAGACATGTACTATTACCCAGGTGGGGTGGATTTTCCCCCCCGAGGCTACAGTCCCGGTGATTGGCGGCTGAAAGTGAAACCGCTAATAACCGCGACTGTAATAGTCTATGTGGATCACTGCACCTGTGCTGTCAGATCGCTTTCTGCAGCTCGATCACCATTCAGGTGGATCGGACTGCAGAGTAGCGATCAGACAGCCAGGGCGCAGTGACCCACTATGTGGATCAGTTTGACGGGGCTGTCAGATTGCTTTCTGCATCTCGATCCCCATGCAGGGGGATCGGGCTGCAAAGTAGCAATCTGACAACCTGGGCGCAGTGATCCAATATGTGGATCAGTGCTCCAGGGCTGTCAGATCGTTTTCTGTAGCTCGATCCCCACGCAGGAAGATCGGGCTGCAGAGTAGCGATCTGACAACCGGGGGCAGTGATCCACATGTCACTGCGCCAGAGCTGTCATATCGTTACTCTGCAGTCTGATCCCCTGCATGGGGATCAAGCTGCAGAAAGTGATCTGACATCCTCAGCTCAGTGATCCACTATGTGGATCACTGCGCCTGGGCTGTCAGATTGCTTCTCTGCAACCTGATCCTTATGCAGGAGGATCAGGCTGCAGTGAAGAGATCTGACAGCCCTGGCACAGTGATCCATTATGTGATACTGTGCCAGGGCTGTCAGATTACTTCACTGCAACATCAGGTCACCTGACCCAAACCTCAGAGATCATGTGATCTATGAGACTGGGTTTGCACAGTGATGCTGCACTGTATGGCAATGATCTGCCATACAGTGCATCGTTACTATGACACTAGATACTGCAACAAGAGGACACTTGACCCCTTGCTGCAGCCTCTGGATGTAGCAGAGGTGATTGAGCGTCTTGGGACCTTCGTTGTGGACTACGTCAGAGGCGATCGAGCGTCGTGGGACCTTTGTTGTGGACTACGTTGGATCTTTTTATAACAAAGATAGAGTCTGAATTTTGTTTTTTTGTTTTCAAATAAAAAGATTTCTCTCTGTGTGGTGTATTTTTTGACTATTTAGTAAAGATTCCTAATGGCCAGGTCTAACATTGGCCCGACATTATAAATCTCGGGCTTAGTGCCAGCTGCCAATATAAAAGCTGGCATTAACCCCTTTATTACCCAGTTTTCCACCGGCACCAGGGCAGCTGGAAGAGTCCGGGTACAGCGCCAGAAAATGGCACTTCAATGAATACGCCATTTTCTGGGGCATCTGCGGGCTGCAATTAGCAGCATGGGGGGGGCCCAGAACACTTGGGCCTCTCCATGCTGAGGATTCCAGCCCCCAGCAGCCTAGTTGTACCTGGCTGGGCCAAAAATATGGCAGAGCCCCACATCATTTTTTTTCTAGAATTAGTTCTGGAAATAAAAAAATGGGCTTCACTGTATTTTTGGTTACCAACCAGGTACAACGAGGCAGCTGGGGCTTGGTGGCAGTCCGTAGCTGCCAAGTTGTACCTGGCTGGACCAAAAATATGGCGGAGCCCCATGTCACTTTTTTTTTCAAAAATCAGTTCTAGAAATAAAAAAAAGGTCTTCACTGTATTTTTGGTTGCATGCCAGGTACAACTTGGCAGCTGGGGGGATGGAATCCTCAGCATGAAGAGACCCAAACGTTGTGGGCCCCCACGCTGCAAATTGCAATCCACAGCCACCCCAGAAAATAGTGCATTCATTAGAGACGTCATTTTCTAGTGCTGTACCCCAACTCTTCCAGTTGCCCTTGTGCTGGTCGGGATCTCCATACATGACATGGTGTCCGCTAACAATTTCAATGGAAAATTAGCTCTAATTGTTAGCGGAAACCATGTCGCGTATGGAGAGCCCCTCCCTGTGTGCCTGAACATTGGAGTGCCCCCACAAGTGACCCCATTTTGGAAACTAGACCCCCCCAAGGAACTTATCTAGATGTATAGTGAACACTTTCAACCTCCTGGTGCTCCACAAATTAGTCCGTAAAAGGGAAAAAAGATTTTTGTGAATAAAAAAGTAATTTTTCAATTTTGCAGATCAATTTGTGAAGCACCTCGGGGATCAAAGTGCTCGATATGCATGTAGATAAGTTCCCTGGGGGGTCTAGATTTCAAAATGGGTCAGTTGTGGGGGAGCTTCAATATTTAGGTACAGAGGGGCTGTCCATATGCGACATTGTGTCCGCTAACAATTGGAATTATTAGCGGACACCATGTCGCATATGGAGAGCTCCTGTGTGTCTAAACATTGGAGCTCCCCCACAAGTGACCCCATTTTAGAAACTAGACCCCCCAAGGAACTTATCTCGATGCACAGTGAACACTTTGAACCCCAAGGTGCATCACAAATTAGTCCGTAAAAAGGAAAAAAAAAGATTTTTGTGAAAAAAAAGTACTTTTTCATTTTTACAGATCAATATGTGAAGCACCTGGGGGATCAAAGTGCTCACTCTGCATCTGGATAAGTTCCCTGGGGGGTCTAATTTCCAAAATGGGGTCAGTTGTAGGGAAGCTCCAATGTTTAGGCACACAGGGGCTCTCCATACGCGACATTGTGTCCGATGACAATTAGACTGGCCTATCACCTCACCTCATCCATGTAAATATTCCCATTCTGTCCTCCAAATCTGGCCTCTTGTATCACCTGTCTACACCCCCTTACAGCACTTTATCTGTACTTGTACATATCCTGGTTGGTGAACGGTTCATGCAGCATTATGCGAATCCCCTATTTATTATATTGATGGCTGGACCATATGACAGCATTTGTTACTATTACCTTTTGTGTCTCCCCTATTTCCTCATAGATTGTAAGCTTGTGAGCAGGGACCTCACTCCTAATGGACTCAGTGATGTATTTATTTATTTTTTGTCTCATATGGTCTGTATTGGATTATATTTGTATTGTATTTTATTATATATTTTTGTATCGTATTGTATTGTATACCCTCTAAATTGTAAAGGGCTGCGGAATATGTTGGCGCTATATAAATAAAAATTATTATTATTATTATAACCACGGCTTGGGGCTTTAACTGTCATTAACTCCTGTTGATTGCTCCTTTGGTCCAAAGACAGGGAGACAGAGGCCGGAGGTGATTGGACGCGGGGTTTGCGTTATGTCACGTGAATTTCAGGTGAGCCCCCTCAAGCAACGGTTACCGACACTGCTGGAACAGCACCAGTATGGGAGGTGAGGACAGGGTCTAGTCATTAAACAGGAGGAGAGAGGGTGGAAACAAGTGAATTCATCCAAGTAGTGGACAACCCCTTTAAATTTATTATTGAACAACTAAAAGTGCTGTCCATCAATCCAAAATGTTAATTAACCTAAAACCTGAATATTTAAAAATTGAGGTTTTGTCTTTCTTAGGAGACAATATCTATGTGCAGAATTATTTTGCAGCTAAATGAAAAACATAAATTTTCCCATCTGATTTGATCATTTTCACTGTTCGGGTGGAAACACATTTCTGCGAGATGCATCTCTCATGACTCATCCGGAATGGCCCCTGCCTCTCTGAATGAGAGCGAGTCAGCTGCTTGTGTTTCTATGCAGCTCCATGTTCCCACCCAGAGAGGCAGGGGCGATTCCAGGTGAGCCATGTGAGATGCATGTGAGATACTCGCATGCATCTTGCATAGTGTATTTCCACCCTTAAAGTAGGAATAATACCCAAACAACTCAAAAAAATACAAAATTACATCTCTGACGCTTAAAAATATATTAGTGACCAATATAGCCGCCCTTGTTTTCAATGACATTAATAAGTCTTCCATCAATGGAGTCTGTTAGTTCCTTAAATTGATCATCAACATTTTGGGTAGCACCAATCACAGCCCCCCAGACACTACTCAGAGAGGTAACTGTTTTTCTTCAACGTGAATCTCCCATTTAAGAAGGGCCCACAAGTTCTCATAATGGCCACTTTACACACGGCTACATTTCTAGCTTATCCACAGGTAACTTACTGGCTGCAGTGAAATCATGGAGACATGGTTCTATCTTGTTGCTGTGTACAAATGGAATAATGTCTCCATGATTTCACTGCAGCCAGTAAGTTACCTGTGGATAAGCTAGAAATGTAGCCGTGTTAAAGTGGCCATTAGGCTTAGGTCAGGTGAGGAAGGGGCCAGATCACTATTCTTTCATCTTTAAAGACCTTACTGGCAGTCAAGCAGTGCAGAGTTCATTGTTGTGATGAAGCATAGCCCTGCATAAAAATGATAGTTTTCTTAAGAGATGCAAACATTTTCCTCTACAACTGCTTTAAGCATGTGTCCTCTAAAAACTGGCAGTAGGTTTGGGGGTTAATCTTGAGTCCAACTTTCCCCTGATAAGGTCCAAGGAGCTCATCTTGAATAATACCAGCCCAAAGTATTTCCCCAGATCCACCATGCTGGCATCTGAGTTGAAGTGAAGGTCTGTGCCCTTTACTGATCCAGCCACAGGCCCTGTTATGGTACTGGTGAAGCACAGCTGGCATCCAATGGCTGCAGAAGCAAAGGCAGGGACCAGAAAGTGGTAGATGGAGTTTTTGCTCTTAGCAATAGGTATCGTAGGACCAATCTGAAGAGAAGTGGAACAGTCTAGTCAAGACAGTTTTCAGGATCTAGAGACTGGAATTAGACTACAGGCTGGACACAATAATCAAGCAATGAGTTAGTGTTCCCTGTGGCTTTCAGTAGACCCAAACAGAAAACCAAATGGCTTTCATGATTTGAACATCATCCTTCTTAGTTAATGGTGATTGTAGAAACACTATAGAAGCTTCCATTGGTAAGGAGTGGGCGGAATCCCAACACAATTCATCAGAGTGAATAATAACAGCCACTAATGGTCAATCCACAGAAGGACAACAGAACCCTGACAGGCCCATCCATGTGATTCATCAAGTGACTCAGTGTTCAGATATTTCTTGGCCCAGTCTTGACTTTTCCACTTCTGTGTCTTGCTCAGTGGTGGTCAGTTTCAGCTTTCCTTACCTTGGCCGTTTCTCTAAGCACTGAACACCTTGTACTTCTGGGCTCTTCAGCGAGGTTGAGGTTCTGAAATATGACAGCACTGGAGGATAATGGGTCAGCATTGATTCTTCTCAAATCTTTGGCCGTTAATGTGCGTCTTTTTTTCTCAACACATTTTTTGAGAATCTGCTGACTATTTGCAACAAAATGTATGATGGCACTGTGACCACAACCCAATAGCTCAGCAAATACAAGAATGCTGTATCTCTCTGTAAGACTTTTAGCAGTTTTTCAGAGTCAGTTAAAGATGACCTGTCACCCCCCTGCTGCATGGCAATCTAAATGCAGCACTGAATGCAGCATGTGTGCTGCATTCAGGGAAGGGTCCCCCATGTGTCTGTGTGCTGTGTACCCCGAGATATAGCCTTAGGCAAACTCACTGTTAAAAGTCAGGAGGGTATTCCCCGGTGCTGGAGTCAGCTCACTTCACGAGGGGGAGGGGTGGCATTCCCTCCCCCTCTGCCTGTCTGTGCCGCCTCCTGCTGTGCTGTTTATGCTTTGTTCAGACAGCAGGGCAGTAATCTGGAGCTGACATCAGGAGAAATGATTTGCATGCTGTGTGAGGCAGGATGAGTGACAGAGAGGAGGAGGGCAGAGCTAGCACAGCAGAAGCAGCACAGAGAGGCAGGGGGAAGGGAATGGCCCCCATGAATCAAGCTGACTCCTGCGCCAGGGAATGCCCTCCTGACTTTTAACAGTGAGTTTGCCTAAGGCTATATCTCAGGGTACACAGCACACAGACACATGGGGGACCCCTTCCCTGAATGCAGCAGAAATGCTGCATTCAGTGCTACATTTAGATTGCCATGCAGCAGGGGGGTGACAGGTCCTCTTTAATTCTCTTCTTTTGGCCCATTTTCTTGAGGAAAATAAGCTGCCTCATAATTTTGCACCCCTTAAAAAAAGATATTGATATCATTAGGCTGCACCCTCTTCATTACACAAATACACATCACCTGATTGCATCATCCAATAAGAATTACATTTTATACAGCTTGGAATTGGAAAATCTGCATAAATTGCTCAAATAATCACTTGCATTATAATTTTGCACACACAGTATATAGTTACTAGCTCCCAGTTTTGCAGTACTGTTTCTGTATCATTTTTGGGCCAATCAAACAATGGTGGGGCTTACACGGTCCCTCAATTTTAGATACAAATGTTGACAAATGTAAGTTTCACCTATTGGTTAGTATACACTGCTCTAAAAACGTGCAGGTAGCACTTACTTCAATAAACAATACAGATCTAAATTCTGCAGGAAAATAAGAATTTCAGTTAAGATACCTCTACAATACTGCAGGTACAAAAAGGGCTGAATGGAAAAACCCATTTATGTAAAGTTATTAGTAAATGGAAACATGGTGGCTCAATGTTTTTTGTGTAACACTTTAGTTCTGTGTCAGAGCAAGGCCAAGTTCTGCATGGAGTTTGCCTGATTTTGCATAAGTTTCCTCTTGAATTTCTGTTCTTCTTTTCCAACAACAGAAATATACTGATATGAGGACTGGTGGCGATTGGATGTGGCGCTTGCGTGATGTCACTGTAGTGACCCGGTCCAAATTATGTCTGACCCTGGACCGTGAATAGCCCTTTAAACTGCAGCTCACTCCTTTGCTATCCCGATTCATTTAAATCATATCTCATATATTTCTCAGGTAAATCCATTTAAACCCAAAGTGCTTTTTATGCATTTTTCCAGTTATTTTCTCATTTGTTGTGTTGCAGCACCATCTTCTGGTGAATTGTATAGTTTATATATCCCTTGTAAAGATTTGGCATGAGAATTGAGTGCTCAATAGGAGGAGCTACTCCAGTTTTGTCTAGGCAAGACAAGAGTGGGAAATCCCCAGTCTGGTTCAAGATGTGACACAGAGCAAAGCTCCTGTGAGGGCTCTCCTCAAAACATCATGCCTGAAAGTAAATCTTTTCCTTCACTACAAGATTTACAGCCAGGCCTTATGCCTAGGATTTTTTTTCTACTTCTACAGCCAAGATGGCTAAAGACGTTTTACCCTGTATCCTCGCTGTCCTGATTAACCAATGCTTCTCCAACATTAGGTCATACTAAATATACAAAAGAACTTATTGCCCATGTGTTGAGGAACTTGAGGGCCTCCCGCCTGACTCGTAATTCTCCGTTATTTGTTTCATATATTTCTGAACATGCCGTGACCAGCTGAGAAAGTAATACAGGATTTCAAGGTATGTACCGTGTTTTCCCGAAAGTAAGACCCTGTCTTACATTTTTTTGGGGGCCAAAAGTGGCCCCCTGTCTTACTTTCGGGGGGGAAAGCCTTACATTGGAGGCCCCACCATCCATCCATCCACACACTGCAGCCATCCATCCACACATTCCCACACATACAGACACATGCATACACATATATACACACCATACACACCACACACACAGTCACACACACACACATAGCACCGCTTCTTACCGGGTCCGGTGTGGGGTCCCCGATGGTCCTGTGCTGTCCTCTGTGCTCCGGTCCGGTACCCGAGATGATCAGCTGCCGTCCGCCGTGTTCCGGTGCCGTTTTGCACCGGTATTCCCGGTCCTAGGCTCCATGGTCCCTGCTCTTCCGGAGTTCAGGCCCCAGCTCCGCCCAGGTCATAATGTGGGCCAATCAGCATAGTGGCGCTCAGAAGCAAGCGTCATCGGGCGCTTGCCTCTGACATCAGCGCCGCTATGCTGATTGGCCCACACTATGACCTGGGCGGAGCTGCGGCCTGAACTCCGGAAGACCAGGGACCATGGAGCCAAGGACCGGCAATACCGGTGCAAAACGGCACCGGAACACGGCGGACGGCAGCGGATCATCTCGGGGACCGGACCGGAGCACAGAGGACGGCACAGGACCATCGGGGACCCCACACCGGACCCAGTAAGAAGCGGTGCTATGTGTGTGTGTGTGTGACTGTGTGTGTAGTGTGTATGGTGTGTATATATGTGTATGCTTGTGTCTGTATGTGTGTATGTATGTATGTACACCCCCCCGTGTTTCTCCGATAGTAAGACCCCCCCTCCCCTGCCTTACATTCGGGGGGGGTCTTACATTAGCAGACCCCCCGTTGCCCCCCCGCCCTGTCTTACTTTCGGGGGGGTCTTACTATCGGGAAAACACGGTAAATACTCTTGATATATACATCTACTATACAAAAGATTTTGAAATTTCCTATAACTACCTTCCAATTCTACTTCTAAATTAGGCCAGGGTCACACTTGCAGATTTTACTAGCGTTTTTGGAGACCTGCGTTTTCTGACAACGCAAGCAAAAATGCACCCATAGGTCCCCATGCAAAAAACGCATGCCCCAATAGCAAAAACGCATGTCTGAATGGACTATGCGTACTTGGGTGCGTTTTTGGCTCAGTACCAAAAAATACTGCATGATGCAGTATTTTTGAAAAACACACCCAAAAACGCAGCATGCAGTATTTTTTGGTGCTTTTTCAAAAACTCATGCGTTTTTTTAACATGGGGCCCTATGGGAAACGCATGCGTTTTTAAATAGCACTAAATGGTACATGCATTTTTGCATGCGTTTTTACATGCGTTTTTACATGTGTTTCAAGGGTCCCCCACACCTAACAGCAAAAACGCATGCAAAAACGCAGGCTGCCAAAAAACACCTTAAAAACGGATGCCAAGTGTGACCCTAGCCTAATACAAGTTCTTGAAGCTCCAGAACCTCAATTCCTTGTCAGAATCTAACTCTGAACTGAACTTGCCGTGGACTACCCATGTGAACTGTGAAATATGTATTCCATGTTATATTTCCCTGTTCTACTGGAGTAAAGTAGTTATCCCAGAGACCTGAGTCTATGGTCATTCCATCAGCTGCGGACGCTGCGTGGGGGTGGATAGCAGTGAATGGAAAGCTCCCATTAAGAAGGCTATACATCACAATGTCACATGAGCCCCCGAACTGTAATTACTGACAGTATTGGAATGTCGGCAGCACAGGAGGTGAGTACAGGCTCATTTACTTTAACTGGGGGAAACAAGTGTAATCAGAAGGGGTTATCCTAGTAGTGGACAACCCTTTAATGATAGCTTGCTATATAAAGCAATATACACCTTGGCATATTCTCTATACACACAATATGCCATAACCACCAATACAGACGCTTACCGAAAAGATTTTAGAAAAAGTTTAAAAAACAAAAGCCACATCAATGAAAGAAATTATAGGTGCATTATTTTTATTAATGAAACCTCTAGTAGGGATATTGATTGCTAGAGAGGACTGTAAACTGACTATAACAGATTTTGTTTTCATTCTCCTGATTTTCCAACCATTATATTTTTGATTTGCAGATTATTTTTCTATTTTACCAGTATAATTTTGTTATATTTTAATATTTTTAAGCATAAACCAGTAATAGTGTACTACCTGCAATTTTATAAATCTACTTAAAAACATTTATTATGGAAAGCTATTCTGTCTGGTTTTGCATGTTTGCAACTCTAAGTGTAAATTCGTGAAAGGATGTAGCTTGAATGATTTCATATGGCGCTATGATTCCCCAGGCGTCTTGTTAGATCATTATTATTCACTATACAGAATTTTACGCTTGTACTAGATCCTTAAATGCTGAACGAGGCCAGTTTGAATATACGGTACAGGAATATAAGATGCTTGTTATGTCTCATAGCGTCTGCTGCTTAAACTCGCCGCCCCCACTATTTCCTAAAAAGAAATTCTAAGAAAATTTGACACCACCATCTTGGAAAGACGTATTTGTTTTCATCAAGAACTTGAGATTATCAATCAAAATCTGTCTACTGCGGTAACATTGGCTTCAGTTCTGCCAAATACCGCATTTATGAAGATGAATTACAAATAATACATAAAATGGAAGTAAATCATTCAGGCTCACTTGGCTCAGAACATATATGTCAGTTAACTATAATGGTACCTTTACACGCCGCTACCAGACAATTGTACCTTTTACCTTCAAAACACCGCGAGGTTAGCGGCGTGTAATTCAGGTTGTTGCTTCTTGTCTCTTTGGATACCTGTCTTTCAGCCTTGCTCAAAAACAAGCAGGTATAAACCCTATGGTAGCGGCGTGTAATCGGGGCACAGGTACGTTGTTTGAGTTACCTGGGGCGTGCCACAGCGTCATGTATACCACGCCCCATCTGCGATCATTGGTGGGGGCTACTGTGTACCCATTGGCTGTCCCTGCACAAGGCGGCATATTTAACGATCTGACCAGTCACTACACATTTGCAATACCGTCATGTATTAGCCAGCCTCCCTGCGCTGGCTGGCCAATCATGATGTTATTGCATTGTCCAATCACCGTACGAGCGCCACGTAATACACAACTCAGTCACGCCTATGTACTTACGGCGCACAATATGTATGCCCATATTCCCTTGTGGTAGCGGTGTGTAAATCAGGGAAGGTGCTCCACAGAAGGTAACCTGTGGCACCTGTCGGTACTTCCAGGGATCGAAAATACCTACTGTGGAGCACCTTGTGGCGACTTGTGAATGCGGCATCAGGTACCGTTAGGAACCGTTGAAACGCGCGCGTGCACATGCGATACCTGGTGGTTTCTACCTTTCAGTAGCGGCGTGTAAAGGTACCATAAGATATTTCTTGATGTCTCTCACATGCACTGACTTTCTAATGAGCGTATGTATAACTCGTGTTTATAAAGAACAACTGATCTGACACCACAGACCTGCAGTGTAAAGCATGAGGGTAAGTCCTTGCAGTATCTTGAGCTACCGTATATACTCGTGTATAAGCCGACCCGTGTATAAGCCGACCCCCCTACTTTTGCCCCCAAAATCTGGGAAAACCTATTGACTCGTGTATAAGCCGAGGGTGGACTCCAGCACAGGTATACAGCCCCCAGCAGTGTGGTATACAGGCCCCCCCAGTGGTATACAGGCCTCCCCAGTGGTAGTATACAGCCCCCAGCAGTGTGGTATACAGCAGCCTCCCCAGTGGTATATACAGCAGCAGCCCCAGTGGTAGTATACAGCAGCCCCAGAGGTATACACAGCAGCCCCAGTGGTAGTATACAGCAGCCCCAGAGGTATATATAGCAGCCCCAGTGGTATATACAGGAGCCCCAGTGGTAGTATACAGCAGCCCCAGAGGTATATACAGCAGCCCCAGTGGTAGTATACAGCAGCCCCAGAGGTATATACAGCAGCCCCAGTGGCAGTATACAGCAGCCCCAGCAGCCCCAGCAGCCCCAGAAGTATATAGAGCAGCCCCAGTGGTAGTATACAGCAGCCCCAGAGGTATATACTGCAGCAGCCCGCCTGCCACCCCCATCAGTATACAGGCCCCCCCATTAGTATCCAGGGCCCCCCTTGCTCCGGAAATCTGTAAAGTAAAATCATTATACTTATCACTGTCCTGGCGCCGCCGTCCCCGCCGCTGCCATCACGATCCTCCGTCTTCATCCAGCGTCTTCCGGCTTTCTCCTGTGGCGCAGACAATGACGTCATTGCCTGCTCCGACCATAGGAAGCCGGAAGAAGACGGATGAAGCCGGAGGATCGCGATGGCAGCGGCGGGGACGGCGGCGACAGGACAGTGATATGTATTATGATTTTACTTTACAGGTTTCCGGAGCAAGGGGGGGGCCCTGGATACTAATGGGGGGGCCTGTATACTGATGCGGGTTGCCGGCGGGCTGCTGCAGTATATGACTCGCGTATAAGCCGAGGGGGGTACTTTTCAGCCCAATTTTTGGGCTGAAAAACTCGGCTTATACGCGAGTATATACGGTAATAACCAGGCAACGGGTGTATTTCACGTGTTTCCTTTGCAGCGGTTGACTACTTTGCATCCAAGCTAAACATATCTATAGCTCCATACAGTGGCGTAACTTGAAGCTTATAAGCCCCAATGCGACAGCTCCAATGGGGCCCCCAATTATAGCAATAGTCTTTTCTAAAGGCCAAAGGGACTTTTGGGGGCCCCTAGACTCCAGGGCCTGGATGCCATTGCAACCTCTGCACCTATTGTAGTTACTCCCCTGGCTCCATACTAATTATAACTTCAAAAGTCAGAGACACAGGGAACGGGGTTATTCCCAGCTTCATAATTGGGTATTGTATACAATCAGTAAATTATTTACTGCCAGTTTCCTAGGACGGTCGACCACAGCTGCTCGACTGCAGAATGTGCAACGTGCTTTTAGCTGTTCTCTATTGAGCTTGTAACCACTGTTTTGAAGCTGGCCAAGATCCCCGGAGTTTACTGTTCTTTCCTAATCCACAACAGCTTCAGTGTAGCACTTACAAGTTAGATGACAGAAGCCGAGGTGTAGCTAGGGGTTCATCTTGAAGGGGGGGGTATGTATATGTTGTAACACTGATTACAACAGATACAGAATGATACAACACAAATCCCAATACAGAACATGATTATTATTATTATTATTTATTTATATAGCGCCATTAGGTTCCATGGCGCTTTACATGAGGATGAGGGACACAAGAACAAGTACACTAAATCTAGGCGATCAGGACATACAGGTACAGGAGGGGCAGGGACCCTGTCCACGAGGGCTCACAGTCTATGAGGGGTGGGTTAGGATACAGTAGGATGGGGGAATGTCAGGGGGCGTTCGCCTGGGTCTCATGGCAGGTTGTAGGCTTGACGGAACAAGTGAGTCTTGATGCCCCATAAAACTCTCACATACACACCATGATTGATCCACAGCTCTCTCTACACAGCATGATGGGTCCCACAGTTGCCCCCTCCCAGTACATGATGGCCCCCAGTTTCCCCCTCGGCAAAATGGCTCTCTATAGCCTCCCCCACTTCACAATGGACCCCAGTGACACTACTCACACTCTATGAGGCCCTCAGTAATCCCCGAAAAACAATATGGATGTACCCCAGTATTTCTCCCACACTGTATCATGGCCCCAGTATTTCTCTCATTAGAGATCATGGCCCCAAGAATTTGCCCACACTGTAATATGACCCCAGTATTTCCCCTACACTGTAATATTGCCCCCAGTATTTTTCCCACACTGTAATATGGCCCTCAGTATTTTCCCTACATTGTAATATGACCCCAGTAATTCCCTTTCACTGTAATATGGCCCCCAATAGTTTCCCCAAACTGTAATATGGCCCCCAGTATTTCCCCTACACTGTAATATGGTCCCCCAGTATATCCCACACACTGTAATATGGTCCCCCAGTATATCCCACACACTGTAATATGACTCCACTATTTCCCCTACAGTGTAATATGACCTCAGTACTTCCCCTACACTGTAATATGGCCCCCAGTATTTCCCCTGCACTGTAATATAGCCCCCAGTATTTCCCGTACACTGTAATATGGCCACAGTATTTCCCCTACACTGTAATATGGGCCCCAGTATATCCCACACACTGTAATATGACCCCAGTATTTCCCTTACACTGTAATATGGCCCCTAGAATTTCCCCTGCACTGTAATATGACCCCATTATTTTCCCTACACTGTAATATGGCCCCCAGTATTTTCCCCACACTGTAATATGGCCACCAGTATTTCCCCTACACTGTGATATGGTCCCCCAGTATATCCCACACACTGTAATATGGCCCCCAGTATATCCCACACACTGTAATATGACCCCATTATTTCCCCTACACTGTAATATGATCCCAGTATTTCCCTTACACTGTAATATGGCCCCCAGCATTTTCCCTGCACTGTAATATGACCCCATTATTTCCCCTACACTGTAATATGGCCACAGTATTTCCCCTACACTGTAATATGGGCCCCAGTATATCCCACACACTGTAATATGACCCCAGTATTTCCCTTACACTGTAATATGACCCCCAGTATTTTCCCCACATTGTAATATGGCCCCCAGTATTTTCCCCACACTGTAATATGGCCCCCAGTATTTCCCCATACACTGTAATATGACCGCAGTATTTTACCCACACTGTAATATGGCCACCAGTATTTCCCCTACACTGTGATATGGTCCCCCAGTATATCCCACACACTGTAATATGGCCCCCAGTATATCCCACACACTGTAATATGACCCCATTATTTCCCCTACACTGTAATATGATCCCAGTATTTCCCTTACACTGTAATATGGCCCCCAGCATTTTCCCTGCACTGTAATATGACCCCATTATTTCCCCTACACTGTAATATGGCCACAGTATTTCCCCTACACTGTAATATGGGCCCCAGTATATCCCACACACTGTAATATGACCCCAGTATTTCCCCATACACTGTAATATGACCGCAGTATTTTACCCACACTGTAATATGGCCCCCAGTATATCCCACACACTGTAATATAACCCCATTATTTTCCCTACACTATAATATGGCCACAGTATTTCCCCTACAATGTAATATGGCCCCCAGTATATCCCAAACACTGTAATATGACCACAGTATTTCCCTTACACTGTAATATGGCCCCCAGTATTATCCCTGTGCTGTAATATGACCCCATTATTTCCCCTACACTGTAATATGGCCACAGTATTTCCCCTACACTGTAATATGGCCCCCAGTATATCCCACACACTGTAATATGACCCCAGTATTTCCCTTACACTGTAATATGACACCCAGTATTTTCCCCACACTGTAATATGGCCCCCAGTATTTCCCCTACACTGTAATATGACCGCAGTATTTTATCCACACTGTAATATGGCCCCCATATTTCCCATACACTGCAATATGGCCCCCCAGTATTTCCCCATACTGTAATATGGCCCCCAGTATTTCCCCTACACTGTAATATGGCCTCCAGTATTTTTCCCACACTGTAATATGGCCCCCAGTATATCCCACACACTGTAATATGACCCCAATATTTCCCTTACACTGTAATATGACCCCCAGTATTTTCCCTACACTGAAATATGGCCACACTATTTCCCTTACACTGGCCCCCAGTATTTTCCCCACACTGTATGATGGCCCCCAGTATTTCCTCTACACTGTAATATGGCCACCCTATTTCCCACACACTGTAATATGGCCACACTATTTCCCTTACACTGTAATATGGCCCCCACTATTTCCCCCACACTGTATGATGGCCCCCAGTATATACTAGACACAAATTGTGACTTATCAGTAATGTGTGAACAGTACCCTTAGCTGATTTCGCTCTTTCTCTAAGTACACCAGTTTCTGCTCAGATTGACCTTTTTAATTGAACTGATTCTGAACATATCAACCAATGTGAAAACCAATTAAATACAGAATCAGGTAATCTAATTACAGTGCAAGCATTACCCATGCACGTTCACGTCTGGGCTAATCCATAAGACTGCGCTGTGAACCTGGTTGGTGAAAATGACGCAGCTCAGGAAGTGTACGTATAATCTCCTACATATTTCATGCAATTGTAAGAACACCTGCAATGCTCCAGCAAACAAAACAGATGACTGCAGGCCTCTCCGTAATCAAAACTCCCTAATGACACCTCTCCTGCTTGTAAGAGCTGTCAGACTGATGAGATCTGTGCATAGTGTGTCATATAATGGGCTGTAGCTCATTCGTGGGGATAGCAGAGGCTATTAGACATTAGGAAAACATACTCCCATAATCCCGTAAGTGTACAAAAGATTTATATATTATTCTGTACTGCAGGTGGTAATATCATTCAGAATGGACACATAGATTTTTATTTTAAAATGGCTTTTTTTTGTTTTAACACATATTTTTGAGCAGTTCAAGAATATCCACTTCTAACATGTCTGGGGCTTTCTCTAGCAATTGAGGTACAGTAAGTGTGATATGGCATGAAGATTGGTAAAGACTGGCCAGCTAGGGTTCAAGAGAATCCTCCGGTATCATAGACTCTAAGGGTACCTTTACACGCCGCAACTTTTGGCGGCAATAGGAGGCATCCTAACGTGCGCGTGCACATTTTTCAAGATTGCCTCAGAACTCCGAAGGCGCTTTTAAACGCCGCAATTTCGCCCTCAACCTAAGGCCATGTGGCCAAGTTGCCTCATCAACAGCAGAACCAATCCGGTGTAGTTCCCTCGCTGCTTCACACGCCGCAATCCCCAAAGGAATGTGGGCGTACATGGTTAGCGCCGCAAGAATATAGGCAAGACAGACTCGTGTATTCCAGCTCCCCCCCAACACGCTGATTAGACAACGCAATAGCGTTATGATTGGCCAGCCTACGCAGGAAGGCTGGCTAATACATGACGCCATTGCCATTGTGTAGTGTGAATGGACATCTGTTCAAATATGGCGCCCTGTGAAGGGACAGCCAATGGAAACACAATAGCCCCCACCAATCATCACTGATGGGGCACGGTCTCCAGCACGCTGTGACCCACCTCCGGGAAATAAGTAGGCGACGCAGATTCCATCCCTATCGCCCCTTCACACACCAAAAGCAGGGAATTTCGCCTTCATGATTGCCTCTGATTTTGGAGCAGTGCTCTGTAATCAGAACCAGGCGCAACCCTTTTTATCGCCGCCAAATTCACCAATTACACGCCGCAATTGTGAAGCAATTTAACAGCGATGGTGACGGGGCTACAGATTGCCGGTCAGATTTCTCGCTGCGGTTGCGGCGTGTAAAGGTACCTTAACACAATGTGTTCAAAGGTAAAGCCAAAAACAAGAGCGTTTAGAGCTGGCTGTGAAGACTATCATTTACCAACATGGTCTATTTCTTATGAGCTGATCACAAATGACCTACTAGTCCTTACTAATAATTATACTTACCAAACCCACTCAGAGGCTCCCATAAACAGGCGAGCCCCCGAGCAAATCTGAAAGATTGGGGAAATATCGCATCTGCCACCGAAGGATGGTATTCTGTGTCTAAAACTGGAATGATATAACTCAGAGGTAGGAAGGGGGAATATAGGGAGATTGAATAGGCATAGCCTTGGGTCACACTGGGTTATGGGCCCACATTTCCAGGCCATTGCTAATACCGGACAGTGTTAACGGCACGCGCTGCCTGGAAATGTGGGTCCATAACCCAGTGTGACCCTAGCCATAGAGGGATCAAGACACCCCGAAGCCCTAGGCAAAAGGGGGACATGATGGTGGTGAGGGGTGGACCCAGAACTCCTGTAGACTGATTGTATGGCTGTGTCTGTGTAGATGTTATCAAGATATATGTTGCTTTAAAGGGAGTGGCACAGTATGTGTGTGCTGTATGGGTGGGGCTTGGAGACTCACTAGTGGGTCTTAGGCTGCATCATAACGTCATTCTTTCAACAGACATCGTGGAAGGAACATTACCTGCCCTCCCACCCTGTGATAGTCACTAATCTGGAATGTTATATTTACCCATTAGTTGTACGGTGTTGAATATCTTAGTTATGTGTTACACGAGCATTGGTTTGTTTTGTATCATGTTTAATTATACCATTTGTATGAAAAGTTAATTTTGGCATTAACCTTCTAAGCCCAAGGGAAGGGCTTTTATTCCACTTTGATCTGTTATCACCACTGCTCCCATCGGTCTTCTGGAGTTTGTGGCCTGCTGGCTGCTCCAGTCTTTCACGCAGCACACTAGAGGTCACTCTTCAGTGCAAGTCTATGAGGACCTCATTCTGCCCACATTCTGGCTCTCTTAGACTTGTATTGAGAGCTTGTAACGCAACATCTGACTTCTAGCCTGTCAGAAGGTACGATCACAAAATGGTGCCACAGGACTGCAACAACACCAAAAAAAAAGGTGAAGACACCAGAGGATGAGTATAAGACTGGAGGCAGGGGGCATAGATTTAAAGCAAACAAAAAATGCTGGAGTAGTGCTTTAATCTTACTGCTGAATAAGGCCCTGCAGAATTATCCTGAACAGTAAGTAGTCTAGGCAAAGGACATTGAAGGTTTATGCAGCACTAAATTAATGATGTAGTCCCTCCATTTCTCGGACTGGCCAGGGCCCCATTGACACGCCATTGCTATGAGATAATATCCTAGCATTTTGACCTAATTTGTAAGATTAGAATAACCCTTTAAATTACAGGTGTAGTAATCCTTAAAGGGATCCTGTCACCCCCAAAACACCTCTAAACCTATTAAAAGCTGTCCCTAGAGCATATTAACACTTTCCCTACACTCCTTTTACCTCCTAAATGCACATAGTCAAAGTGAATAAAAACGTTATTATAGTACCTCATTACTGATGATAATGAGTGACTATGGTATTCATAGTCACTCATCCAGGCTGCCCCTCTTCATCATATCACGCCTGTATAGGCGTGATCTACATCCCAGGTTCAAATTCGCGCCTCCCTGCACGCCTCCCCGCTGTGCCCTGTGTCGTCCGAGGCTGCAGTGTGGCTGGGTGACGCGATCCGCGTCATTCCCGGCGCCGGGTGACGTATTTACACCCGCGCCATGCTGTCAGCTTCAAAATGCGCAATGCGCATGCGCGCCGCGCTGGCAGCTTCAAAATGCGCAATGCGCATGCGCAGTGCGCCTTTTGAAGCTGACAGCGCGGCGCGGGTGTAAATACGTCACCCGGCGCCGGGAATGACGCGGATCGCGTCACCCAGCCACACTGCAGCCTCGGACGACACAGGGCACAGCGGGGAGGCGTGCAGGGAGGCGCGAATTTGAATCTGGGATGTAGATCACACCTATTCAGGCGTGATATGAAGAAGAGGGGCAGCCTGGATGAGTGACTATGAATACCATAGTCACTCATTATCATCACTAATGAGGTACTATAATAACGTTTTTATTCACTTTGACTATGTGCATTTAGGAGGTAAAAGGAGAGTAGGGAAAGTGTTAATATGCTCTAGGGACAGCTTTTAATAGGTTTAGAGGTGTTTTGGGGGTGACAGGATCCCTTTAATGCCATGTGATACAACTTCCTCTGGTGTAACAAACATTCCAACGTGATTAGCGTTACACGGCCAAACCACTACGAAGTCATTAGCTCCACCATGGCCGTAGAGCGCCGTGGAGTTTCATTTAAAGTTTGCAGCGTGGCAATGATTTATTTAGTGAAGAGAAGTCTATACAAAATATCAATTTCCAATTGTTGCTTTCCTCGCTTTTCACATTTTTTGTTACTTTTCATGCAGGTTTACAGATGTCTCAAATGTCATCAGCGAGGTAATAAAAATTGATGGCTGCATTGTTAAACTTTACGAATGTGCTGTGGGTGTAACAAAACAGTTCAACGGCAATGACTGACAAATCATTCTTCTGTGGAGCAGACGGCAAAAAATAACACAAGATTAATGGCTCCATAGCAGAACCTTTGCAGAGAAACAGCACCTGCGGACATAATAGCAGGTAACATTTACAGAAAAGTAATAATATTTCAACATATAATTACTTGCACATCTAAAGTAAACTCTGAGGAATGATCCAGCCAGAACCAAAAGAAACTTCAATTTAATGCTGCAAATCATTCATTATCACCTTCTTTTACTTATGATTAAATTGAAGTGCAAAATAATTTGTGACAAACTTTATGAAACCAAATATTTACTGCCATTAACCCTTATAGTGTAACCATTGTTTCAATTTGTATTCACTAATAATGTAGAGCAAGTGATTATAATAAACGTTCATATATACTTCATAAGTGAAATCTGGAAGAAAGCCTTTCAAAATATTATAGAAGATGTCTCCACTAGGCTGTTTCTAAACCTGACATATGCTCATTGTTAGGCGGCCGTCACACGCTGAGATATCTCTAGCGATATTGTAAGCGATCACGTGCACGCGCAATCGCTTACAATATTGCTCACATCGCTGGTGAGATGTCACACAGACAGACTCACCAGCGATGTGGAGCCGCGATCTCGCTGGTAACTATGGTACACATCGGGTAACTAGGCGCCGCGCGTCGCTTAGTTACCCGACGTGTACCATAGTTACCATCTCCCAGCATAGACTCTGCGCTGGGAAATCGCTCATCGTGGTGTTATACACCACGATGAGACAGATCGTCAAATCGCTCATCGCTAGATCTGAGAACCGGAGCTCAGATCAGCGATGTCACGATCAAGCGATTTACCATCGTAAATCGCTTGATTACATGCAACGATTTCTTGCCCGATATCGCTTAAGCGATCAAAAAGGAGATCGCTTAAACGATATCGGGCAAGAAATCGTTCCGTGTGACGGCTGCCTTAGGCAGATCCATCATCAGTTCCACCTATGAATACAGTCATGTAAGGGGGGAAGGTCTACACAGCTCTCATAACACAGCTGATCAGTGCATCAGTTTAACTCAAGCACAGTGCTGAGTTCATGCTGTCAGCACACACATCATAGCTCACAGATCACAGCTGTGATCTTATCTGACAGCTCTGGTTGGTGTTATCAGATAAACTGATCAGCTGTAAACGCTGTGTATGCCCCGCTACCCCCCATATGACCATATTCAGTGTGTGGAACTGAAGACAGATCTACCTAACAACCAGCATATGTCAGGTTTAGAAACAGTCTATTGGGGACATCTTCTGAAAGGTTTTTGAAAGGTTTTCTTCCAGATTTTATTTATGAAGTATATTTGAAAGTTTATTATAATCACTTGCTCTACGTTATTATTAAACAGAAGTTGAAATGGTGGTTACACTTTAAGGTTGCGACCAATTTTCGCTTTAGCATATTCATTTTTCCCTCCCCCATTTTTGTTTTACATTTTTCGATTGGCGTGAGGTGTGTTTTTTTTTGTAAGATGAGTTATTGTGAATGACACCACTGACTTTACAATGTAATATACCGACCAGTGGGAAAAATTGTGGTGAAACGTTGAATGATTACAGCTCCCGAAACTGGTTTTCAAAACTTTGTTTTGTGTCTCCCATAAAGGCTTTTTTTATTTTTTTTGTCAATGGAGCCATGTGTGGGTTTGGTTTTGCATGGCAAGCTATAATTTTTTTTGTATTTTCTTTTGTAATTTTTTGAGGTTTTGATTTCTTTTTACTATATTTTTTCAGTCATTATGGCATAACTACTTTATTTTTTTTAATTTTTCAAAAATAAATGTTATATTTTCTTAGACCAAGCTTTTACAGATAATAACAAAAGTGTTTCTTTTTTTCATTTTCAGATTGAAGGAAGTGGGATGATTTGAACTTGATGTTTTCTTATTTTCTCAACTTTTTTTTAAAGAGGATCTGTCAACCCCCTGGTGCATGGCAAACTAAATGCAGCACTGAATGCAGCATGTCTGCTGCATTTGGGGAAGTGGTCCCCCATGTCTCTAGTTCCCCTGTAAGCTTTGAAAAAGACATTAGAAACCTTACAGTTAAGAGGTCGCCTGGGTGGAATCTTATTAAGAGGTCCTGGCTGCTGGCACAGTCCTTCCTGCCTTCTTCTTTTGCGTTCTCCTCTATGTGTCTGCCGCCGCCACCTCTTCTGCTGGATATGCCCTCCTCTTCTGCTCCTGCTCTGTGTGAAATCAGGAGCAGAAGAGGAGGGCAGACCCAGAAGAAGAGGAGGTGGCTGCAGACATATAGAGGGGGCGGAATATATAAGGAGAAGGCAGGGAGGGCTGTGCCAGCAGCCAGGACCTCTTAATAAGATCCCATCCAGGTGACCTCTTAACTGTAAGGTTTCTAAAGTATTTTTTCAAGCTTACAGGGGGGCTAGAGACATGGGGGACCCCTTCCCTGAATGCAGCAGACATGCTGTATTCAGTGCTGCATTTAGTTTGCCATGCACCAGGGGAGTGACAGGTGTTCTTTAAATGTTGTCACTAGAGATGAGCCAACCTTCCCTGAACATGTTCGCCAATTTCAAATTCAGTACCAACATGGTCGATTCGACTCGGGATCGGAAATCCAAACACTTTCCCCAAAATTCGGCGAACACGGCGATGTTCAAAAAATAAGCTTGAAATGTAAAATGGCCCTAAAACTTTTAATATTTGCTTGGGGCCAAAACGCTCACCGGAAGACCCGCTGGCTGGGGACAACACCTAATCTTATTAGGAGTGTCCCCAGCCAGCAGGTCTACCAGCTTATATCAAGCTCTAGAATGTTTTTCAGCTTTAAATGATTGAAAAGACTTTTTTTATTATCTACATGGAGTTTGCAGGTGTTTGACACCTGCAGGGTGTGAATTTTTGCAACCATGCCAGATGTGGCAGAAGCTGTGAAGTGTAGGAAGCTTACAATGTCCTTAAGCTATCCGTTTAAGAGAGCTAAGTATTTTTTTAGAGTTTTTTTATGAATATTTATTTATTTCTTATTTTAATTTTTTTCATTTATTTATTTATTTTTGGAGGGAGAGCAAACCTTTATTATTGCAGAGGGTCAGCAGCATGCGAGGCCATCTCTTCTACACTTAGGTGATACAATTCATATAAATATAGCATGTGGCCAATATACCGTATGTTTCACATCTATGTTCTTAAAGGTCTGTTTATGCCCACACTAAAGAAACACCATACTTTGGATATTGCTTCTTCAAAATGTGCAATCACTATTTCATGTCATTACATACATTTCCTATACACATTTCTGCAAGTGCACAACTGTGTTATTATATGTATAATTAACATTTAACTTGTCTTTGCATTGCTGCAATGCACTGCCTGCAACTAGCTTCATTCATCAGCATTCCAGATGAATAGGTGAATTGGTGACCTGAAGGGTTAATGAGGGCAGATAGGCAACAAGGTTGTGCAAACAGTAAAGGTACCGTTACACACAGAGATTTATTGCTTGCAGCTCACTGGTTGCAGTGAAATCATGGACACATTGTTACATTTGTACACAGCCACAAATAGAACAATGTGTCCATGATTTCACTGCAACCAGTGAGCTGCAAGCAATAAATCTCTGTGTGTAACGGTACCTTAAGACCTACCAGTGATTATTTGTGTCTGGCGGTGGAAGAGGCGGGCCTCTATAGAAACCAAACAGGTGTCACTCACAAGGAGTTCAGCGTCTCAACGCCATATTCCTGCAGGCCAAACCAGGTACTCTGTAATTAATGCTATGGATACTTCTGGTGCTAGCAATACTCTTTTTCTATGGTTCAAAGAGCAAAATACTATAGAGGCTTCAGTTTAACCCTTTTTTGGGATGCTTATTAAATAATTCATTAAAATTAAAGAAAAAAAAGAATAAAAATAAAGTGAAATAAATGTTTCTATAGAATTAATTATAAGGTTAAAATTTGCTACACTTATATCGATTAATGATAGGACTTAAACAATACATTTTAAATTTTAGATATGAAAATGAAAATACTGAAATATAAAATAAGAACTAAACATAAGTGGACAAATAAGAGAAAAAGTTTGTTAAAATAAATTCGGAGTCGGATTCTTTAACCCCTTCAGGACCCAGCCTATTTTGACCCTAAAGACCTTGGCCTTTTTTGCAATTCTGACCAGTGTCCCTTTATGAGGTTATAACTCGGGAACGCTTCAACCGATCCTAGCGATTCTGAGATTGTTTTTTCGTGACATATTGGGCTTCATGCTAGTATTAAATTTAAGTCGATAATTTTTGCGTTTATTTGTGAAAAAATCAAAAATATGGCAAAAAATTTTGAAAATTTCACAATTTTCACATTTTTAATTTTTTTTTCTGATAAACAAGATAGATATGTGACAGAAAAAAGTTATTAAATAATATTTCCCACATGTCTACTTCACATCAGCACAATTTTGGAAAAAAAAAATTTTTTTGTTAGGACGTTATAAGGGTTCAAAGTTCATGAGCAATTTTTCATTTTTCAACCAAAATTTACAAAACCATTTTTTTTAGTGACCACATCACATTTGAAGTCCTTTTGAGGGGTGTACATGACAGAAAACACCCAAAAGTGACACCATTCCAAAAACTGCACCCCTCAAACTACTCAAAACTACATTCAAGAAGATTATTAACCCTTCAGGTGCTTCACAGGAACTAAAGCAAAGTGGAAACAAAAAATGGATATTTTAATTTTTTTATCAAAAATGTTCTTTTAGCCTCAATTCTTTCATTTTCACATGGGCAACAGGTTAAAATGGATCTTAAAATGTGTTGTGCAAATTCTCCCGAGTACATCGATACCTCATATGTGGTCATAAATCATTGTTTGGGCGCACGGCAGGGCTCAGAAGTGAAGGAGCGCAATTTGACTTTTGGAGCTAATTTTACATTCAAAAAGTGAAATTGCGCTCCTTCCCTTCTGAGCCCTGCCGTGCGCCCAAACAGTGGTTTATGACCACATATGAGGTATCGGTGTACTCAGGAGAAATTGCCCAACAAATTTTAGGATGAATTTTATGCTGTTGCCCTGTGAAAACGAAAAAAGTTAGGCTAAAATAAAATTTTTGTGAAAAAAAAAGTACTATTTCATTTTCACAGATCAATTTGTAAAGCACCTGGGTGTTCAATATGCTCACTACCCATCTAAATATGTTCCCTGGGGGGTCTAGTTTCCAAAATGGGGTCACTTGTGGGGGAGCTCCAATGTTTAGGCACACAGGGGCTCTCCAAACGCGACATGGTGTCCGCTAACAATTTGAATAAAAATCAGCTCAAATTGTTAGCTGTAACCATGTTGTGTTTAGTGAGCCCCTGTGTGCCTAAACATTGGGGCTCCACCACAAGTGACCCCATTTTGGAAACTAGACCCCCCAAGGAACGTATCTAGATGCATAGTGAGCACTTTGAACCCCCAGGTGCTTCACAAATTCATCCATAAAAATGAAAAAGCACTTTTTTTTCCACAAAAATTATCTTTTTTCATTATTATGGATCAATTTGTGAAGCACCTGGGGGTTGAAAGTGCTCACTATGCATCTAGATACGTTCCTTTGGGGGTCTAGTTTCCAAAATGGGGTCACTTGTGGGGGAGCTCCAATGTGGAGACGCACAGGGGCTCTCCAAACGTGACATGGTGTCCGCTAACAATTTGAATGCAAAATGAGCTCAAATTGTAAGCGGACACCATGTTGCGTTTGGAGAGCCCCTGTGCGTCTCCACATTGGAGCTTCCCCACAAGTGACCCCATTTTGGAAACTAGACCCCCAAGGGAACGTATCTAGATGCATAGTGAGCACTTTGAACCCCCAGGTGCTTCACAAATTCATCCGTAACAATGAAAAAGTACTTCTATTTCCACTAAAATTTTCTTTTTCCATTTTTAAAGATTAATTTGTGAAGCACTGGGATGTTCAAAATGCTCGTCACCCATCTAGGTAAGTTCCCTGGGGGGTCTAGTTTCCAAAATGGGGTCACTTGTAGGGGAGCTCCAATGTTTAGGCACATAGGGGCTCTCAAACGTGACATGGTGACAGCTAACAATTTGAGCTGCTTTTTATTCAAATTGTGAGCGGACACCATGTCGCGTTTGGAGAGCCCCTATGTGCCTAAACATTGGAGCTCCCCCACAAGTGACCCCATTTTGGAAACTAGACCCCCCAGGGAACATATCTAGATGGGTAGTGAGCATATTGAACCCCCAGGTGCTTCACAAATTAATGATAAAAAAAGATTTTTGCAGAAAAAAAGTACTTTTTCATTTTTACAGATTAATTTGTGAAGCACCTGGGGGTTCAAAGTGCTCACTATGCATCTAGATACGTTCCCTTGGGGGTCTAGTTTCCAAAATGGGGGCACTTGTGGGGGAGCTCCAATGTGGAGACGCACAGGGGCTCTCCAAACGCAACATGGTGTCCGCTTACAGTTTGAGCTCATATTGCATTCAAATTGTTAGCGGACACCATGTCACGTTTGGAGAGCCCCTGTGCGTCTCCACATTGGAGCTCCCCCACAAGTTACCCCATTTTGGAAACTAGACCCCAAAGGAACGTATCTAGATGCATAGTGAGCACTTTCAACCCCCAGGTGCTTCACAAATTGATCCATAATAATGAAAAAAGAAAATTTTTGTGGAAAAAAAAAGTGCTTTTTCATTTTTATGGATGAATTTGTGAAGCACCTGGGGTTCAAAGTTCTCACTATGCATCTAGATACGTTCCCTTGGGGGTCTAGTTTCCAAAATGGGGTCACTTGTGGGGGAGCCCCAATGTTTAGGCACACAGATGCTCACTAAACACAACATGGTTACAGCTAACAATTTGAGCTGATTTTTATTCAAATTGTTAGCGGACACCATGTCGCGTTTGGAGAGCCCCTGTGTGCCTAAACATTGGAGCTCCCCCACAAGTGACCCCATTTTGGAAACTAGACCCCCCAAGGAACTTATTTAGATGCATAGTGAGCACTTTGAACCCCCAAGTGCTTCACAAATTGATCCGTAAAAATGAAAAAGTACTTTGTTTCCACAAAAAATTTATTTTTTCATTTTTACGGATCAATTTGTGAAGCACCTGGGGGTTCAAAGTGCTCACTATGCATCTAGATACGTTCATTGGGGGGTGTAGTTTCCAAAATGGGGTCACTTGTGGGGGAGCTCCAATGTTTAGGCACACAGGGGCTCTCCATACGCGACATGGTGTCCGATAACAATTGGAATTGTTAGCGGACACCATGTTGCGTATGGAGAGCCGCTGTGTGACTAAACATTAGAGCTCCCCCACAAGTGACCCCATTTTGGAAACTAGACCCCCCAAGGAACGTATCTAGATGCATAGTGAGCACTTTGAACCCCCAGGTGCTTCACAAATTGATCCGTAAAAATGAAAAAAATAATTTTTTTGTGGAAAAAAAAAAGTACTTTTTTAATTTTATGGATCAATTTGTGAACCACTTGGGGGTTCAAGTGCTCACTATGCATCTAGATACGTTCCTTGGGGGGTGTAGTTTCCAAAATGGGGTCACTTGTGGGGGAGCTCCAATGTTTAGGCACACAGGGGCTCTCCATACGCGACATGGTGTCCGCTAACAATTGGAATTGTTAGCGGACACCATGTTGCGTATGGAGAGCCGCTGTGTGACTAAACATTAGAGCTCCCCACAAATGACCCCATTTTGGAAACTAGACCCCCAAGGAACGTATCTAGATGCATAGTGAGCACTTTGAACCCCCAGGTGCTTCACAAATTGATCCGTAAAAAATGAAAAAATAATTTTTTTGTGGAAAAAAAAAATACTTTTTTAATTTTATGGATCAATTTGTGAACCACTTGGGGGTTCAAGTGCTCACTATGCATCTAGATACGTTCCTTGGGGGGTGTAGTTTCCAAAATGGGGTCACTTGTGGGGGAGCTCCAATGTTTAGGCACACAGGGGCTCTCCATACGCGACATGGTGTCCGATAACAATTGGAATTGTTAGCGGACACCATGTTGCGTATGGAGAGCCGCTGTGTGACTAAACATTAGAGCTCCCCCACAAGTGACCCCATTTTGGAAACTAGACCCCCCAAGAAACGTATCTAGATGCATAGTGAGCACTTTGAACCCCCAGGTGCTTCACAAATTGATCCGTAAAAATGAAAAAAATAATTTTTTTGTGGAAAAAAAAAGTACTTTTTTAATTTTATGGATCAATTTGTGAACCACTTGGGGGTTCAAGTGCTCACTATGCATCTAGATACGTTCCTTGGGGGGTGTAGTTTCCAAAATGGGGTCACTTGTGGGGGAGCTCCAATGTTTAGGCACATAGGGGCTCTCCATACGCGACATGGTGTCCGCTAACAATTGGAATTGTTAGCGGACACCATGTTGCATATGGAGAGCCGCTGTGTGACTAAACATTAGAGCTCCCCCACAAGTGACCCCATTTTGGAAACTAGACCCCCAAGGAACGTATCTAGATGCATAGTGAGCACTTTGATTCCCCAGGTGCTTCACAAATTGATCTGTAAAAATGAAAAAATAATTTTTTTGTGGGAAAAAAAAAGTACTTTTTAAATATTTTGGATCAATTTGTGAACCACTTGGGCGTTCAAGTGCTCACTATGCATCTAGATACGTTCCTTGGGGGGTGTAGTTTCCAAAGTGGGGTCACTTGTGGGGGAGATCCAATGTTTAGGCACACAGGGGCTCTCCATACGCGACATAGTGTCCGCTAATAATTGGAGCTAATTTTCCATTCAACTTGTTAGCGGACACCATGTCACGTATGGAGTGCTCCTGTGTGCCACCAGCACAAGGGCAACTGGAAGAGTTGGGGTACAGCACCAGAAAATGGCACCTCTAATGTGCTATTTTCTGGGGTGGCTGTGAGTTGCAATTTGCAGTGTGGGGGGCCTCAACATTTGGGTCTCTCCACGATGGGGATTGCAGCCCCCCCAACTGCCAAGTTGTACCTGGCTGGCATCCAAAAATAAGGCAAAGCTCCTTGTCATTTTATTGGTAGACGTAAAAAAAAAAAAATGGCGTGGGGCTCCGCCATATTTTTGGTCCAGCCAGGTACAACTTGGCAGCTACGGACTGCCAGCAACCCCAGCTGCCTCGTTGTACCTGGCTGGTACCCAAAAATACAGCAAAGCCCTTTTTTTTTTCTTTCTAGAACTAATGCTAGAAAAAAAAATGACGTAGGGCTCCGCCATATTTTTGGTCCAGCCAGGTACAACTTGGCAGCTACGGACTGCCAGCAACCCCCAGCTGCCTCGTTGTACCTGGCTGGTACCCAAAAATACAGCAAAGCCCTTTTTTTTTTTTTTTTCTAGAACTAATTCTAGAAAAAAAAATGACGTAGGGCTCCGCCATATTTTTGGTCCAGCCAGGTACAATTTGGCAGCTACGGACTGCCAGCAACCCCCAGCTGCCTCGTTGTACCTGGCTGGTACCCAAAAATACAGCAAAGCCCTTTTTTTTTTCTTTCTAGAACTAATTCTAGAAAAAAAAATGACGTAGGGCTCCGCCATATTTTTGGTCCAGCCAGGTACAATTTGGCAGCTACGGACTGCCAGCAACCCCCAGCTGCCTCGTTGTACCTGGCTGGTACCCAAAAATACAGCAAAGCCCTTTTTTTTTCCTTTCTAGAACTAATTCTAGAAAAAAAAAAATGACGTAGGGCTCCGCCATATTTTTGGTCCAGCCAGGTACAACTTGGCAGCTACGGACTGCCAGCAACCCCCAGCTGCCTCGTTGTACCTGGCTGGTACCCAAAAATACAGCAAAGCCCTTTTTTTTTTCTTTCTAGAACTAATTCTAGAAAAAAAAAACGACGTAGGGCTCCGCCATATTTTTGGTCCAGCCAGGTACAACTTGGCAGCTACGGACTGCCAGCAACCCCCAGCTGCCTCGTTGTACCTGGCTGGTACCCAAAAATACAGCAAAGCCCTTTTTTTTTCTTTCTAGAACTAATTCTAGAAAAAAAAATGACGTAGGGCTCCGCCATATTTTTGGTCCAGCCAGGTACAACTAGGCAGCTGGAGGCTGGATTCCACAGCATGGAGAGGCCCAAGCGTTCTGGGCCCCCCATGCTGTGAATTGCAGCCCGCAGCCGCCCAAAAAAATGGCGCATTCATTGAAGCGCCATTTTCTGGCGCTGTACCCAGACTCTTCCAGTTGCCCTGGTGCCGGTGGCAAACTGGGTAATAAAGGGGTTAATGCCAGCTTGTTATTGGCAGCTGGCATAAGCCCCGAGATTCATAATTTAGGGCCAATGGTAGACCCGCCATTAGGAATCTCTGGTAAATAGTCAGAAAATACACACAGAGAAAAATCTTTTTATTTGAAAAAAAAACAAACAAAATTTGGACTCCATCTTTATTATAAAGATCCGACGTAGTCCACAACGAAGGTCCCACGGCGCTCGACCGCCTCCGACGTAGTCCACAACGAAGGTCCCACGACGCTCGATCGCCTCTGCTCAATCCAGAGATTGCAGCAAGGGATCAAGTGTCCTTTTCCTACAGCCTATGGGGTCAGAGTTATGTTGCACTGTATGACAATGATCTGTCATACAGTGCACCATGACTATGATCCCAGAGACTACAACAAGAGGATACTTGATCCCTTGTTGCACCCATCCATTCACCTATGCACCCATCAGCCATACACACACACATCCACGCCCGCTCGCTGACATCCACGCCCGCTCGCTGACATCCACGCTCGCTGACAGCCACGCAGACAGCCACGCACGCAGTCAGCCACGCACGCAGTCAGCCACGCATGCAGACAGCCACGCACGCAGACAGCCACGCACGCAGACAGCCACGCACGCAGTCAGCCACGCACGCAGACAGCCACGCACGCAGACAGCCACGCACGCAGTCAGCCACGCACGCAGACAGCCACGTACGCAGTCAGCCACGCACGGAGACAGCCACGCACGCAGACAGCCACACACACAGACAGCCACGCACGCAGTCAGCCACGCACGCAGTCAGCCACGCACGCAGACAGCCATTCATTCATTGATACATACAAACATACATGCATACTACATACATACATGCATACATACTACATACATACATACATTCATTTATACATACTACATACATACTACATACATAGATGCATTCATTCATTCATACACACATACTACATACATACATACTACATACATACTACATACATAGATACATTCATTCATACACACATACTACATATATACATACTACATACATACTACATACATACATTCATTCATTCATTCATTCACACATACTTACCTGATCCAGGAGGAGGAGCCCGGAAGAGGAGGAGCCCACACCGGAGCTGGACCGCGGCTGCACCGGCGGGCCCGCCGGTAGGTGAGAGAGGGATGGTGGGGGGATACGGGGCATGGGGGTGTTAGCTTCATCAGCCCCCTCCGTGATCGCACGGAGGGGGCTGTGGAAGCTGACAGGCGGCGGCGGTGATTGTCATTTACCGCCGGCGGGCATACCGCCGGCGTGATGACTGTTACCGCTGCCGTGGGGGGGGGGGGTAGGACGGCGATCGGGGGGGCCAGGAGGCCGATCGGGGGGCCCTGGAGTGAGGGGGGGCTAGGAGGGAGACGGCACATGCCATCCCGCCCCTCCAGATCTGATTGGAGAGGTCCAATCGGATCTGGAGGGGATTACTAGCACTGATTGGCACCCGTGGGGTGTACTACAGGTTGTCACTGTGCATTATGTACAGTGACACCTGAGTCACTCCCCTCACACGGGCCGCAGGAGCCCGATCATTCCATGGCCCACCGTTTGGGCCAAAGGTCGGGAACGAACTTGTTTTCATGGCCCAAACGGTGGGCCAAGGGTCGGGAAGGGGTTAACCACAGTGTTGTTGTCACCCTTGCTTCTTTATGGGATTCTCGAGGTTATTTTACAAAGGGATTATCTTTGTTTTCCTGTGATCTATGATATAATGCAGATAGGTTGGTCTCGAGGAAATTTTTTCACAAAACGGTATCTCCCTCTTTTAATTGCGCTCTCTGGAATCCACGATCTGTATGCAACAAGCTTCCTTTTACCCACAACTACTTTCTCACTAACTCTCTTAATCTGCTGGCCCTCACTGAAACCTGGATCAAGGACTCAGACAAGGTTTCCCTTGCTGCTATTTCTCAAGGCGGCTTACATTTCCCCCATTCCCCAAGACCTGGGAACAGACATGGTGGTGGAGTTGGCTTACTCCTGTCTACACAATGTACTTTCCAGGTCATCCCCCCAGCTCCATCACTCTCATTCCCTTCTTTTGGGGTCCACACCATTAGGCTCTTCCACCCCTCCCCCTCAGAGTAGCAGTGGTATACCACCCCCCTACGGTCACCCACCCAGATTCTTGACCATTTCTCTGCGTGGTTGCTACACTTCATGTCCTTATTCTGGGAGACTATAACATCCCCATAAACAGCCCTATCTTCCCATCTGCATCCCAGATCCAATCTCTAACCACGTATTTTGGCCTCTCATAGCTCTCAACCTATGAGACGCACAAAGATGGTAACACCCTTGACCTGATCCTTGTCCGGCTCTGTTCAACCTCCTCCTTAGAAAACTTGCCTCTTCCTCTCTCTGATCACAACATTCTCTTCCTCACACTCAAAAATCCTCACTCACCCCAGCACACTCCTACCTATCACACATTCAGAATAGGGATGAGCTAGTACTAAAATACTCTGACACTCTAGACTCGTAACGAGTAGGTCCCGATACTTGGGTACTCGTTACGAGTCTAGAGAGTCCAATGTAAGTCAATGGGGAAGCGAATATTGCGAGTAATTCCTCTGCTGCTGGACCCTATAAAGAGGTCTTGCAGCAGACCGGGGCAATCCGGGAGAATCCAGTTTTCACTTAATGTTATGATAGCGGCCGTGCTTTGCAGCCGCCGTTCTATGCGACTGCTGTCGCAAAGACACAGTGAAGAAGATGGTGGCCGCGGAGGACGGTGAGTAAACCACCCCCTTCCCGAACAATAGTGCCAGCCACTGATGACATCAGGATCCCCCGCTCCCCTCGCAGCCTCTCCACTCGATCCTCAGTTAGGATAGGGTGGGGAGGCGGTGGGGGGTGCGGAGGATCCTGCTGTCAGGAGGCAGGGAAGCTGTCACAGCTGTCAGCATTGTTTAAAAGCCAGCGGCTTTTTACCGCTGGCTTTTAAACAATGAAATCGGGAATTGCAGATTTTTCCTCTGCTGCAAGACCTCTTTATAGGGTCCAGCAGCAGAGGAATTGAATTTACCTTAGTTTACATTGGACTCGTTACTGTGCAAGTAATCGCAAGGATACTCGCAGAGTAACGAGTAGAGCGAGTACCGTACTATTCGCCGAGTAACGAATAGTAACGAGTAGACTCGCTCATCCCTAATTCAGAAATCTTCAGGCCATTATCCTCAAACACTCACAGACTCTCTCATCTCATCACTGTCCCCAATCTCCTCCTTCTCCTGTCCAGATCTGGCGGTGAATCACTACAATGATACTATCAGAAGCACGCTGGACCAAGTAGCGCC
Organism: Allobates femoralis; assembly: GCA_033576535.1. NCBI lineage: Eukaryota > Metazoa > Chordata > Amphibia > Anura > Aromobatidae > Allobates > Allobates femoralis. The sequence continues at coordinate 71,814,844 of JARQOC010000002.1, read as the reverse complement.
TCTCACCCTCAGAACCTCCAAACACAGAGTTAAACAGCCCTGGCTCACATCACAAATTCGATTCCTCCAGCGATGTTCTAGGAGTGCTGCATGTCTATGGAGGAAAACTTGCACACAAAAAAACTTCATTCACTATAAATTTATGCTGAGAACTTACAACTCTGCCCTCCACTTTGACAAACAGACCTACTTCACCACCCTGGTCTCCTCACTATCCAATAACCCAAACAAACTCTTTGACACTTTTCACTCTCGCCTCAGTCCTAAAGTGCAGGCCCTGATCACTGACCTCTGTGCTGATGATCTGGCTTCTTACTTCACTAAGAAAATAGAAAGCATCCATCAGGAAATCAACTCCCAACCTCAAATTGCTGCTACCCCTATCTCTCCATACATTTCTTCCGGCTCACTCTCCACATTCGATCCAGTCAAAGTAGAAGAAGTCTCCAGGTCCTCTCTTCCTCTTGTCCCACTACATGCACCGCTGACCCCATACCCTCACACCTACTCCAGTTTCTCTCTCTCTTGTGGTCACCACTCACCTAACCAAAATCTTTAACATCGACCTCTCTTCTGGCATCTTCCCCTCCTCCTTCAATCACTATCATTACTCCATTATTAAAGAAAACGTCTCTCGACCCATCCTGCACAAACAACTACAGACCAGTCTCCAATCTCCCCTTCATCTCTAAACTCCTGGAGCTCCTGGTCTACTCCCGCATTACCCATTACCTCTCCACTCACTCTTTTCTAAATCCATTATAGTCTGGTTTCCGCCCCCTACATTCTACAGGAACTGCCCTCACCAAAGTAACAAATGACCTTCTGACAGCAAAACGTAAGGGTGACCACTCTCTGCTTATTCTTCTTGATCTCTCTGCAGCCTTTAACACTGTTGACCACCATCTCCTACTCTCCATGCTGCACTCCATCGGCATCAAAGACACGGTTCTCTCCTGGTTCTCTTCCACTCACTCTCTTCTAGATCCATTACAGTCTGTTTCCGCCCCCTACATTCTACAGAAACTGCCCTCACCAAAGTGACCAATGACCTTCTGACAGCAAAACATAATGGTGACCACTCTCTGCTTATTCTTCTTGATCTCTCTGCAGCCTTTGACACTGTTGGCCACCATCTCCTACTCTCCATGCTGCACTCCATCGGCATCAAGGACACGGCTCTCTCTTGGTTCTCTTCCTATCTTTCTGACCGCTTTTTCAGTGTATCATTTGCTGGCTCCACTTCCTCCCCTCTTCCTCTCACTATTGGGGTCCCTCAGGGTTTAGTCATTGGACCTCTTCTCTTCTCTCTCTACATGGGCCTGATTGACAGACCATCAGCAGATTTGGATTTCAGTCCCATCTTTATCCTGATGACACACAAGTATAGTCTTCTTCCCCTGACCTTACTCCCACTCTAATAAAGAACACCAATGATTGTCTAACCGCAGTTTCCAATATCATGTCCGCTCTCTATCTGAAACTCTACCTTTCCAAAACTGAACCACTTTTGCTCCCACCCTCCACTAGCCTCCTTAAATCTGACATCTCTCTCTCAGTGTGTGGCACCACAATAACACCTAGGCAGCAGGCTCACTGTCTGGGTGTTATGTTAACTCTGATCTTTCCTTCACCACATATATACAATCTCTCACCTGCTCTTGCTGCTTGCACCTGAAGAACATTTCTAGAATTCGCCTCTTTCTCATCTTGGAAACTACAAAAACCCTCACTGTGGCCCTGATTTGCTCCTGCCTTGACTATTGTAATTCTCTTTTAATTGGCCTCCCCTTCACTAGACTCTCCCCTCTCCAGTCCATCCTTAATGCAGCAGCCAGGATCACCTATCTAGCTGTTACTCAGATGCTTCCATTCTACCCTCATCTCTGTCTATCACCCCACCCGTTCTCTTCACTTTGGAAGTGACTTTAGACTCACTGCTGCATTAATTTGAACCTCTCATTCCCGGCTCCAAGACTCCTTCTGAGCTGCACCAATTCTCTGTAATGCTCTACCCCAAGAAATTAGGTCTATCCACAATTTACATTGTTTCAGGTGATCCCTAAAAACACATCTTTCTAGGGCAGTCTATCATGATCCCTAGTCAAAGTCACTTAGACATAGACTATCCAGTCTCAATGCATCACAAATAATGGTTGGTGGCCACTTATGCTGCTCCTATCTGTTCCCTATCTCCTCAAGTTGAATATACCATCATTGTAAATAACTGTTTCAGGGGCTGTGCTAGTCCATGCTCTACTGAGCATGCAAACTCACAGACAATGACAGTACACTCCCTCGCTGGCTCTAATGAAAACTGATGCTATGGCAAAACAGTGCAATGCCAGTGCATCCTGAAAAAAAGTTGGGAGAGCAAGTCCATCCTTTTAAATGGACATCAATGATGACGTTTCATTTCAGAGTGGAGAAAGCAGATGTGCCAGTGACTGTGGCCTTGTGATTAGTGATGAGCGAACCTTTTGAAGTTCGGGCGGTGCAGCTGAACTTTTTGGTGCACTGTTCATGACCTCAAACTTGACCTGAACCTCATTGGAGGTCACTGAATAGTATTATGCCACATGTCAGCATTATGCCACATACAGCCAGCCATAAGTAAAACACTTCCAGGGGGTGGGAGAGCGTTTTTTTTTTTCTTTCAAACTAATTTTGGACTAACACTACACCTGAAAACTGTGCTTTTAAGCCCTGTGTGAACCAATCAAACACTGGACGCGGCTCACAAAGGGCCAAACACCAACTGTACCCAACCACAGAGATGCTTGCTCCAGCACTTTGCAACCGTAAAGCAGCCGAACTCCGAACTCAAATAGATTTGCTCAACACAGGGACATCTGGCGACCCGAACTGAACCGAACCTTGAAAGGTTCACTCATCTCTACTCCTGATGATGTCCTGTTTGAGTATCCCAGCTTGGAATTGGGATTCTCAAGTGAAATGTCATCAGAAAGCAAATAAAAGAAAAGAAAAAAACCCAGGAAGATTGAGTAGAGAGGGAACGTTAGGGAGTTTTTAATTAAAATATATTAGAAACGTGATTAGATAACTAATGGAGTGAGGAATAAAGTCATCGATGGTTTCGGATCACCCCTTTAACTTATTCAGTATCCAGGTATGTGAAGGGAAACAAAGCTTGTAAAAGCCAAATGGAACAGAGTTTTTAATGAACCCGATTGCAAAAATTATTTTTAGTCCAAAATTAATGAATTTGAGTAAAAAATGAAAATAATTGATAGTTGTCCATATTCTTTATGGTTCAAAAGGAGGATCAGTGATGATAAATGAATTAATTGCAGATCTGACGTGATTGGATAAAATTGGCTTTAGATTGACATCCATCGCTGATTAACGAGGTATAACAATGCACACTATTATCACATTTCAACAGCGTGAGGCTCAATAATATAAAATTAGCTATAAATACCTATAACTTACAGAGTAAAATAAAACTAAATAATATACAAAGTAGATTCAATCCAAAACAAACCCATCTCATTTCCAATACCTTAATTTAAAATATATATTTTTTTGCAAATGCTTATTCTACTTGGATGAGGAATCAAATAAATTCTTAAGTTCAGGTCTTCTTTATCACACTTTAATGGATCATGGTACTAAAGTAATTCAGCCTGGGGGGAAAAGCGGCTATTCTTCAGGCAAAAAAATCTATGAATAACATTAGGCAAAAATTAATTTATAATAAATGATTTAAAATCCTAGCCCAGAATTGTTTCGTATTCAAATGTCACCAGAAAATGACACCTCACCCGTAGGAATGAGTCCAGGGATCCATTCTCCATGTATTCAACCACAATCATTACCGGTCTGCCTGCGAACACAGAAAAGAAATTCATTAGGGAGATTAAAGGTGTATTGCGGGTTGGTTAGACATTTCCAGCTGTTATGGAAAGATTATCTGTATTACTTTAATAAAGTTCATACGTCTTATACCGCAGGGTCCCCAAAAAATAAGTTGAAGCAAGTGATTTGCTTAGATGCCGGAGGATGCCGCTGCGGCGTGTTACTCATTGGGTAGACCGCTGCTTCTTTTATTACCTGGTGCTCGGCACATGCAGGCGCAGGACTGTACATAATGACTTATGTCAGTGGTATTCATCAGCGCGACAATATGCATCTTTGTTAAGCATTTTCAATCACAAAATAGAATGCATCACAAAAGTCATTAAGGCAAGAGCAGGTCCGGCAATACATATGCTCATGTTTTTAAACATCATTTCACAACAAGTATAAACTGTTCTATTAAAATGCAATCTCGATGATTGATTGTCCGCTTATAGAAAAAAAAAGCTGTTATGCTTTCATTACTTTCTCTGTTTTTATTCAACTGATGTCACATTTTTTAGCATTCGACAAACAATACAGAAAATAAAAAGGCGAGGTGTCAAGAATTATTAAGTACAATAGGCGGCTGTAAGTAGAGTTCTATATGATTGAAGAAGCTCAGGCGTCGTCTTTAAGTAAATCTGTCAGCTGTCAGATCCCTGGACATGTCTGCTTTAGTGAATGTCTGCACCGTCTATTAAAAGGAATCTGTAGCAGGTGTTTGCTATGTAAGTTGAGGACAGCATGCTGCAGAGGTTAAAAAAATCAAGTCTGCCTCTCTTATCAGGCTGTGTGCTGTTGTTTACATAAACTAAAGGCTTTATCACCTGGTGATTACCATTACTGGACCACATTGTCACACACATGGCAGTCCAACACGCCCCCTGCTGGAATTGACACCTCACATTCAATGAACAATCTCTATTGAAAGGCTGGTGTGGGCGGAGGCAGCTCTCTCAGATCGGATACATGCTGTGATGTACTACAAATATGTATGCTTGGATTTGTAGTTCAGCAAATTAAAGTAATACATTATGCTAAGACTTGTAGTTCCACAGATTCAGGAAATCTATTACAAATGCAGCGAAAAGACAGGGGTGTGTCTGGCCAACCTGATTCTTCACACAGCTGGGTGCCTCAGGGGATATAATCTCTGTGTTCATGGGAATAGAGGTATCTAAGTATTTCAGAGCAGGAGCTACCCTGGAAGGCATGCAGTCCGGAGATTGCATGCAGAACCTGGGATGGCTCTGCCAGAACTTGTGAGGGCTCTCTCTCAGTGCTTGGAGCAACCGTTATCCTGTAATGCACTTGGTATGGAAGCTTGGAAATGGTCTGTGTCCTGGAAGGTACTCGATAATGAGCCACAGTACTAGGATCTGGAACTGACAGGAGTTGGTGATCCCAGAGAGGCAGTTTCCTGAATAATGGACTGGCAGGAGTCAGTGATTGGTACTGGGAATAGCCCCTGTAAGGTAACCATGTCTCTAAAAGGGGCTATTTACATAACGCTAGGTGGGCGTATTTGCCATTGGGACAGACTGAGGGTCATATAAATGTTCCGTTGATGTACTGTACATATACTGGACTATTTGCGGTTTATGATGTAATAAACCAAATTACTTTGTTTTACCTCAATTTTGCCACCATTTGAGTGTTCCCCACCATGATCAGTGACAAAATCACTACAATGACTAAAACTAAATGCTTTGATTGGCTGTAGTCAGTAATCTGAATTAAATATTGTTAGAATCTACTTGCCTACAACATGCTGCTCTCAGATAAGGTAGCAAAAAACATACTGACAGATGCCCTTGAAATTACAATTCTGGAGCATCTTTTCATAAAGCTCTATGTTGTGCTGTTCCTCTCTCATTCCTCCTGGAATAAATTATAATTAACATTTCTCCCTAAGGCATGTCTCTATACATCTAAAGGCAACTTTATTGTGAAAATCCATAGATCTCCACAGGAACCTGGTGTAAATGCTGCTGTTTTCCTGGACCTGGCATTGTTTAATTGTTCGTGAACCTTTCCATCCCAGAGAGATGACCCATTCTTCTATATATCTAATCTTACTATCCAAAGCAGTGAGACCTTCAATAAGATGCTGACAGAGAAGAGTTGATGACCACGTACACTTCTTTATGTGCGTATTCATGGGGATCACTCCCATTTGGCTAACAATTGCAAAGTAATTTACAGAGAAGATGGGTCCATACTAAAGTAACAGAGAGGAAAAGAAAAGAAAACAACAAACCTTCAGATTCAGGAGAGCAGCGGCAGATAGATCAAGTGAAACAATTAAATATTTATCCCAAGTGATAGGTTCATAAAGGGAACCTGTCATCAAGTTTTTCCCCTATAAAAATGCGGCCACCACCAGTAGACCCTTATATACACATTGTAGAATACTGTAAATAGTCCCCAGTCCGATCTGTATAACATAAAAACCTAAATTCTTTATACTCACCTACGGGGCGATCCGGTCTTATGGGTGTCGTGGACCCTGATCCGGTGCCTCCTGTTTTGTGATAGTATCCCCCTTCCCCGCTTCGTATAAATAATGCGTCATGTCACCCACACAGTGTTCTCCATTGTGCTCCTGCACATGTGCACTTCTCTGCCCTGCTGCTTACACAGCAAAGTATTGTAATGGCACGAGGAATGGCAAAAGAGTGTCGGTGCATGTGCACTACAATAATTCGCTCTGCCCTGGCTACGGTAGAGAGAAGTGTGCGTGTGCTGGGGTGCAGTGTAGTGCAGCATGTGATGTTGATGTAGGACATGTCATCCAAGGAAGCAGAGGAGGATGCAATTGCAAGAAGAGAGGACGTGCCAGATCAAGGCCAGCAGCACCCATCGGACTGGATCACCACATAGGTGAGTATAAAAAAATGTATTTTTTATTTTATACACATTGGCCTGAGGACTTATATACAGTATTCTAGAATGCTGTATATAAGGGCTTACAGTGGTCACAGTTTAAAGCAGAAAAACCTTGTGATAGGATCCCTTCAAATAAAAGGTGCCGTTTGATCAGCTTTCAAGATATAAGCAGGGGTGTTACCCATTGCAAGCAATCAGAATCCAGAATTGATCTTTCTACAGCAAATTCAAAAACAATAGACTGAATGGATGTAGCTCCTATGAGTAACTTTTCCTGTATATATATGCACTTATTTTGATGAACAGCATCTACTTCATTCAAAGCGCTTTTTTATGTCATGAAAACAACTCAACAATCATCATGAAATTTTTAGTGATAAAATATATATAAAATCATGTAATAAGATGGCAGCAAATATAAGATGTAATGGTTGAAAGGGTTGTTCAGTTAAAACAAGTTACCTATGAAAGGTGGTAATTTGTTGATCAGTTTGGGACTCACATCATCGCTGTGACCTGAAGTGATAGACAGAACAGGGAACTTTATCCTTATTGGAATGTTTCAGCAGTGCACATTTTCTATCAGCGCTTTATTCATTCCCTGTGAAAAAGAATTGAGTAGTATTTTGGCTTCTAACTTGCTGTACCTTCTTGTCATGGGGATTGAAGTACCCCTTTGGAGATAAAATTCCCCAGTCTGCTGAACCGCAACCAGTCGGTAAATTATCCATTGGATAGGTGATAACTAGTGATGAGGAATCTCTGCCATGCTCAGGTGATCGACACTCTGAACGAATAGTTGGATGCTTGGATGGGCATGACTCGATTACCGAGTATAATGGAAGTCGATAGAAAACTCCAGATCTTATGGAAAAATGCTCGAGATCCCCATTGACTTTCATTATACTCAAGTACATGAGTCGCGCCCAGCCAAGCATCCAACTGCTCGTTTTGAGTACCGAGCATCTGAGCATGGTAGTGCTGACTGATAACTTGTTTGAACCGGACATAAAATCATTCAACTGCACCACAATAGCTCAGTGTACAGCACCGTAGTAATCCCACCATGGACAACATCTACAGGGAGATTGTATGTTCTCCCTGTATTTGTGAGGTTCCTTCCACACTCCACACAAAGACATACTAATAGGGAATTTAGACTGTGAACCTCTCAAGACTGTAAGGGCCGAGGTACTCAACCATCCGGGACAAGCAGTTCAGGGGTCACAGTGGTGGTTCCAGAGGTAGTGGCCCTGGCTGAACATGTTAAGGGGGTACATACAGGGGTGTTGTAGTCTGTGGCGCCAACTGGAAACCTGACTATAGATGGCCAGTGACTGCGGTGGAGGCTTCCAAGGGGAGATGGTAAGGCAGCCAGATGTTAAAGAGGACCTGCCACCCCCTGGTGCTTTCAAAAGTGACAGCACCAATGAATGCAGCGTGTCTGCTGCATTCAGGGAAGCTGTGTACTAAGGCTCTAGCCCCCCTGTACCCTGAAAAAAACACTTTGTAATCCCTACAGTTAAGAGTCCCCTGGGTTGGATCTGCATAAGAGGTCCTCGCTGCTGGCAAAGTCCTCTCTGCCTTCTCCTTGTGTATTCTGCCCCCTTTATGTGTCTGCCGCCACCTCCTCTTCTTCTGGGTCTGCTATCCTCTTCTGCTCCTGACGTCACCCTTGAGGCCCAGGAAGGTCCACAAGATGAGTCACTGTACTTGAAGCCCAGTGATCTCCAGTTTCACCACTGGTCCTGAAGTATCCCTGATCGATTTGGGGCTGGTACCCCTGCTGCAGCTAGTTTCTCTGCCCAGCTTCAACATTACTTCACTCCACACTCCATGATATTTCTCAAGCTGCCTAGACTCAACTAGAACTCTCCTCCTTCTTGACACCCACCCCTAACCTAACTCCTCCCTCCTGCCAGGAAGTGGGGACTGCCCTATCTGAGCTTTCTTCTGCCCAGCACTCCCCTGGCCTGAAGTTCAGATGTGTTGCGTGTACTTGTGAGTCTCAGCAAAGTATTCCCTCTTACTTCCGGGCATGATACCACACATAAGAAATACATGTAGTACCATTTGTGGTGGCCTGGCTGCAGGGGAGTCGCACGGGCACCGCAAGCCCCATTAGGGAGAGTGATGTCTGCAAAGCACTATTAATGCTATTTTAGAAAATAAAATAAAGCAGGGAATCTATAGACCAGTTAAAAAATATACAGCTGGCCCGCCAATGTAGTGATCTTATTATTGTTATTGTATTATTTTTTATTTTATTTTGTTATAATTTAGAGTTAATCCCATGCTATTCCCCTGCATTGACTGATGCTTTTTAAGAAGTCAAAATAAAACATAGTATATTAAGTAGGAAAATGGAGAAAATAAAGTTTTCGCCTGTCAGCTGTGACCTTGTGATTTTCCGAGCTGTGCATCTCTGCTATAAATGCTGTGCAATGAGCCCACATGGAAAGCGCTTACAATCTCAAAGTTCAGAGACCCTTGCTGTGAATGTAATATATGTTGCTTAGAACCACAGTGGTTTGTCAACATCTTTAGGCCTGGCCTCGGGGTTACCAATTTAACAGTCTGAAATGCCTGGAAACATTTTATCTGAAGTTTTATAAATCAGTGTTAAAACCCTAGAGCCAGTCTCCCAACAAAACAAGCAATTAATGGAGCGATATCTACACAGGGTCGAGGCGGCTCGTGTTGATTGCCACCTTTCAGTAATTTGCAGCCATTTAGATGCTCTGGAGTTGAAAGAAATTTCCTTTAATCACTATTTTGAAGTAGTCGCGCCAATCAATGTCTGACTCAAGTAACCCCCCATAAAGTCTCTCCAACCCACCAGTCAGATCTGACAAATAATGATCTATTTTTGGTGGTGTATTTCCCATTACTTCTGTATCCATAGAACATGACGCAGTGGATATTCACTTATCCTATGCAAAGCCCATATCCCAGTATTCCCATTTACTCAAAAATAATCACATTGAAAAATTGAATCCTTGAAACGCAATCTGCATGTGAGAATTAAAGCGCGGGGCTGAGAAAAGCACAACTTAATCCAATGTCTTTAAGTACATTTCAAAATGTAATACACATGAATTGAATCACTTTAGAAAGCGATTAAAATACTATTCAAGATGTTAAAATGTAAATGAAGGATTTAACTAAGAAGAAAGATTTAACACTTATATATCCAAAACTTCCGCCTCTAGGAATACATGTGAGCATTACACGGCACTATATCTATTTTATCAACTACAAGATAACATGTGATCTGTATGAATTTTGGTGTACTGAATCCAAAAATTACATCTGATTCCTCCATTCATACAAACATCTCCCCCTCCCCATCAAAAGCAGATTGCATACGATTTTCAGCAACTGACTTCAACACAGGGGGAGTACCAGAATACCAGCTTGGGTGGGCGTGAATATTTAAATACATTTACATACACTGGACTATTCGACAGTGAAAGTAATGAACCAGACTAGTGGACCAGTTTACTGCACTTTGAAGATGTTTATAGCAAGAAAACTACTGAGGGTACAGTAATGATTTTTGCATGTTTTAAAAGGGCTGCCCAGGCCACTATTCAAGGGTCCTATTAGTATCTTACTGAAAAATGACCACACAGAGTGCTCAGATAATCTTATATGTGTCCCTGCTATGTGCTGTGTAATAGATGTGTCTGACCATACAGATACATGGTCTGATCATACCACATGTCCTGTACTGAGATAATCTTATATTTGTGTCTCTGCTATGTACTGTGTACTGGATGTGTGTGACCATACAGGGACATGGTCTAATCATACCACATCTCCTGTGCTGAGATAATCTTATATGTGTCCCTGCTGTGCAAGGGAGGACGCAAAAGAGTATACGAGCAGGACAGCACGAGATCACAGCTGCTGCTTTCTGTGATGTAAAATAGGTTTACAATCAGGTAGGGAAATGTTTTGCCTCACAGAAACCGGCAGCTGTTATCCTGTGCTGTAATGAACATCTGATAATTTTTTATCATTTTAATTTTCATCCATACATCTGTTTCCTCTATCAGTGCAGCATCTGTTTATTTCTCGCAAGAAATAAGAGACTTCAAGCTTCGCCTGCCCATTAAATAGTTAAAAATGGACTGCGCCTTGGATAATGGCCACTTTACACGTCCCAACGTCGGTCCGATATTGGATACAACGGCGCGGGAGCGCGCTTTTTCTGGGCAGAATTCCAAGATCGCATAGGAGATGTTACACAGCGCGATATCGGCAGGCAACGCCACTACGATGTCTACGCCCCCCTTGTACAGCCGACCCAGGAACGACCATTTAACATGGGAGAGAATAGGGGATGTTGTACTTCACATCGTAGTTGGGCTGTCACACAGCACGATCCGGCCACAACGTCCATCCAATATCGGCCTGTTGGAGAGCAACGCTCATTCGATCCCCGATATCGTTTTGGCATCGTTCGTGCATCGTATTGGACATTTATACCATACAACGCACGAACGATATCGGGGCCAACGCACGAACCACGTGACTTTTGGTCGGAGTTGGACGCCGATATCGGGACGTGTAAAGTGGCCATAACCCTCAATCTACAAACAAAAATGGACATGTGAATGACCCATAGACTATAACAAGTAAATGTTATGTCCATTAAATCATATAATATACAGGTAAAAACATGAATGTGTGAATGAGGCTTCATTATTTTGAGGTGTAGGTTTAGCGTCAAGAGTATGTTGGGGAAAGTTGCATAAATTAATTTATTATATTTTCTATTTATCACGTGTATGCCATACTAAAGTACCTCCAATGCTAAAAGATATACAATACATCGAAATGCCCAAAACAGAATGGGAAATGCTCTGATACACATTTATGTTAAAGGAAAAAACAAAAGGTTGCGCCACGCTGATCCCACACATAAAATAAGGGTTAATCAGGGATACACTCACCTGGCACTGTTGTGCACCGCACAACAGGGAATGGAATACAAGGTGAGTGTAAATTCGGTCAGTTGTTCTAGAGGCTACCGCAGGGATGAACAAAGTGTTAAATGTGTATTAAAACATTAATTATTAATATTAGCTGTGGGCAACATGTCTCTAAGGGGTGCCCACCCCCCTAGAGACATGCTGTCCACTCCTATCAGCATGTTAGGGATTAATAAACCCTTTACAGTAAGCCGCCTTTTGTCGGCTTTGTACTAATTTATGAATGAAGTCGAGGCTACCCTGACAGTAGCGCAGATACTGTACGTAATGTGCGTATAGTATCTGCCACTGTCCGAGGTCCTGTAGGCATTTACATTAGATCTATGGGCAGCGCACCGCCATAGACCTAATGTTAATGGTTACAGGACCCTGGACAGCGGCTGATACTATACGTACATTACGTACAGTATCTGTTCTACTGTCAGGGGAGCCGCAGCTTCAGTCATACATTTGTACAAAGCTGACAATAGCCGGCTTACTGTAAAGGGTTTATTAATCCCTAACATGCTGATAGGAGTGGACAGCATGTCTCTAGGGGGTTGGGCACCCCCTAGAGACATGTTGCCCACAGCTAATATTAATAATTAATGTTTTAATACACACTTAACAATTTGTTCATCCCTGCGGCAGCAGTGATGATCAAAGTATACGGTAACCTCATTGCTCAGGATTGCACATCCTGAGCAAACCGGTTACCGCATTGCGGTTGCCAGAACCCCTCCGAAAACTGCAGCCTTCATGATTTTTAGCGCAGGCTGCAGATCCAGAGCCGGTAACCGGATTGCATGTAGAGTAATCTGGTTACCATAATGAGCTCCTATGGGGAGCGGTTCCTGATCCGGTTTTGAGCTTTTTGAAAGCTTAAAGCTGGATCAGGTTTCCAAAATTGAGCCGCAAATGTGACCCTAGCCTTAGTGTGAATAGGGTAAAAAAAGGTATAAATAAAAAAAAAGTATCTTTTCTCTTTTTTGCACACTATATTTATAATCAAACTAAAAAAAAAGGAAAATGTCATAAAAAGACAGGAAAACCAGCCAAATGTGACACGGCCAAGCAATGCAAAAATTATTTTTGTAGCAAACGAAAGTTCTGGTCATTAAACCTCTCTATAGTAAAAATTAAATGGTCGTCTTGGACTAAAACATTCATGTCGCTAAGGGTACCTTTACACGCCGCTACAACATGGTGGAAACAACCGGGTAGATGAGAGAAATGTATCTTGCACCGCCAAATCAACCCGAGGTAGCGGCGTGTAAAGACGGTTGTTTCTACCTGTCACTCCGGCACCTGTTTCAGAGCAGTGCTCTAAAACAAGTTGATTTCAACCTGGTGGTAACGGCGTGTAAATATGGTAGGGTAGGGTTTATTCGTCACCTAGTTAACTCCCCGGGGCGTGACACAGCCTCCGGGAAACCACCCCCCTTCAGCGATCATTGGAGGAAGCTCCTGCGTTACGATTGGTAGTCGCTGCATAGGGCGGCATATTTAGGGAGCTGACCAATCACACTACACAATTGCTCGAGCGTCATGTATTAGTCAGCCTCCTGCGCTGGCTGGCCAATCATGATGCTGTTGCTTTGTCCTATCAGTGTACGAAATTCTTGTAATCCACAATTCTGGCACGCCTATGTGTTGTCTCTGCTGCACCAGGTCCTCCCATATTGCCCTCTGTAGTGGCGTGTAAATGAGGTAAGGTGCTTCTCAGAAGGTAACTTGAGGCACCCGGCGGTGTATCCAGAGATAGATTCAACCTTCTGTAAAGCACCTTATAGCGGCGTGTAAAGGCGGTGCGGGTACCGTTTGTAACCGTTCGTGCGTGCTCGTGCACGTGAAGCACCCGGTTGTTTCTACCATGTTGTAGCGGCGTGTAAAGGTACCCTAAGGGATTAAAAGCGTTGTTAACGATTAGGAAAGAGAGAGTCAATATTAAGGCCATTGTGTTGTCCTATGTGAAAATATCCTAACATGAGTAAATTTGCGGTATTTTAAGCTTATTTCATAAACTGAATATATTCTAAAGCACAGAATAAAAATGTAAATAAGATAAATGAAAAAGACACTGATCAAAATTAGAGAACACTTTTAGATACCTGCAAGTTATTGGTTAATCTGGCACCTGGTGCTAATTCCCTTAATTATCTGGTAAACCCTATTTAACTGGCAGCCTAACTTTCCAGTTTGCACTCACTTTGCAAAAATGGTCTGCCGTTCCAAAGTGAAACCCTCCAGCAGCAAATTGTGCAGGTGAAGGACAAAGGGGGTCAACCTACTGCCATAGCAACAGAAGATGGTCATTCCAAGTCTGTGATTTCTATAATATTGCATCTTCACAACATCATAAACTCTTTCATGTCCCCCCAAGAAGGTTGGTTGCCCTCGAAAGTCAAATGCAAGTGAAGATAGGATAATGCAGAGAATTACACAGGGTAATAGTTTCAACACTCCAGCTGGAGTAGCTTGCCAGTTCAGCACTGAACAGGGTAAGGATCTGCTTCATCATATAGCCTCATGATGTGTAAGAGCATTTGGACTGAAAGTCACTCTGCAGTGCCCAAACCACTCATTCTCTGCAGTGACCAAATCTCTCATTACCAGAAAGAATCAAAAGGCTGGACTCCTTTGGTGAGGAGCATATTATGTGGACAGAGAAGAAGTGGTCCACAGTTCATTTTAGTGATTAAAGCACGTTTATATTTCTTGGTTTTGATGGGAAACAGTACGTTCATCGACAAACTGGGGAAAAACTGAACCCAAAGTGTGTGAAGAAGTCAGTGAAAGGTAGTGGAGGAAGTGACATGGTTTGAGGAATGTCTTCTGCTGCAGGGGTTGGACCTCTCATACAGCTACATGGCGGAGTGAATGCAAGTATTTATTACAACCTTCTTTGACAACACGTGGTTCCTTATGTGTGTTCAGCACTCAATCAGCCAACAAGTTTTCATGCAGGATAATGCCCCCTGTCACACAGCAACACGGGTAAAGCAGTTCCTTGAATTAGAAAACATTGAAACAGTGAATGGGCACCCAGAGTCCCAATCTAAACCCAGTAGAAAACCTCTGGAAAGTCCTTGGTGACAAAGTTATGGCCAAGAAACCCACAACAGTCACAGAACTGTAGAAGAGACTGGAAGAAGAGTGGGGCAAAATCCCCCCAGAGCAGTGTGAGAGACTAGTGAAATCCTGTGGCCGCAGATGTGCTGAAGTCATTCATAGTAAAGGCCATGTACAAAGCAAAGGCCTGTACACTCCCTGCTGATTGGTGACTTGTAGCCTTCACAACATTTAGTTTTAATCTTTCTCTGTCTACAGTCATTGCTGTTCTCTAATTATGATCATCACATTTTGTGTAAAATAAAGGTTTTAAGTTGATAAACTGGTTATTTTTTAACACATTGTTCTAGTGTCATGGTGTATCCCTTACACAAAAACCTCCAAATGTTCATCAACGTAGATTACCGTATATACTCGTGTATAAGCTGACCCGTGTATAAGCCGACCCCCTACTTTTGCCCCCAAAACCTGGGAAAACCTATTGACTCGTGTATAAGCCGAGGGTGGACCCCAGCACAGGTATACAGCCCCCAGCAGTGTGGTATACAGCAGCCCCAGAGGTATATACAGCAGCCCCAGTGGTGTATACAGCAGCAGCCCCAGTGGTATATACAGCAGCAGCCCCAGTGGTTAGTATACAGCAGCCCCAGAGGTGTATACAGCAGCCCAGTGGTAGTATACAGCAGCCCCAGAGGTATATACAGCCCCAGTGGTAGTATACAGCAGCCCCAGTGGTAGTATACAGCAGCCCCAGAGGTATATACAGCCCCAGTGGTAGTATACAGCAGCCCCAGTGGTAGTATACAGCAGCCCCAGTGGTAGTATACAGCAGCCCCAGTGGTAGTATACAGCAGCCCCAGAGGTATATACAGCCCCAGTGGTAGTATACAGCAGCCCCAGTGGTAGTATACAGCAGCCCCAGAGGTATATACAGCCCCAGTGGTAGTATACAGCAGCCCCAGTGGTAGTATACAGCAGCCCCAGTGGTAGTATACAGCAGCCCCAGTGGTAGTATACAGCAGCCCCAGAGGTATATACAGCCCCAGTGGTAGTATACAGCAGCCCCAGTGGTAGTATACAGCAGCCCCAGTGGTAGTATACAGCAGCCCCAGAGGTATATACAGCCCCAGTGGTAGTATACAGCAGCCCCAGTGGTAGTATACAGCAGCCCCAGTGGTAGTATACAGCAGCCCCAAAGGTAGTATACAGCAGCCCCAGAGGTATATACAGCCCCAGAGGTATATACAGCAGCCCTAGTGGTGTATACAGCAGCCCCAGAGGTATATACAGCAGCTCTTAGGTAGTATACAGCAGCCCCAGTGGTGTATACAGCAGCAGCAGCCCCAGGGGTGTATACAGCAGCAGCCCCAAAGCTGTATACAGCAGCAGCTCCAAATCTGTATACAGCAGCAGCCCCAGGGCTGTATACAGCAGCAGCCCCAGGGCTGTATACAGCAGCAGCCCCAAAGCTGTATACAGCAGCAGCCCCAGGGCTGTATACAGCAGCAGCCCCAGAGCTGTATACAGCAGCAGCCCCAGGGCTGTATACAGCAGCAGCCCAAGGGCTGTATACAGCAGCAGCCCCAGGGCTGTATACAGCAGCAGCCCCAGGGCTGTATACAGCAGCAGCCCTGGAGGTATACAGGCCCCCCCATCAAGTTCCAGGGCCCCCCCCCTTGCGCGGCAGCCTGTAAAGTAAAATCATACTTATCACTGTCCCGCGCTGTCCCGCCGCTTGCCGACACACGATCCCGGGCTTCATTCCGCGTCTTCTGTGGTCGCGGGCAATGACGTCATTGCCCGCGACCACAGGAAGCCGGAAGACGCGGATTGAAGCTGCTGCTGTATATATATATACTCGCGTATAAGCCGAGGGGGGTCTTTTCAGCCCAAATTTTGGGCTGAAAAACTCGGCTTATACGCGAGTATATACGGTACATTCTCTCTGAAACTATCAAGTGATCAGACATTGTTCTCTAATATTTTGATCGCCACTGTACAACCCATAGAAAGGTGTGATGCTGCTTCTGGAAAGCAAGAGATTACAGTTTCTATTTCCGCACTACTTCACCAATTTTTTATTTAGTTAAATATTTTTCTCCAATATAGAAAGTTATGAAACTTTGCAAATGACTTTATTAGGTGATATGTCTTCATTTCAAACCCCGACTTCCCACCAGTCTATTTGTCTGCCTTCAGCTGCATCAATATCACATCATTTCAATCATCTGTACTTCAAATAAGTACATTCTAATTTCAATGCAGCTGAAGGCAGACAAATAAGACTGAGGTTTAAAAGCCACTTACAGGCATTTTAGACATTGTTCCTTAATAAAGATATTTACAGCAATTGAATAACTTTCCATCTTTTACAAACATAAGAAAAAAAGTTAAGTTACTCAAATATAAAATAATATAAAAGAATAAGAATAATTCCTATGAAATTTGCTAAGGAAGAGGAGGTGTCCTGTATCTACCTTCTCAGCTGTAGTCACCTATTCCTTGGCAGCACTCTTCGTCAACCATCAGGGGATGGGCTGTTTGTTAATGATAGACAGTCTGTCTCTTTATGGTGATCTGGATCACTTGACTCCGGACACCAAAAAGAGCCGGCTCTTTTAGTTCTTAAATACTAAAAGTGAACCAACATCTAATATATACTTACTTTGAGGTGTCTGACATCAACTTCCGTCCGGTTGTCCCCATATCATGTGACGGCGGCAACAATATTTGCACACCCGAGTGATGGGTGTGCAAATATGGCGCCCACTAATAGTAGTGGCCTATTGCACATTGCTGCTGACACGAGGAACCCACTGCACCCACTGCCTGCAGCCCAGTCCCTTCAGCCTGGCTTTGTCAGCCCAGCGCCCACAGCCCACAGCGCCAATTGAGAAACTGTGCCACTTCCTCATGCCACCATTATGTTCCTCATGCTGCCGCCACAATGAGGGTAGAGAGAGTGCCCAATAGGGGTCAGAGAGAACACATAAGGGCAGAGAGCGCACATAGGGAGGGAATAGAGCAAGCACATGAGGGCATAGAGCATGCACAAAGGGGGCAGAAAGCACACATGGGGGGCAGAGAGCGTGCACATGGAGGGCAGAGGGTGCAAACAGGGGGACTGAGAGGGAGCATAGTGACAGCAGAGGGCACGTACATGGGTGGGAAAGAAAGTGCACAGGGGGGGCAGAGAGCATTCACATGGGAAAAGAGAGTGCACAAGGGCCAGAGAGAGCACACAAGGGAGCAAAAAGCTCACCGGGGCAAAGAGCATGCACAGGTGGGGTACAAAGCACGCACAGTGGGCACAAAGGGGGCAGAGAGCGCACAGAGGGGAGCAGAGAGTGCGCAAGAGGGGGCGCAGAGCATGCACAATTCTACCACTCTCGGTGTCCTATGCACGCTGTAAGTAACAGCTCAGCCACTCTACAGGATCAAGAGTGTATTGGGCTATCAGTATTGTAAGTGAAAGCCCAGCTGTCCAATCTGAGGCAAGACGTGCTGTTAGTATTGTGATTTACAGTCCAACTCCTCTATCTAGTGGACATGCAGGGTAAATTTCAGGTGTCACCCATTCTGGGTTATTACCTGGCTTATTAGCTGGCTGGCAATAATTAGAACACTGCCAGTTGTAGCTTTGCTCAGTGGTGTGGTTGCTCTGTGTTCTGATATTCTGATCATAGTTGCCTGACCTTGGATTTATTTCTTGACTACTCACTTGGATTACCCCTTTTGTCTTTGACGTACTCTGACCTCAGTTACCCAACCCTGGACTTTGGCTCTGACTATCTGTATGTCTTATCCTTTTGTTTTTGACATACCGCCTATCTTTGAACTTGGACTCCTTGACTTCTGTGCCTCATGGCTTGTCCGTGAGAAGTGACTCAGCATTACACTTAGCTTTTTGGTGAGAACCTTTGGCCAACACAGGAGTCTATGGCAGATAATAGCTAATTAAAAATACTAATTGTAATTGTAACTGATACAACATAACAATTAATAATCTTAAGTCTACCAAGTCTAACAAGTACATAAAGTAATAGGTTTGAATCTGTATTTTTGTAACTGCAGTATTTTCATAAATGTTTTTAAGTTGCTTTCACAGATATTCAGGTTTTCTTCATTTTTTGCCCACATTATATAGGATTACTTGCTATTGTATGTTTCAGAGAAGGCAATTATTTTATTTCCATGACTCTGAAAATACCTACAAGTCAATGAATGGTGAAAGTAAGTTGTTCCATGATAAACAGTGAGAGGTAAAAGTCATTTGTTTGCAATCAAGTTTTTGCAGTCAATGGATTAAGTGCATTTGGAAAATTATACATTCACTATAATAAATGGAAAATAAAACCGCCCACAGACAGCATTACCTAATCTGCTTCTGCAGCTTTATTACAGACAGTTGTACCTACAGACTTGATAGGTCATTTCTTTATTCTGAATTCAGTACTAATTCAATATAAAAATGTCTCACCACCTGGAATTAAAGGAAAATAAAGAAAAAAGTCGACGTAACAACCTTCTGATTCCAATAATGGTTACCATGAAATGTAGTAGGTACTTAAAGTGGGGAATATAAGTATTTGATACACTGCCGTTTTTGCAAGTTTTTCCACCTTCAATTAATGGAGAGGTCTGTAATTTTTATCATAGGCACACTTCAACTGTGAGAAACACTCTAAAACAATATTCAGAAAATCACATTGTATGATTTTTACATAATTACATTGTATTTTATTACATGAAAAATGTATTTGATCACCTACAACCAGCAAGAATTCTGGCTCTCACAGACCAGTTAGTTTTTCTTTAAGACAGCCTCCTTCTCTGTACTTATCCCCTGTATTAATTGCACCTGTTTGAACTCTGTACCTGTATAAAAGACACCTGTCCTCACTGAATCAATCAAACCCAACCTCTCCACCATGGTCAAGACCAAAGAGCTCTCTAAGAACTCCAGAGAAAAAATTGTAGACCTGGGATGCGCTACAGGACAATAGGCAAGAAGCTTGGCGAGAAGGCAACAACTGTTGGTGCAATTATTAGAAAATGGAAGAAACACAAGTTGACTGTTACCCTTCCTTGGCCTGAGGCTTCATGCAAGATCTTGTCTCATGGAGTAAGGATGATTTTGAGAATGGTCAGGAATCAGCCCGGAATTGCATGGGAGGACCTGGTCAATGACCTGAAGAGAGCTGGGACCATAGGCTCAAAGATTATCATTAGTAACACACTACACCATCATGGATTAAAATTTTGCAGGGCACAGCAGCACCAGCACATGTCCAGTTCCATTTGAAATTTGCCAATGATGATCAGGATGATCCAGAGGTGGCATGGGATAAGGTCATGTTGTCAGATGAGGCTAAAAGATAAATTTTCGGTATCAAGTCCACTCGTCGTGTTTGGAGGAAGAAGAGGGATGAGTACAACCCCAAGAACACCGTCCTAACAGTGAAACATCGGGGTGGACACACCATACTTTGATTATGCTTAGCTGAAAAGGGGACAGGATGACTGCACTGCATTGAAGGGAGGTTATGGATGGGGTCATGTATCATAAGATTTTGGTCAACAACCTCCTTCACTGAGTAAGAGCATTGAAGTTGGGTTGGGTCTGGGTCTTCCAGCATAACAGAAACCTGAAATACACAGCCAGTGGCTCCGTAGGAAGCATTTCAAGGTACTGGAGAGGCCTAGCCAGTCTTCATATCTGAACTCAATATAAAATTTTTGCAGGGAGCTGAAACTTAACCCCTTAAAGACCAAGCACTTTGTAGCTTAACTCCTTCAGGACCCAGCCTATTTTGACCCTAAAGACCTTGGCCTTTTTTGCAATTCTGACCACTCTCCCTTTATGAGGTTATAACTCGGGAACGCTTCAACGGATCCTAGCGATTCTGAGATTGTTTTTTTCGTGACATATTGGGCTTCATGCTAGCATTAAATTTAAGTTGATAACTTTTGCGTTTATTTGTGAAAAAATCAAAAATATGGCAAACATTTTGAAAATTTCACAATTTCACACATTTTTTTTTTTTTTCTGATAAACAAGAGAGATATGTGACAGAAAAAAGTTATTAAATAATATTTCCCACATGTCTACTTCACATCAGCACAATTTTGGAAAAAAAAAACATTTTTTGTTAGGACGTTATAAGGGTTCAAAGTTCATGAGCAATTTTTCATTTTTCAACCAAAATTTACAAAGCCTTTTTTAGTGACCACATCACATTTGAAGTCCTTTTGAGGGGTGTACATGACAGAAAACACCCAAAAGGGACACTATTCCAAAAACTGCACCCCTCAAGCTACTCAAAACTACATTCAAGAAGATTATTAACCCTTCAGGTGCTTCACAGGAACTAAAGCAAAGTGGAAACAAAAAATAGAGATTTTTTATTTTTTTTATCAAAAATGTTCTTTTAGCCTCAATTCTTTCATTTTCACATGGGCAACGGGATAAAATGGTTCTTAAAATGTGTTGTGCAAATTCTCCCGAGTACATCGATACCTCATATGTGGTCATAAACCACTGTTTGGGCGCACGGCAGGGCTCAGAAGGGAAGGAGCACAATTTGAATTTTGGAGCTAATTTTACATTCAAAAAGTGAAATTGCGCTCCTTCCCTTCTGACCCTTGCCGTGCGCCCAAACAGTGGTTTATGACCACATATGAGGTATCGGTGTACTCAGGAGAAATTGCCCAACAAATTTTAGAATGAATTTTATGCTGTTGCCATGTGAAAACGAAAAAATTTAGGCTAAAAGAAAATTTTTGTGAAAAAAAAAGTACTATTTCATTTTCACAGATCAATTTGTAAAGCACCTGGGGGTTCAATATGCTCACTACCCATCTAGATATGTTCCCTGGGGGGTCTAGTTTCCAAATGGGGTCACTTGTGGGGGAGCTCCAATGTTTAGGCACACAGGGGCTCTCCAAACGCGACATGGTGTCCGCTAACAATTTGAATAAAAATCAGCTCAAATTGTTAGCTGTAACCATGTTGTGTTTAGTGAGCCCCTGTGTGCCTAAACATTGGGGCTCCCCCACAAATGACCCCATTTTGGAAACTAGACCCCAAAAGGAACGTATCTAGATGCATAATGAGCACTTTGAACCCCCAGGTGCTTCACAAATTCATCCATAAAAATGAAAAAGCACTTTTTTTTTTCACAAAAATTTTCTTTTTTCATTATTATGGATCAATTTGTGAAGCACCTTGGGGTTGAAAGTGCTCACTATGCATCTAGATACGTTCCTTTGGGGGTCTAGTTTCCAAAATAGGGTCACTTGTGGGGGAGCTCCAATGTGGAGACACACAGGGACCCTCCAAACGCGACATGGTGTCCGCTAACAATTTGAATGCAAAATGAGCTCAAATTGTTAGCGGACACCATGTTGCGTTTGGAGAGCCCCTGTGCGTCTCCACATAGGAGCTCCTCCACAAGTGACCCCATTTTGGAAACTAGACCCCCAAAGGAACGTATCTAGATGCATAGTGAGCACTTTCAACCCCCAGGTGCTTCACAAATTCATCCGTAAAAATTAAAAAGTACTTTTATTTCCACAAAAATTTTCTTTTTTCATTTTTACAGATTATTTTGTGAAGCACTGGGGTGTTCAAAACGCTCACCACCCATCTAGATAAGTTCCCTGGGGGGTCTAGTTTCCAAAATGGGGTCACTTATAGAGGAGCTCCAATGTTTAGGCACACAGGGGCTCTCCAAACGTGACATGATGTCTGCTAACAATTTGAGCTGATTTCCATTCAAATTGTTAACGGACACCATGTCACGTTTGGAGAGCCCCTGTGTGCCTAAACATTGGAGCTCCCCCACAAGTGACCCCATTTTGGAAACTAGACCCCCCAGGGAACGTATCTAGATGTATAGTGAGCACTTTGAACCCCCAGGTGCTTCACAAATTGATCTGTAAAAATGAAAAAGTACTTTTTTTCCACAAAATATTTTTTTTCATTAATTTGTGAAGCACCTGGGGGTTCAATATGCTCACAACCCATCTAGATAAGTTCCCGGGGGGGGACTAGTTTCCAAAATGGGGTCACTTGTAGGGGAGCTCCAATGTTTAGGCACACAGGGGCTCTCCAAACGTGACATGGTGTCGGCTAACAATTTGAGCTGATTTTCCATTCAAATTGTTAGCGGACACCATGTCACGTTTAGAGAGCCCCTGTGTGCCTAAACATTGGAGCTCCCCCACAAGTGAGCACATTTTGGAAACTAGACCCCCAAGGAACTTATTTAGATGCATAGTGAGCACTTTGAACCCCCAAGTGCTTCACAAATTGATCCGTAAAAATGAAAAAGTACTTTGTTTCCACAAAAAATTTATTTTTTCATTTTTACGGATCAATTTGTGAAGCACCTGGGGGTTCAAAGTGCTCACTATGCATCTAGATACGTTCCTTGGGGGGTCTAGTTTCCAAAATATAGTCACTTGTGGGGGAGCTCCAATGTTTAGGCACACAGGGGCTCTCCATACGTGACATGGTGTCCGCTAACAATTGGAACGGTTAGCGGACACCATGTTGCATATGGAGAGCCGCTGTGTGACTAAACATTAGAGCTCCCCCACAAGTGACCCCATTTTGGAAACTAGACCCCCCAAGGAACGTATCTAGATGCATAGTGAGCACTTTGAACCCCCAGGTGCTTCACAAATTGATCCGTAAAAATGAAAAAATAATTTTTTTGTGGAAAAAAAAAGTACTTTTTTATATTTTATGGATCAATTTGTGAACCACTTGGGGGTTCAAGTGCTCACTATGCATCTAGATACGTTCCTTGGGGGGTCTAGTTTCCAAATATAGTCACTTGTGGGGGAGCTCCAATGTTTAGGCACACAGGGGCTCTCCATACGTGACATGGTGTCCGCTAACAATTGGAACGGTTAGCGGACACCATGTTGCATATGGAGAGCCGCTGTGTGACTAAACATTAGAGCTCCCCCACAAGTGACCCCATTTTGGAAACTAGACCCCCCAAGGAACGTATCTAGATGCATAGTGAGCACTTTGAACCCCCAGGTGCTTCACAAATTGATCCGTAAAAATGGAAAAATATTTTTTTGTGGAAAAAAAAAAGTACTTTTTTATTTTTATGGATCAATTTGTGAACCACTTGGGGGTTCAAGTGCTCACTATGCATCTAGATACATTCCTTGGGGGGGTGTAGTTTTCCAAAATGGGGTCACTTGTGGGGGAGCTCCAATGTTTAGGCACACAGGGGCTCTCCATACGCGACATGGTGTCCGCTAACAATTGGAATTGTTAGCGGACTCCATGTCGCGTATGGAGAACTCCTCTGTGCCACTAACATTGCACCAGCACAAGGGCAACTGGAAGAGTTGGGGTACAGCACCAGAAAATGGCACCTCTAATGTGCTATTTTCTGGGGTGGCTGTGGGTTGCAATTTGCAGCGTGGGGGGGCCACAACATTTGGGTCTCTCCATGATGAGGATTGCAGCCCCCCAACTGCCAAGTTGTACCTGGCTGGCATCCAAAAATAAGGCAAAGCTCCTTATCATTTTATTGGTAGAAGTAAAAAAAAAAATGGCATGGGGCTCCGCCATATTTTTGGTCCAGCCAGGTACAACTTGGCAGCTACGGACTGCCACCAGCCCCCAGCTGCCTCGTCATACCTGGCTGGAACCAAAAATACAGCGAAGCATTTTTTTTTTTTATTTCTAGAATTATTTCTAGAAAAAAAATGACATAGGGCTCCGCCATATTTTTGGTCCAGCCAGGTACAACTTGGCAGCTACGGACTGCCACCAGCCCCCAGTTGCCTCGCCATACCTGGCTGGAACCAAAAATACAGTGAAGCCTATTTTTTTTTATTTCTAGAATTATTTCTAGAAAAAAAATGACATAGGGCTCCGCCATATTTTTGGTCCAGCCAGGTACAACTTGGCAGCTACGGACTGCCACCCACCCCCAGCTGCCTCGTCATACCTGGCTGGTACCAAAAATACAGCGAAGCCCATTTTTTTTTTAATTTCTAGAACTAATTCTAGAAAAAAAATTACGTGGGGCTCCGCCATATTTTTGGTCCAGCCAGGTACAACTAGGCAGCTGGGGACTGGAATCCTCAGCATAGAGAGGCCCAAGCGTTCTGGGCCCCCCATGCTGCGAATTGCAGCCCGCAGCCGCCCCAGAAAATGGCGCATTCGTTGAAGCGCCATTTTCTGGCGCTGTACCCACGCTCTTCCAGTTGCCCTGGTGGCGGTGGCTAACTGGGTAATAAAGGGGTTAATGCCAGCTTTTTATTGGCAGCTGGCACTAAGCCCGAGATTCATAATATAGGGCCAATGTTAGACCCGCCATTAGGAATCTCTGGTAAATAGTCAGAAAATACACACAGAGAAAAATCTTTTTATTTGAAAAAAAAACACAAACAAAATTCGGACTCCATCTTTATTATAAAGATCCGACGTAGTCCACAACGAAGGTCCCACGACGCTCGATCGCCTCCGATGTAGTCCACAACTAAGGTCCCACGACGCTCGATCGCCTCCGACGTAGTCCAGAATGAAGGTCCCACGACGCTCGATCGCCTCTGCTCAATCCACAGAGACTGCAGCAAGGGATTAAGTGTCCTCTTCCTACAGCCTCTAGGGTCACAGTTATGGTGCACTGTATGACAATGATCTGTCATACAATGCACCATGACTATGATCCCAGAGATTACAAGAGGACACTTGATCCCATCCATCCACCTATGCACCCATCATCTACGCATGCACACATCCACGCACACACACATCCACGCACGCTGACATTCACGCACGCTGACATCCATGCATGCACACATCCACGGACGCACCCTGACATCCACGCACCCTGACATCCACGCACCCTGACATCCATGCACGCTGACATCCACGCATGCACACATCCACGGACGTATGCACACATCCACGCACGCTGGAATTCACGCACATCCACATACACACATCCACGCATGCACACATCCACAGACGCACACACACATCCACGCACGCTGTCATCCACGCATGCACACATCCACGGACGCATGCACACATCCACGCACGCTGACATCCATGCACGCTGACATCCATGCATGCGCTCATCCACGGACGCACACACACATCCACGCACGCTGACATTCACGCACGCTGACATCCACGCAGGCACACATCCACGGACGCACGCTGACATCCACACACCCTGACATCCATGCACGCTGACATCCATGCATGCACACATCCACGGACGCATGCACACATCCACGCACGCTGGAATTCATGCACATCCACATACACACATCCACGCACGCACACATCCTCGGACACACACACACATCCACGGACGCACGCACACATCCACGGACGCTGGAATTCACGCACATCCACGCACGCACACATCCACGCACACACCCACGTACGCACACATCCACGGACGCACACACATCCACGGACGCACGAACACATCCACGGACGCTGGAGTTCACGCACATCCACGTACGCATATCCACGCACGCATCCATGTGCGCGGACACACTAACACACATCCACGGATGCACACATGCACGGACACACTAACACACATCCACGGATGCACGCACACATCCATCCATCTATTCATTCATTCATACTTACCTATGAGGAGGAGGAGCCGCTGAGAGGAGGAGGGGCCACACCGCAGCTGCATCGGAGGCCGGCGGGCTGCTCCGGAATGGGTGAGTGGGCTAGAGGTGGAAAGCTAGGCAGGGGGGGGTGAGTGAGCAGGGGAAGGTGGGGGGGGATGAGTAGGGGAAGGGGGGGCATGAGCAGGGGGAGAGGAGGTTGTGCAGGCTGACTGGCCGGCGCCTGAGCCCGCCGGCACTGCAGTACAGAGGGAGGAGGGCAGGTGAATCGCGGGGACGCGGTGGGGGGGGGGAGCAGGCCGGACACAAGGGGGGCTGGAGGTAGGGGGACAAGACACAGGAGGGGCTGGAGGAGGAAGGGGGCAGGGGCGCACAGAGGAATGACGGCGGCTGCGGTGCAGCCGTCAGAAAAAGATCATCGGAGGGGCGGGGGGGGGCCGATAGGCGGGAAGGGGGGGCCCTAATGCTTCCTGGAGCTGGAGGGGCTGAGTAGGGGGAGGGCACCAGCCGATCCGCCCGTCCAGATCTGATTGGAGAGCTCCAATCAGATCTGGGAGGAGGGAATCGCTGTGATTTCTCAGATCTGCAGTTTCAGTTTTAAACTGCAGATCGGAGGGGCCCTGGGCACGGGGGGGGTTAATCCACCCCCCGTGGGGTTAACTTCAGGTTGTCACCTTGCAGTAGCAACGGTGACACCTGAGTTAACCCGCTCACACGCGCCGCAGGAGCGCGATCATTTCATGGCCCACCGTTTGGGCCAAAGGTCGGGAATGAACTTGTTTTCATGGCCCAAACGGTGGGCCAAGGGTCGGGAAGGGGTTAATGACCAGACCATTTTTTGCAATTCTGACAGGTGTCCCTTTATGAGGGTATAACTCTGGGATGCTTTAATGGATCCTAGCGATTCTGAGATTGTTTTTCATGACAAATTGGGCTTCTGTAAGTGGTAAATTTAGGACAATATTTTTTGTGTTTATTTGTGAAAAAATCATAAATTTTTCAAAAATGTTGAACATTTTGCAATTTTTAAGTTTTTAATTTTTATTTCGTCCAACCAGGTAGTTATGTCGCACAACATAGTTAATAAATAACATTTCCCACATGTCTATGTTACATCAACACAATTTTGGAAACACATTTTTTTTTTGTTAGGAAGTTATAAGGGTTCAAAGTTCATCAGCAATTTCTCATTTTTCCAACAAAATTTACGAAACCTTTTTTTTCGTGACCACATCCCAATTGAAGTTCCTTTGAGGGGTTTACATGACAGAAAACACCCCAAAGTGACGCCATTCCAAAAACTGCACCCCTCAAACTACTGAAAACCACATTCATGAAGCGTATTAATCCTTCAGGTGCTTCGCAGGAACTAAAGCAATGTGGAAGGAAAGAAATTAACACTTTATTTTTTCCAACAAAAATGTTGCTTCGCCCTCAAATTTAGCATTTTCACAAGGGAAACATGAGCAAATAAAGGTTTGGGCATTATGGTGCTGTTATACTGATTCAACATATACCTTCAGCGTACAAATCCACAGCCTGGTGGTTGTTTAATCTGCATTATAAATTTGGATTTTTTAAGCTCTTCGGGTATTGAGATGGGACTGTTGGGCAGGACTGTGGTTTGGGCCTCCATCTCTTCCCTGGCGCCTCTGCTGCCTCTCCTGTCTGTATCTTTTTTGTTTTGAATTTTGTGCTGGCATCTGCAGATATTGACCTCCCGGCGGGCTACAGGAAAATGGTGCGAGTCAACTCAACTCCAAAACCTATTGAGTTTTTAAAATAGGCTTCTTTCAAGTAGTGGTACAGGAAACCTCTGCATCAAGAACGCCATGATTTGTATCCAGGATAATGCTCCATCACAGCACTGAAGTGTCCACCTGCTTGGCTGCCAGTAAAGACCATAGGGGTTTCGGGTCTCAGGAAAAGGTGACACAAAAAATGTTTTGTTTACAAATTTCAGAATTTCAGCTGATTACAGAGGTTCTACTGAATCATCCATTGGATTTAAAGGGACTTACAAAACCTTCCAGAACAAGAGATATTCTTTGCAGCAGCTTTCTGAGACTCTCTACACATTCAGGAGATGCCAACAGGGACATACATAGAAATCTGGGATGCCATAGCAAAATCACCACCCATGGGTCCATGACTTTAATTATATAACCATAATTGTCTCGTAGAGGCTCAATGGGAGTTATAGAGGACTCCCGCCTTGACTAAAATGCTATCGTTGCTGTTAACTACGACATCTAAGGAGTTAAAGGGGAACTTCGGGAAGAGAAAAAAAAATTTGAACTATGCCTGCCATCTTACATAATGTAGCACATATGTACACTACAGTTCTAGCATGTTTAGATTGTTAATAAATCAATAAAATAGTATCCGCTCCTCAGCACTCACGCCTCCCTCAGGGGACAATGGGTGTTGTTTAAAACAGCCGGTACCTTAGTGAGTGAAACATTTCTTACAAATTCTGTTGAGTTCATATACAGTGAAGATGCTGAGAGAAGAGAGTGGACACCAAGCAGAAGGGAGGACTATTCAGAACTGGACTCCCATTTCCTGGACTCCATAGCAGTTGCGTGACTTGCCACTAAGGGCAGTGTGTTCCTGGTTGTAGCAACACCCAGAAGATGGCAGCTGCTTTTTCTTGTTTTATCTCCTTGCATTAGATATTTTATGTATTTCACAATGGGTTGGGATTTGGCAAGTACGGTATTTATTCAGCATACTAGGGTTATTTAATAATTTGATATGTGGACCATGATATATAAACAAATGGAAAATGGCAACCTTCACCATCCGGCATGTGATCCATTCTGAATATCAGTTTCACAGGCGGATTAAAAGACAGAACAAAACCTAGAAGCCGCTGATTACTTATACTGACTAATGTGCTCCATACAAAAATACAGTCCCACCGAGAGCCCTTGTCAGAGAACTGCTCAGACGCTGTATGTCTTCTTTACAAAGAGCTGGCTGCATTGTGCAGGGTCTACCGGTGCATATAATAATTCACTATATATCTAGAAGCGTGACACAGAGAAAAACACATCCTTTGTCAACACTAACTTATTCTTGAAAGAAATGAAGGTGATAGAACATATACAATTCTGTACATAGCCTCGTATCACCATTGAGTCCTACAGGATTGCAAGTGTAAATGAATTTTTTCTGAAGTCAGTTTTACATCTTTTTAGACCAAGACATCTATATTTCTTCATGTTCTATAGGAGACAAAGTAACTTACATAATGTAATAGCAACATTGACCTTGCAGGTAAGTACACAAAGTATGGGGGATACTTATAACAAAATAAAACATGAAACTGTTGACCTGTACCAATATAGTCCCGCCATCCTAGGACAAAGGCCGTTGCCAAACGCAAGGGAGACTTTTTCTTAATATATAAATGAGCCATTAAGATCTATGATCTGGTCCCCCTGAAAATCTTCCTCCAGAGCTTATTTTAAGTGAAAAGGGCCTTATCAGTGTTAGACACGTGTATCAAGAGAGCAGACTGTCAGTCATTACATGTCTCACACCGGTTACCTCCCCCCTTTATATAAAATAAACTCTGCAGACAGATTCTTAGCTAATTTACATATAAGAAAAGCATGGATTTTTATGGAATAAGACAACAGCTTTTTTGATCGAAATAGTGTTAACTAAGTATCCTATGTTATTTACATGTACTACTACCATTCATTCACTTACTGAGAAGATTTGCTTATTTATTTTTGTCCGTCAATTGCCACAGTATGAATATGCACCTACACACTGCACATTTACCAACATGTATGCAAGACCATTTCTATAGTTCTAGTGTGAGACATGTAGATCATGAGAGCAGACTATCAGTCATTACATGTCTCACACTGGTAATATCCCCCTTTTTTCGTTAAATTTGCTTTGGGTCCCAGATTCCCAGGGAGATTACTGTCCAGCACATGCCGCAGTTGAAATTAAACACATCACCAACTTTCCAAATAAATATATTGCTAAAGGTGCTATTGACATGAATTTCTCACCAGATGTTTGTAAAAACCAATCCAATTCACACAGGCAAAGAAATCCAAGCATGCATGTCCATAATTTAAGTTTTGTGCAGAGAAATGACACAGTGAAAAAGTACTGAACACGCTTACTGAAATTTATTTAATACTAGAAAAAGGCCCGATGCTTTTGCATCGGGGGTGTGGTGTAATGAACAGGTGCCGTAAAAATAGCCGCTGAATAGTACAGTCTTCTCTCCGGAAAGTATGCTGTTGTTGCGGGATTTATATGGAGTATATGGTGGCTCAGTGGTTAGCACTGTATACGGTGGCTCAGTGGTTAGCACTGTATATGGTAGCTCAGTGGTTAGCACTGTATATGGTGGCTCAGTGGTTAGCACTGTATATGGTGGCTCAGTGGTTAGCACTGTATGGTGGCTCAGCGGTTAGCACTGTATACGGTAGCACAGTGGTTAGCACTGTATACGGTGGCTCAGTGGTTAGCAATGTATACGGTGGCTCAGTGGTTAGCACTGTATACAGTGGATCAGTGGTTAGCAATGTATATGGTGGCTCAGTGGTTAGCACTGTATACGGTGGATCAGTGGTTAGCACTGGTAATGGTGGCACAGTGGTTAGCACTGTATACGGTGGCTCAGTGGTTAGCACAGTATCGTGGCTCAGTGGTTAGCAATGTATACGGTGGCTCAGTGGTTAGCAGTGTATACGGTGGCTCAGTGGTTAGCACTGTATACGGTGGCTCAGTGGTTAGCACTGTATACGGTGGCTCAGTGGTTAGCACTGTATACGGTGGCTCAGTGGTTAGCACAGTATCGTGGTTCAGTGGTTAGCAATGTATACGGTGGCTCAGTGGTTAGCACTGTATACTGTGGCTCAGTGGTTAGCACTGTATACAGTGGTTAAGTGGTTAGCACAGTATATTATGGCTCAGTGGTTAGGACAGTATATGGTGGCTCAGCGTATAGCAGTGTATACGGTGGGTCAGTGGTTAGCACTGTATATGGTGGGTCAGTGGTTAGCACAGTATACAGTGGCTTAGTTGTTAGCACAGAATATGGTGGCTCAGTGGCTAGCAGTGTATACGATGGGTCAGTGGTTAGCACTGTATATGGTGGCTCAGTGGTTAGGACAGTATATGGTGGCTGAGTGGATAGCACTGTACATGGTGGGTCAGTGGTTAGCACAGTATATGGTGGCTCAGTGGAGAGCCGTGTACATGGTGGGTCAGTGGTTAGGACTGTATAGAGTGGCTGAGTGGTAAGCTGCCTCCCCCTGTCCTCTGGCCTTGTGTCCCCCTGTCATCTGGCCCTGTGTCCCCCTGTCCTCTGGCCCGGTGTCCCCTTATCCTCTAGCCCTGTGTGCCCTTATCCTCTGGCCCTGTGTCTCCCTGTCCTCTGCCCCTGTGTTCCCCAGTCCTCTGCCCCTGTGTGCCAGTGTTTTCTGGCCCTGTCCTCTGGTCCTGTGTCCTGCTGTCTTCTGGCCCTGTGTGCAGTTGTCCTGTGGCCCAGTGTCCCACTGTCCTGTGGCCCAGTGTCCCGCTGTCCTTTGGCCCAGTGTCTCACTGATCTCTGCCTTGTGTCCCCGTCCTCTGCTCCTGTTCTGTGTCCCTCTGTCCTGTGTGCCCCTGTGTCTCTGTCCTGTGTGGCCCTGACCTGTGTGGCCCTGTCCTGTCTTGTGTGGCCCCCTGTCTGTCCTGGGTGGCCCCCTGTCTGTCCTGGGTGGCCCCCTGTCTGTCCTGCGTGGCTCCCTGTCTGTCCTGCGTGGGCCCCGGTCTGTTCTACGTGGGCCCCTGTCTGTCCTGCGTGGGCCCCGGTCTGTTCTACGTGGGCCCCTGTCTGTCCTGCGTGGGCCCCTGTCTGTCCTGCGTGGGCCCCTGTCAGTCCTGTGTGGGCCCCCGTCTGTCCTGTGTGGGCCCCCGTCTGTCCTGTGTGGGCCCCCGTCTGTCCTGCGTGGGCCCCTGTGTGTCCTTCGTTGCCCCCTGTGTGGCCCACTGTATGTCCAGTGTGGCCCCCTGTATGTCCAGCATGGCCCCCTGTGTGTCCTGTGTGGCCCCCTGTATATCCTGCATGGCCCCCTGTGTGTCCTGTGAGGCCCCCTGTGTGTGCTGTGTGGCCCCCTGTGTGTGCTGTGTGGCCCCCTGTGTGTGTTGTGAGGCCCCCTGTGTGTCCTGTGAGGCCCCCTGTGTGTTCTACTATCTGACTTGTGTGGCCCCCTGTGTGTGTGCTGTGAGGCCCCCTGTGTGGCCCCCTGTCTGTCCTGTGTGGCCTCCTGTCTGTCTTGTGTGGCCCCCTGTGTGTGCTGTGAGGGCCCCTGTGTGTTCTGTGTGGCCCCCTGTGTGTCCTGTGAGGCCCCGGGGCACTTCAGCTCTGTGCCGGCAGGAGATGAGTGCCGCGCGCGGTGCTGATCTCCCTGCGACTTCGGGGCTGTCAGAGCATGACAGCGGGGTAGGCGAAGAGCGGGCGGAGGCTGAGGGAGGTGTGCGGGTACTGCGGCAGTGTGGCGGATCCGCCATTGCTGGTGGCGCTGGAAATTGCGGTTCGCGATGGCGCATGCGCGCCATCGCTCACGGCGCTGGCATCCGGCCGCGGTGCATGCCGGAATAGCAGCACAGTGGCCGGATGCCAGAAACTGGCATTTATTATATAGGACTTTGTAGAAAAGCCTTTGTTGGTGATGACAGCTTCAAGATGCCTCCTGTATGGAGAAACTAGTGCCATGCATTGCTCAGGTGTGATCTTGTCCCATTCTTCGATAGAAATACTCTACAAATCCTGAAGGTCATATTGCCTTCTTCGATGAACTTTGAGCTTTAGTTCCTTCCACAAATTTTTAATTACATTCAGCCCCAGTGATCGGCTCGTCCAATCTAACAGCTTTATTTTCCTTCTCTGAAACCAATTGAGAGTTTCCTTGACTGTGTGTTTGGGATCATTGTCTTGCTGGAATGCTCACCCTTGTTTGATCTTCATAATCCTGGTAGATGGCAGATTTTTGTCAAAACTGCCTCAATGTAAGGGGTACAGATGATGCAACCTTCAGTAACCTCTTCTGGCCAACACGGGAGCTCTGGCAAAGACAGTATGAAAGCCAGGGCCCAGGAAGGCTCAGAGAGCGTCTAGACTGGTGGTGGAGGTTTGTCCTGTCACTGGGCCTCCTTAGCGGGACATTCAGACATTGATTGATGAAAGCACTGTACACTGTGCACATAGACTGTACACTTTTCCTATTTTTGATATTTTCCCTCTGTGAGAAAAAGCAACTCAACAGTTCCTGCCAGAGGGAGGGGTGCTGAGTGGAGGACATTGTGCTAGTGGACGCTGTAGTTTTCTGGACGTTTCTGTCATCGCTTTGTGAAGAAGCCACTGTGTGGCAATATTGTCACCCGAGGATGTGATTTTGTCCTTTTCCATACTTCCATTTTCCATTTGGATTGTGTTTGAACTTTCTTGAACCTGTTTCTTTTCTCAAGTTCTGGAATTGCAACTATAACTATAAATCCCCAAACTCGGGCCCTGCATATGCACTTATTTATTTTTGGCGGGAACAAATCAGGACTGTTTTTGGCACCAAACATACGATAATGGCAGCTGCCAAGGCTGCAGGCCTGTGCTGAATTCTGGAGAGGTTGCTATGGCACCATTAGCCAGATACCCGGTTATCATTTGTAAGTAAGGGTGCTGTCCCAGGGACCATTTGTGTTGTGTATTTTTTGTGAGTTGTCTGGTGTTAGATAAAATTGCTTCCTGTGACTCCTGTTATGTACATTGAGCAGAGTCTTGGCATGGTGCTTTGATCTTGGTCACCTGGGCAGGGTGTCTGTTGATTTACTTATATGTGAGTTGAAATGAGCTCAGTGTAAGTTGCATTGCATTAGCCTTTTACCTGATGCCCTTTGAACAAACTTTTAGTAACACTTCTAACCAACTGTTTGTCTGTGACCTGCCGTATCCAAATTGGACAGTTTGGTTCTTTCATCGGTACATTTGTCTATTCATTCTTCCTCCAATCACATGAAGTTTGCCTGTACCATATGCTGAAAAACAGCCCCACACTATAATGATACTACCTCCAAACTTCATTGTTGGTATGGTGTTTTGGGGGTGATATGCAGTGCCTTTTGGCCTCCAGATATGGTGTGTATCATAGTATTCAAAGAGTTAATTTTTGGTCTTATCTGCCAAACTGTATTCCCCGGTATTTGACATGCTTGACTAAATGTTGTTGTGCAAACTTTAAACACACTTAAACATGCTTGTTGCTTAGCTATGGAGTCTTGCGTGGTGAACTGCATACAGGCCATGGAAGTTGAGTGCATTACTTATTGGTTTCTGTGAAACAATTGTACCTCCAGATGCCAAGTCTTTCTGTAGCTCTCCACAGGTGGTTCTTGGCTCTAGGACAACTCTTTCGATAATTCTTTTCACTCCTCTGTCTGGAATTTTGCAGTAAGCACCTGCTCATGGCCGGTGTGAGGTAGCAAGGGGAATGGTGGTAGAGGGACGCTATGTTTCCCCAAGGATGGTGAGCTACTGCATGTATGGGACGGGAGATGCTTACATAAGCATAGGTGAGGTAGGTGTGGCCACAGTTACTTAAAATGGTGGCTGTTGGTAGAGCCTGTTATGGGACCTCATCTATGAGGAATGGGGGAAGGTTTTGGGCGGGCCTCCATTCCTCATCTCCCGCCCCAGGCTTTTGAAGTAGCTGGGAGGGAAAGACAGGTGAGAGAGATTAGGCCGGCGGAGACGGCTGTCAAGGAAGAGAGGGAGAGGTTTTTGTTGGTTTTGGGTGCCTGAAAAGGAGTAGCCTGTGAGCACACAGAGAGCGTGTACCGGACCCCAAGGGGGGTAGGACCCCTAGGCGAGCTCCAGGAGGAGCAGGTTTAGGGCCGACGCTATTTATCCTGATGAAAGGACTGTTTCTGTTTTTGTTTTGCCATTGTGTGCAATAAAACACACTTGTGTTTGGACTAAGCCTGAGTGTCACTGCCTTACTTGCTGCTGCTATAGAGACAGTTCCCTACACTGGGTTATGATGAAATTATGTTCTTTCCACTTCCAGATTATGGCCCCAATAGTACTTACTGGAACCTTCAGTAGCTTAAAAATTCTTCTGTATCCAATGCCATAAGTATGTTTTGTAACAATAAAGTTGAGAAGATCTTGAGACAGGCCACTAATTTAACCCATCATTAGATGTTTCTTGTGTGGCACCTTGGTAATGAGTCACCTTGTTAGATGACATCAATTGAACTAGCTGATATTATTTTTCACTAAGTGGCAGGATAGCTTTTTGATTATTAATAGATTTCAGCTGGTGTCATGACTTTCCATGGCTTTTTGCACTTTTCTTTTTTTCTTGTGTTTAATACTTTCCCCTGTGTAATTTCTCTTTATTAAACATAACTTCATTTATGGACATGTATAGTTTGATTTCTTGCCTGTATGGATTGGATGGTTCATTACTGAAATCAGGTGAGAAATTCATATCAATAGCATCTTTAAAAATATATTTACTTAGAAAATTGATGACTCATTCAATACTTGTTTCATTTGCTGTAGATCTTAATAGCTCATTTACATATAATAAAAACATGGTTTTCTCTGGAATAAGAAATTGTATTGCAGATCTTATAGTATAATTTTATTCAACTTTCTATGAGCTACATGCCCATGTTGATGGCTTAGTAGACTTGATTCTGCTTGCAGATTTCCTTTAAGACTGTTGTTTTGCACACCAGGCTTAAATAGGGTACCACTGCCTTAATATGTGTCTAATATATTCACTCAGAAATCTACTCTAGTTACAGACTGGAGTACATTCCTGTACCTCATATCCCGTCCCACCTATTTTGGTGAATGTGCCCAGGACTGGTATAAAAATGCTTAAAGAAAACTGACAATAGGTCCCAATATTTTTATATTTCAAGACGGTAAACTACACACACATATACACAGATAAGTGAAGAAAACAAAGTTCATTAGAAGGCATATTTAAGTGAAGTCTTTGCATCACATCCATTGCCAATATGTATTAATATTACTTTAAAGGGAACCAACCACCCCAAATGACCCCCCGGACTAATAATATCGTTCCCTACTTGCAGCACATACATGTGCTGCAAGTTTTTTTGCTAAAAAAACTGCTTTATAAAACTTAAGATAATGCTTTAGAAACTTTATAACCAAGGGACGGGTGGGCGTGACTTACATGTGCAAAAGCCGAGATTCCTCTGTCACTCATTCTCCTCTCTGGCTCGCAGCAGTAAAGCCCGGCCCTTTCTGCAGCGTCCCAGGCTGGTGCACGGGATGTCATGCCCGTGCACACGTCATCAGCTACAGCCGGGAAGCGAGCGCGCGCTCTGACTTCCACAGCCAAGCGCAGGGAGTCAGAGCGCGCGCTCGCTTCCCGGCTGTAGCTGATGACGTGTGCACGGGCATGACATCCCGTGCACCAGCCTGGGACGCTGCAGAAAGGGCCGGGCTTTACTGCTGCGAGCCAGAGAGGAGAATGAGTGACAGAGGAATCTCGGCTTTTGCACATGTAAGTCACGCCCACCCGTCCCTTGGTTATAAAGTTTCTAAAGCATTATCTTAAGTTTTATAAAGCAGTTTTTTTAGCAAAAAACCTTGCAGCACATGTATGTGCTGCAAGTAGGGAACGATATTATTAGTCCGGGGGGGTCATTTGGGGTGGTTGGTTCCCTTTAAACAACTGGTTAGCGATTATGTTACTTGCTTACTACCGAAATTGTCTGACTCTAATTCCTACTCTCACCCCCCGCCCATGCAATTGGTTTGGCTTCTGTCTTCCCTGATTTTAGTCTGGTTCATCATGAGAACCTGATTTTGCATTTTATTTGGCACAGGTTCAATCTGCAGAGTTTAGACTAGGGATCTCAAATTCCAGGTCTCAAGGGCCGCAAACAGTGCATGTTTTCCTTAGTATTGCACAGGTGATAATTGAATCAGCTGCATTGGTGAAGATTCCAACCACTGTGCAATACTAAATAAATCCTGAACATATAGACTGCTTGCGACCCTTGAGGCCTGAAGTTTGAAATCCCTGGTTTAGACCTTGCTAGTTTACAAAGAAGCTGTCCATTGCTACCAGTAATCTTTAGGCCAGGCCATCACTACTACATTGGAGGAGGGCTGACACTCACCGCCCCCCAACAATCAGCCTGTAATGTACTGTAGGATTATTCAGGGAACTAATGGCAGATGGGAGCACAGTCTGAAACCAATTTAAAGGTGAACAAGTCTATATTTAACACATATGACAGTTAATAACCTTGGGATGCAGAAAGTGAACCAGTTCCTCAAATAGCAACAAACAGGAATGTCTCTTTAGAAGCAATACTCATCAGAAACAGTCTATGAGCTGAATAACTTCCAGGAAGTTTCAAGTCCTGAACTTGAAACTGCAGTGTAATTTAAGTAAAGTCCCACATTGTCCACAAAAAGTCTAGAGAAGCTATATCTGCATAAAACTAACGGGGAAGCTGCAAAGCTTACAGGTACACAGGGCTTACATATCACAGAGCAGGCAGGCTGAAGCAGAGTCTGAAGCACAGAAGCAGGTTTGCAGGAGAAGCATTGAGCAGATGTGGAAGCTGGAGAAGGTCTGCAGACACAAGAATAGCCGGAGTGGAATGCCAGAGGATGACTTCAGGATCACAGGAAGCAGGAAGTCAGGGATTCAGCTGAATACTCAAGAATGGGTGCATGGTAGGCTGAGGTTTATAAAGGCAGAGGGGAGGATCACATGATCAGGAGTGAAACAGCGGATGCCATTTTGAAAAGGGGTAAAATGCACAGAATGTTAATACAGATCCAAAGACCTAACACAGCCTCTGAAGGAGCTAGATCACAGGTCAATGCTTACATTGTTGTCTACACAATATAGTTTATAACAACGGTTCAGGATATTGTGGCATTATCCCATTCACATCAAGGTAAAAATTGCAATGTAAGTAAAAATATTCAGCCTACCGTAAGCTTAGTTACACCAGGATGCACAAGGAGGTTGCAGGTTGGCTAGCCCTGTGTTGAACTGGTTGAAATGACGAATAAAACCAGCACCAATTCCTCAGTGGTCTTTGATCAGTTATAACTTGATTTTATTACTCATTCTTTAAAATCCCAAATGATTCATGACATACATGTTAAAATGGGGGAAGAAAGGAGGGGACAAGGGGTCCATGAAACACTTGACGTTTTTCAGATGTTTAGCGATCTTTACTCATAAGTGACAAGTCAAGATTGTAATACCCTACTACTGCCGTTACTAAGTGAAGGGCACACAATAAACATTGAAGAGGCCTTCGAACAGATCAGAATGGACTCCCACCAATCTATTAATGATTAGTGATCAATATTCTACTCCTTGACAATCCTTCTCGGGCAAAATCATGAAAATGAGACTGCCATATCTGAAATGTAGGACCCTCTTTTTGGGTCTCTAAGAACCAGGTTCCATACAACTATCCATTTTATTCCATAATGAGACATGTGACAGAGGAATCATCATATGCTGGATTTACTATAGGGTTACTCCGGCTCTAGTTATACCGGCATGTTATACAGTTTCTCAAAATCCAGGATAATCAATCTCCAATTGGAGAGTTAACATTATGTGAATATTATGATATTATGTACAATGTAAATGTGCAGCTTAAGTGTATTTATAACAAAGGGCAATGTGTACTGAAATGCTATCAGAGTCATTCATCAAGCGCATTTTAGAAAATTATATTATTGAGGTTCTGCAGAACTATGCAGTTCTATAAATTATTTAGCATCCATTTCTACATCATTTCTTATGCCTAATTTGGTTTAAAGAAACATATTACCGATTTCATATATTTTGAGCCAGCGATACCGTTTCCAAATAATTACATCTCAGGAATAGATTCTAAAATGCTGATGAATCAAAAGATATACTAAGAAGAATGGTAGAGTATTTCACACCAGACGGAGGCAGGGATATGGCGATTTCTGATGCCTGGACACTTTCGGTCGCAGTGTAGAATTTATCTTCAACGATTTAACTTTAATAGAGTATATTATAGAACTCAAATGAAACCATTTTACATCAATATAAGGGACTTAACCCCTATAAAAATCGTATCTGTAGAGTAGATTTTACTAATTTGTTTTACATAAAAAATGGTTTTACTGGATGTGTAAATGTGAGGACCTCAGTGCACCCTTGGCGTGACCAAGAGCTCACAGCACTGTCCCACCCCCTCAATCACAATACAAAAGTGTAAAATAACGGCTGAATCCTCAGATTAAAATTTTTTTGCTTTATTAGAAGATATTAAGTTTAGGGGTGATTGTCCTCATCAGTGCAGTATGAGATCTGATTCGGGTAGGTGAGAGGCTAAGACTGGGGAGCTAAGGGATAATGTGTCTAGTTAAATTCTCCTCATATTGGCATGTTGGATCTGGCATGTCACTTTCCATAAGGATAAATGTTACCCCTTAGACTTCCAGTCTTAAGGCCCCATTCCACGCTTCAATTTGGCAGCGATCCGACCAACGATGGGGATCGCTGCCACATCGTGGACTGATCACTGGTGAGCTGTCATACAGACAGACTCACCAGCGATCAGGACCAGCAAGCACGCTGGTATCCATGGTAAACAGCGGGTAACTAAGTGCCGCACTCTGCTTAGTTACCCGCTGATACCAGCTCCCAGAGCTTGCTGTGAGGCGCTGGGAGCTTGCTGATCGTTGGTCTCCCACTGTCACATGCAGCGATGCTGCATCTCCAACTACAGATTTATGAACCAGTTCATAAATCTGCGATCATAACTCAACGACGTATTCTTGATTGTTGATACGTGTCACACACAACAATGTTGTTTCGACATTGCTGACATATCACAAAAACAGTAACGTTGCAATGATATCGTTAGTGATATCGTTGTGTGAGACAAGGCCTTTAGCTATATCAGATCTCATACATAATGAAGGGCAATACCCCAAAACATTGTGTCTGTAAATTAAGATTCTGGTTTGGCTTATATTCTTTGTCATATGAGAAGACTCGTTAAGGGTCAATATTGACTTTTAGGATTGCTACTTCCAATAAGTTGCACTAGAGTTCAAGTCCTCCTCCTTGAAGAGGCAATTAGCATATTTAATTTCCCAAAGGAGCATGTAAGGCAATGTAGCTGACCGATTTAAGCAGAAATCAGAGTAACCTGAATTAGAGGTATAACTTGACACCACTGTTCTCCAATAGCAATTATTTAAAGTATCCTCCCATCACCTCCCATGCCTTAGTCACCGGGGCCAAGGTGAAACCTCTACCTCTGCATTCCTTATAGCGACTTCCCTAATTTACATAATAACAAAGGTGTAATGTTACGTTAATGTAACTGTTAGTAATATACAACTAACGCAAAGCAGTCTCCAAATATTTCAGGAAAAAAGGAGAAAAATATTTAGGAACATAAAGCTGGCTGGGTTCAAACCACTAAACACAACATGTAATTTAATTTTCATAATTTCAGGCGTAAGTAAATATGAATTGTGTAGTCCATTAACCTCGCCATTACATAATGTTTTCATTAAAGATCTGATCTGTAAATATGATCACATAATATATGGAAATTAGGAGGAGAGTCTAGCAATTAATTAAATGTAATTACGGTAACTTTGTTTTTGCTGAAATTTACATTGCCGTTATCAACGCGAGGGAGAAGAACTGGAAAATGACCGGAGCTGAATGTGTCAGACAGGCTGTACGCGGATACGGAGGTGGGAGATGTACTGTAATGTGTAAGTAAATGTTAAGCCAAGTGGGAAGCATTGTTTATTCTTATGAGTCTCTGGCTATCTTATTATAGAGAACGCTTCACAGCCGGCACTCTCCATAATGAACCACGTTGCACATTCACATTAAAATCAACAGTTGCACCTTTTATTACCTGGGAAAGGGCATTGTGAAGGGCTCATGATATTTTTGGATATTTAGTTCTTTTATTTTTACAACTTCTAATATGTATGTTGGCTGCAAGAAGTGTTTTAGGGTATATACACATGATCTGGAGGCAGTTAGTGTAGGACACATTGCCTCCGGACCTGAGGGAAGCTGCGGGTGAACACAGGGTGAACGCAGCCGCCCTGTACTCGCAATCTGCATTTGGGGCAGGGAGGCTTTTCCCTGCATTCACCTGCTGGACATCTTTCTGACTCCACAGCATTAAATTAACATGCTGTGGAGATGTAGAAACG
Organism: Allobates femoralis; assembly: GCA_033576535.1. Lineage (NCBI taxonomy): Eukaryota > Metazoa > Chordata > Amphibia > Anura > Aromobatidae > Allobates > Allobates femoralis. The sequence goes on along the minus strand of JARQOC010000002.1, from coordinate 71,773,138 downwards.
TGGCAACCAGCAGTGCAGCTGAAATGACGCTGCAGCGGAAAGAAGCACAGTGAGCATTTGATTTCTAGAGATCCATCCTCTGTGCTTGTACTGTCTAAAGGCCCCGGCCAACAATGTTGATCGCTGGAACATCGTTATCTGATTGCTGGTGAGTTGTCAAACAGGCAGACTCACCAGCGATCAGGACCAGAGAGAGCGCTGGTATCCAGGTTAAACATCGGGTAACTAAGCGCAGCGCTGCGCTTAGTTACCCGACATTTACCCTGGTTACCTGAAGATCGTTCATCGTTGGTCTCCCACTGTCACACGCACCGATGCTGGCCGGCCAGCGGGAAACCAACGATAAATTTATGGTCCAGGTAATTTACCAATGATCAACAAACTTATCGTTGGTCGTTGGTAAATGTCTCACACAACGTTACAAAGTCGCTGCAACGTCACCAAACCAGTGATGTTGCAATGATATCGTTAGTGTGTAACGGGGCCTTAATACAGTGCTATGGATGCAGTGGTAAGACGCGGTGTCCAAACCACTGCTATTCCGGATTGTGTGGATGCAGCCTTAGAGTATGTTAGAATATGTTCCCAGGTAGCAAAAATGCATATATGTGCAGAAAATCTGATGCTCTTTATAGTGCATGGTGTATGAGATTTTATTAAATCTTAGGGTTCACTATATTCTGCGTATATAAAATTGCTCAGATACTCAGCCATAAAAGTTGGTGAGTGTCGTGTGTGTGGCGCCCCTGCGGGTATTAGCCACAGTATAAGATCATAATAGTTGCACTCACTTAGAAAGCCAAGCCACTGCACTACCACCTTTGGCCAGTAGGGGGAGCTCCAGAGACACCAGAGACTTCCCTAGAGATAAAACACTGGTTTGAGGTAAATTTTCAGACAGTTGGAGCCACGAGCTCAGAGTGACAGGAGCTGCATTGAGTTCCTGAGGACTGACTGACAATTTACAGGGCCAAGCCACCGGTCTGAGGAGGAGAAAACTGATAAGAGAAACACTTTCAGAATCGGGTAGCATCATTATCTACCCTAGATAAAAAGCGCAGATACGGATACCGGATCCGTGGCTGCATTAGTTATATACAATACAGCAACCGGAAAAACGTGAGGTAACAACAAGCTTCACAGGGCCAGACACAGCAACATACTAAGAGTTCAGCAGTACTCCCGGAGGGGGTAAGCAGAGAGAGACAAAGGACTCAAGTTGCCTGTTGAGTGGGACCCAGAGAGGACAGATTTGGGCCGGCAGCGAGTTCACACACGGCAGCAGGGCCACATAGACAGCGCAAGCAGGAGGTAAAGGACCCGGTGGGGCCTGAGCAACTGAACCCCTATTGCAGACTCCGGAGACGGGACTTGTTGTATTATAGTTTGGTTGAAAGTAAACCAGTTAAACCTCATCTGTGCCTCAGCCTCTGATTTAACAGCTACCATCTATCCAGGATTGGGACCATCACCGCTGAGAGAATTTGCTGTGAATCAAGTAAGTGTCTGTGCCCTTAACATCTCCTCACCATACTTCCATCTTCATCCATCATTAACTTTAACATCACCTGTCCAGGGGAACCTACAGCCCTACCCGGAAAAGGGCTATACCATCTCAGCTGCCTCTCACCATCATCCCCTGGCCAGTACAAGGCAGCGGTGGCCATATATAGCCACATTATTCCAGGTGGCGTCACGACAATAACATCTACAAACTTTATAAATTATATAAACTTCTAAATCCCTGTAAATACCCCCTTTTAGGAGTGTGCCAGCCTGGGGCCACGGCCTGGGTCCAGCCACCAGTGACTCCCCCAAGGAAAGGGACCCTGCGCCGGGTATCCCGGTCCCCTAAGCTGGGCGGCACATCTCTCTTTGGCGTCACGAACAGGATTTACCGTGCCTGGTTAAATCGGGTACTGTGTGCCGTGATTAATGCCGAAAATTGTGAGAAAATCCGAGAAAAATTGACTTTTTTTATCAAAAAGTGATTTTCCCATTGGAAACCATTGAAATAGACTTTTCCCCATTGACTAACATTGAAACAAAATGGCCGCCAGCCTCTGAGGTAAAATTGCATCATCACTAATTACCTCATAACTGCCACAGCACGAGACTGCTATTTGAACTGTGTCATAGCCCTGAGCTCTGATCTGACTGAAAAATTTTAGATTCCGCCATTACTGAGCTCGCGGCGAGCAGAAGCAGCAGGGGGCGTGTCTTTGTGGGCGGCACCAAGCTGAGAGCTCTGACGTCGGCAAAAGGGGAAAACCAATCCTGCTGCACAGCGGAACGATTATACGCCATCCCGACGGAAGCAGAGGACCGGAAGGGTCCGGATTAACTAAGGGGGCGCAACATGTCGCAGCACGGAGACGCCGAAACACCCGGCGACACAAATGCAGCTGAATCACAGAACAGAGCGCTCGGCAGCACAGCGGCGCAAGGTGCAGCGCCCATTATGCCGATGTTGATGCCATATACCCCAGGTGCTCCATGGCTTCCAGTGTATGAAGGTAAGCCTAATACTTTTGATGATTTTAAAGAAAAACTGCTGACCTATTTAAACATGTTTCCAATGGCAGAAGTTCAGCGTGTCGGTTTGCTGATGGCACAGTTAAGTGGTAATGCCAAGCGAGAAGTCACAGCATGGTCCGCTGATCTAAAAGACACTGCTGAGCATATTCTAGCTGGATTAAAGGCAGTATTTGAAACTACTGCTGGTAGCAAAGCAAAGACCAAATTCTTCAATTGCAAACAAAAGGCCAATGAGAGTGTGAGAGACTTTGCCCTGAATTTACAGGAGGCCCTTAAAGCGCTTACACTGGCTGAACCAATGTTTAACACTGGCGCTGATAAATTGCTAAAAGATCAATTCATTGAGGGACTATTAACCCCTTCTCATCGAGGGCATGCGAGTATGCTGACTTTCAAGGACACTGAAGTGACATTTGCCCAGTTAAAGGAGAGCGCTATTCGTCTCCAGCAGGCAGAGGCACTTTGGGATCAGGATCCTGAGCCATCCATTACAGAAACCCCTCAACAACAGAGAGTGCCAGTGACATCAGTTAAGCCCCTGGAGGCCAGTGTTAATGATGCTTTCCAGCAAAAGCTTGACTCTCTAACAGACATTGTCACCTCAATGGCTAAAACCATGCAGGAAATGAGAGAATCACAGACTACATCCAAGATGGAGTTGGCGAACCGCAGAGAGGATATTCCCTGGATGAGACCCCAGAAATACCCAGCGTGGAGAGGACGACCCAACGACCGTTACCAGCCGGATGGACAGCCTATTTGCCGCCGTTGCCGGAAGCCAGGCCACATCGCCCGCAATTGTGATTTAAACAAGGATCCCCTGGGAATGCGGGCCGCTTCGCAGGAGTGAACTTTCAAGGCCCAACATCCTGGCACGATAAGTACGTCGGAGGACGTCCCATTATCCCCATCGTGCTGGACGGTATTCCCCTCAATGCCTTGTTGGACACTGGTTCCCAGATTTCATCTATACCACATATCCTTTATAAGAGGTACTGGGCAGATTCAGACATTGATAAAAGACCATCTAATGTTGAGCTAAGTATATATGCTAGTAATGGAAAATTGGTACCGCAAGTAGGATTTAGAGAGATGACCATTAAGATTGGTAGAGCAGAATTAAAAAATCAGGGTATCATAATTGTTGATGTTAACCGACGGGAACCTTTTGTATTGGTAGGTATGAATGTTTTAGAAAATTGTTTTTCCGAGGTTATTACTATTTTACAGCAATTTGCGGAAACTGCCCAATCCTGCCAGCAGAGAATTCTCCGGAGAGAGATAAAAGCATTGGTGCTGAAGCAACAAGTAGAGGTTGCAGGTGGAGAAATCGGCAGTGTGAGGGTAAGTGACCCAACTCCTATAGTAATACCTCCAAAAACTGAAATGCTGGTATGGTGTAGAGCAGCCATTGGTATTAAAGGACGAGATTACCAAGCCTTGGTAGAGCCTGTGTACACTGATAGTAGACCCACAATATTAACGGCTAGAGGAATAGTCGAGGTACACAGGGAAGAGTGCCCATACGTCTTTTGAATTGTGGAGAGGAAGAGGTCACTTTACCAAGGTACGCTACAATGGCCAAGCTATACACTGTTGACAACAATGCCATCACAGCCATTGGGCCCTTGAATCCGTCATGTCAGGCGGACGACAATGGTTCAAGTGGAGAATTAGAAGATTGGTGTCAGCAGCTGCATATAGGTACAGATTCAACACCTACCCACCAAAAACAAGGGGTGTACCGACTAGTAGAAGAATATGAACGGGTCTTCAGTAAACACCCATTAGACTTCGGACAGATTAAAGGGGTAGAACATACAATTCCTACCGGTAACCACCCACCAATAAAAGAGAGATATAGACCCATACCGCCCGCTCATTATCAATGTGCTAAAGACATGCTGAGGGAGATGAAACAGGCCGGGGTAATAAGAGACAGTTGTAGCCCCTGGGCAGCCCCTCTGGTAATAGTTAAAAAGAAAGACGGAACCATGAGAATGTGCGTAGACTACCGGCAGATTAATCACATTACCCATAAAGACGCCTACCCCTTACCTAGAATTGAAGAGTCATTAGCCGCTTTAAGATCTGCTAACTATTTTTCCACCTTAGACTTAACAAGTGGGTATTGGCAAGTCCCTGTGGCTGAGGAAGATAAAGAGAAGACAGCGTTTACCACCCCAATGGGTCTCTGTGAATTTAATTGTATGCCGTTCGGACTCTGCAACGCACCCGGTACCTTTCAGCGATTGATGGAATGCTGTCTCGGACACAAGAACTTTGAAGCCGTCCTTCTGTACCTAGATGATGTAATAGTCTACTCAAAGACTTACGAACAACATCTACAAGATCTGGCAGAAGTGTTCGAAGCCTTATCCCGGTATGGTATGAAGATCAAGCCATCAAAATGTCACCTTCTAAAGCCAAAGGTACAATACCTGGGACACGTTGTAAGTTCAGAAGGAGTAGCACCGGATCCCGAGAAAGTAACCGCAATAAGGGATTGGCCAAGACCTACCAGCGTGAAACAGGTGAGGCAATTCCTGGGACTGGTGGGCTACTATCGTAGATTTATCCAAGGGTTCACCAAGCTAGCAGCACCTCTACAAGACATCCTGGTAGGGCAGTCGAAGAAGCCTTCAAATCGCAATCCTCCTTTCCAGTGGAGTGATGAGAGGGAAGATTCCTTTGAAAAGTTGAAGAAGGCATTGACCGGAGAAGAAGTTCTGGCATACCCCGATTACCATCAACCTTTCATCCTTTACACAGATGCCAGTAATGTGGGACTGGGAGCGGTACTATCTCAGAAGCAAGGAGGCAAGGAGAAAGTCATCGCCTTTGCAAGTAGAAAGCTCCGGCCTACTGAAAGAAATCCTGAAAATTACAGCTCCTTCAAGTTAGAACTACTGGCAGTAGTCTGGGCTGTGACTGAGCGTTTCAAACACTACTTGGCAGCTGCAGAATTCACCGTCTATACTGATAACAACCCATTGACCCACCTGGATACAGCCAAGCTAGGTGCGCTGGAACAGCGATGGATAGCCCGGCTGTCTAATTACAACTTCGTGATCAAGTATAGAGCAGGCCGAAAGAATGGAAATGCAGACGCCTTATCCCGGATGCCGCACTTGAGAGACGTGGAAGAAGAACCGGTAGAACTTGAAGAAATTGAACTACCCGCCTTCCATCGTCCCAAGGTAGGACAGTATCAATCCAGTGCCTACCAGAAACATCAACAAGTGAATCTCAACCCATTAGCACACCACAGATGGGCTGACACTCAAGACAGCAATCCAGCTGTGAAGTTGGTGAAAGAACTGCTGACTGAGCAAAGTGCGTATCCCAATGAAAATGCACCGAAAGAGACACATCAACTCTGGAAAGAAAGAGGCAAAATGTTCCTGTACCAAGGAAAGCTGTGCAGAAGATATACCAATCCAAAGACGCATGAGCTAGTATGGCAGATCATTGTGCCTAAACAAGATGTAAAAATGGTCCTAGAAGCTTATCACAATGGTGCTGGTCACTTCGGGTGGAAAAAGCTAGAAGTACTTTTAAGAGAAAGATTCTACTGGGTTGGAATGAGAAGATCAATTGAAGAATGGTGCAGAAACTGTGGTCCGTGCAACCTCAGAAGAAAAGATCTAAAAAACCAAAGAGCACCACTCCAGCCTATAGTTACCAAGCAACCACTTGAGCTCGTAGCAATAGACCACGTGAAATTGACACCAAGCCGGTCCGGCTACGTCTATGCTTTAACCATCGTGGACCATTACTCACGCTTCCTGGTAGTAGTGCCCGTGAAAGATCTCACTGCAAAGACAGCAGCTAAGGCGTTCCAGACATACTTTTGCAGACCCCATGGATATCCGGAACAAGTACTCGCAGACCAAGGCACAGCATTTGAATCAGAGATCTTCAGAGAATTTTGCAATATGTATGGCTGCAAGAAGATCCGTACAACAGCCTATCATCCGCAAACAAATGGCTTATGCGAAAAAATGAACCATATTGTAATCGATCTCTTAAAGACTTTACCAGAAGAGACAGAGAGAAACCTATGGCCAGAGAAATTGCCTGACTTGGTAGACCTCTATAACAATGTCCCGGTAAGCTCCACAAACTGTACCCCAGCTTACCTTATGCGTGCAAGACCTGGCAAGCTACCAATAGATCTAGAAATGGGCATCGTAAAACCTGACGCAGAAGTGCAGGATTCCAACTGGGACTCCCTACGCCAACAACAGTATCGCCAAGTGCAAGAATGCGTAGAAAGGAATCTCCAGAAAACTAGAGAAAGACAAGAGCAATACTTCAACCAGAATGCTCTAGCAACCCCATTAAAACCTCGTGATCAAGTGCTCAAGAGAAACCGTCGCACTAATAAACTGGACAATCAGTGGGAATCTGTCCCATATACAGTTTTACCAATGAGAGTGAACAATCCTAAAATGTGTCTTATAAGCAAAGATGGTGGATTAACATCAGTACTAGTGTCAAGAGACAATCTAAAACTATGTCCAGAGACATTGAAAGAAAAAGAAGTCATTCAACCTGAACCAGAAGTTATTCAACCAGTACCGGTTCAACCTGTTGACGAAAAAGAAGAAGATGGAGTATATCACACCTATTTAGGAGACTTTCCTAAAACCTGGCCAACCTACAATGGTGCAGTAGTAGTTCCCATGATGGCCTTCTATCAAACACCAGAGCCTGTAATACCAGAAGTCCCAAGACAGGAAGAACAAATTCCTAGTAATAATAGTCCTGGACACGGTGGAATTGCCAACCCCACAAATGTGGAATTATCCCTAGCAGAACCAGAAGTACTTACTAGGTATACATCCACTCACACCATCACATTGAGTACACCCAGTACACAAGCGTTACGCAGATCACAGCGTAGTACTCAGGGTCAATTACCAGCAAGATATGCAGACTACCAAATGTAAATAGATATTTCAACCAGAAATATCTGAAAGGAACTTGTTTAGTTGTTAATCAGTAGTTATTAGATGTAACGTTAAAAAGCTCAGTACCTACAGAGACTATTCTGTATGAACTACTTGCATATTCTTGAACTCTTTTCTTCATTTATCAGCCCGGAGGCGGTAAATTAAAGCTCCGGAAAGACTGTTTTTTGAACATTCTTAAGTTTATTAATAAACTTTGTTGGAAAAATGGACGCTAAGTGCAGTGCCTTTCCTAACAAATAAATAGCCCTCAAGGACAGAGCTGTATTAATGGACGCTATTTGAAGTGACTTTTTACAAGACTCTATTTTTTTAAACTTGAGTGGTTTTTGTAACTTTTTATTTATTTTTAAGACTCTGTAGATATTATCTGTTATATCTTATGTTTATTGTCCCACAGTCCCGGAGTACTGTTCTTAACTAAGGGGGAATGTGGCGCCCCTGCGGGTATTAGCCACATAATAATGAGCGGTCCAAACACTGATGAATGCGATTGATAACCGCATCCATCCACCACCAGAAAAACTGCAAAAAATCAGTGCAAAAAACCGCACAGGAATCACACAAGAAAAGCTCTCTGTTAGTAATAAATATATTTTCAATTTGTAGCAAGTGCTGACAAAAAAGTATCAAAAAACAGGGCTATTGGTCTGTACGTTTTTTTGCAAAAAATATACATTAGCTGTCTCACCTCGTCACGGTTGCCCTAGCGAGACAGTCCCTAGCTAATGTGTGTATTTAAAACCTGAGTAAGTAACCGTACCTCTATCCAGGCTCCAGCCAGGACTGCACTCTGTGGGCTTATCACCTGTGAAACAGCTTATATGTGGATCACTCATTTTAAATACACACATTAGCTAGGGACTGTCTCGCTAGGGCAACCGTGACGAGGTGAGACAGCTAATGTATATTTTTTGCAAAAAACGTACAGACCAATAGCCCTGTTTTTTGATACTTTTTTGTCAGCACTTGCTACAAATTGAAAATATATTTATTACTAACAGAGAGCTTTTCTTTTGTGATTCCTGTGCGGTTTTTTGCACTGATTTTTTGCAGTTTTTCTGGTGGTGAATGGATGCGGTTATCAATCGCATTCATCAGTGTTTGGACCGCTCATTATTATTTGGTAAAATGTTTCTCCTGTTAGCAGGAAGGGGAAGTGCTCCACCCCTCCCCAATGAGTGATCCACATATAAGCTGTTTCACAGGTGATAAGCCCACAGAGTGCAGTCCTGGCTGGAGCCTGGATAGAGGTACGGTTACTTACTCAGGTTTTAAATACACACATTAGCTAGGGACTGTCTCGCTAGGGCAACCGTGACGAGGTGAGACAGCTAATGTATATTTTTTGCAAAAAACGTACAGACCAATAGCCCTGTTTTTTGATACTTTTTTGTCAGCACTTGCTACAAATTGAAAATATATTTATTACTAACAGAGAGCTTTTCTTGTGTGATTCCTGTGCGGTTTTTTGCACTGATTTTTTGCAGTTTTTCTGGTGGTGGATGGATGCGGTTATCAATCGCATTCATCAGTGTTTGGACCGCTCATTATTATTTGGTAAAATGTTTCTCCTGTTAGCAGGAAGGGGAAGTGCTCCACCCCTCCCCAATGAGTGATCCACATATAAGCTGTTTCACAGGTGATAAGCCCACAGAGTGCAGTCCTGGCTGGAGCCTGGATAGAGGTACGGTTACTTACTCAGGTTTTAAATACACACATTAGCTAGGGACTGTCTCGCTAGGGCAACCGTGACGAGGTGAGACAGCTAATGTATATTTTTTGCAAAAAACGTACAGACCAATAGCCCTGTTTTTTGATACTTTTTTGTCAGCACTTGCTACAAATTGAAAATATATTTATTACTAACAGAGAGCTTTTCTTGTGTGATTCCTGTGCGGTTTTTTTGCACTGATTTTTTGCAGTTTTTCTGGTGGTGGATGGATGCGGTTATCAATCGCATTCATCAGTGTTTGGACCGCTCATTATTATTTGGTAAAATGTTTCTCCTGTTAGCAGGAAGGGGAAGTGCTCCACCCCTCCCCAATGAGTGATCCACATATAAGCTGTTTCACAGGTGATAAGCCCACAGAGTGCAGTCCTGGCTGGAGCCTGGATAGAGGTACGGTTACTTACTCAGGTTTTAAATACACACATTAGCTAGGGACTGTCTCGCTAGGGCAACCGTGACGAGGTGAGACAGCTAATGTATATTTTTTGCAAAAAACGTACAGACCAATAGCCCTGTTTTTTGATACTTTTTTGTCAGCACTTGCTACAAATTGAAAATATATTTATTACTAACAGAGAGCTTTTCTTGTGTGATTCCTGTGCGGTTTTTTGCACTGATTTTTTGCAGTTTTTCTGGTGGTGGATGGATGCGGTTATCAATCGCATTCATCAGTGTTTGGACCGCTCATTATTATTTGGTAAAATGTTTCTCCTGTTAGCAGGAAGGGGAAGTGCTCCACCCCTCCCCAATGAGTGATCCACATATAAGCTGTTTCACAGGTGATAAGCCCACAGAGTGCAGTCCTGGCTGGAGCCTGGATAGAGGTACGGTTACTTACTCAGGTTTTAAATACACACATTAGCTAGGGACTGTCTCGCTAGGGCAACCGTGACGAGGTGAGACAGCTAATGTATATTTTTTGCAAAAAACGTACAGACCAATAGCCCTGTTTTTTGATACTTTTTTGTCAGCACTTGCTACAAATTGAAAATATATTTATTACTAACAGAGAGCTTTTCTTGTGTGATTCCTTTGCACTGATTTTTTGCGGGTATTAGCCACAGTATAAGATCATAATAGTTGCACTCACTTAGAAAGCCAAGCCACTGCACTACCACCTTTGGCCAGTAGGGGGAGCTCCAGAGACACCAGAGACTTCCCTAGAGATAAAACACTGGTTTGAGGTAAATTTTCAGACAGTTGGAGCCACGAGCTCAGAGTGACAGGAGCTGCATTGAGTTCCTGAGGACTGACTGACAATTTACAGGGCCAAGCCACCGGTCTGAGGAGGAGAAAACTGATAAGAGAAACACTTTCAGAATCGGGTAGCATCATTATCTACCCTAGATAAAAAGCGCAGATACGGATACCGGATCCGTGGCTGCATTAGTTATATACAATACAGCAACCGGAAAAACGTGAGGTAACAACAAGCTTCACAGGGCCAGACACAGCAACATACTAAGAGTTCAGCAGTACTCCCGGAGGGGGTAAGCAGAGAGAGACAAAGGACTCAAGTTGCCTGTTGAGTGGGACCCAGAGAGGACAGATTTGGGCCGGCAGCGAGTTCACACACGGCAGCAGGGCCACATAGACAGCGCAAGCAGGAGGTAAAGGACCCGGTGGGGCCTGAGCAACTGAACCCCTATTGCAGACTCCGGAGACGGGACTTGTTGTATTATAGTTTGGTTGAAAGTAAACCAGTTAAACCTCATCTGTGCCTCAGCCTCTGATTTAACAGCTACCATCTATCCAGGATTGGGACCATCACCGCTAGAGAATTTGCTGTGAATCAAGTAAGTGTCTGTGCCCTTAACATCTCCTCACCATACTTCCATCTTCATCCATCATTAACTTTAACATCACCTGTCCAGGGGACCCTACAGCCCTACCCGGAAAAGGGCTATACCATCTCAGCTGCCTCTCACCATCATCCCCTGGCCAGTACAAGGCAGCGGTGGCCATATATAGCCACATTATTCCAGGTGGCGTCACGACAATAACATCTACAAACTTTATAAATTATATAAACTTCTAAATCCCCTGTAAATACCCCCTTTTAGGAGTGTGCCAGCCTGGGGCCACGGCCTGGGTCCAGCCACCAGTGACTCCCCCAAGGAAAGGGACCCTGCGCCGGGTATCCCGGTCCCCTAAGCTGGGCGGCACATGTGCAATTTTTCTTCTTGCCTAGTGTCCATATGTAATGTAAGTGCTATGCGAATGTGCAATTTTTTTCTCACTAGCATCTATACAACATGCGTTTTTTTAACCCAATTTTTTACAAACTGTCATACTTAATACATAAACAATAAAGCAATATTATATACAGATATAGATAGATTGATAGATTGATATAGATAGAAAACACTGAACAGCACAAAAAATTAATACTTTGGGTGAAAGCCCCCCTACCAAAAAAACATAATCTTTAATAGTATATCAAAAAATGGACAGCAGCATTTCCTTCATAAAAAGATATGTGGATTTATTCTCCGGACTGCAATATTTCGGCTAACTAGTAGCTTGACAAAGGCCAAAATGTTGTGGTCCGGGGAATAAATCCACTTATCTTTTTATGAAGGAAGTGCTGCCATCCCTTTTTTCATCTACTAGAGAGATAGATAGATAGATAGATAGATAGATAGATAGATAGATAGATAGATAGATAGCTATCTTATTTCACAACCACTCTACATATTGAAAAGGATATTGGACCCTTCACAGCCTACTAATAACAGCTATCTGCCGCCCCAAAAGTGATGCATTACACTAGATATGCCCATTTTAGTGTTTCACCTTTGGTCTTACTGATTGCCCTGGTGCTTTGGCAATCGGAGTAATGGTAGTTGGTATTTATGTCAGCTGTGACCAAAAACAAAGTTGGCATTAAGCCTTGGGGTTAATAATGAAGAGGTGTCTATTATACACTCGAATTATTACCCTAATTAACATGTAATAAGAAATAAAGACACACAAAAATATGTTATTTTCAAAAACACTCCCCGACTCTTTCCCTGGTTTACCAATTTAAAAAAAATATACAGGTCTGATGAAGTTCAGAGAATCCGATGTAGTCCATAAAAAGAACCTAAGGGACTGTATGGTAGGATACCCAGGAAGACCCTACTTCTTAACCCGAGACATAAAAAAGCCAGGCTGGAGTTTGCCAAAACTTACCTGAGAAAGCCTACAACGTTTTGGAAGGATGTTCTCTGGTCAGATGAGACAAAAGTAGAGCTTTTTGGGCAAAGGCATCAACATAGAGTTTACAGGAGAAAAAAAGAGTCATTCAAAGAAAAGAACACGGTCCCTACAGTCAAACATGGCAGAGGTTCCCTGATGTTTTGGGGTTGCTTTGCTGCCTCTGGCCCTGGACTGCTTGACCGTGTGCATGGCATTATGAAGTCTGAAGACTACCAACAAATTTTGCAGCATAATGTAGGGCCCAGTGTGAGAAAGCTTGGTCTCCCTCAGAGGTCATGGGTCTTCCAGCAGGACAATGACCCAAAACACACTTCAAAAAGCACTAGAAAATGGTTTGAGAGAAAGCACTGGAGACTTCTAAGGTGGCCAGCAATGAGTCCAGACCTGAATCCCATAGAACACCTGTGGAGAGATCTAAAAATGGCAGTTTGGAGGAGGCACCCTTCAAATATCAGGGACCTGGAGCAGTTTGCCAAAGAAGAATGGTCTAAAATTCCAGCAGGGCATTGTAAGAAACTCATTGATAGTTACCGGAAGTGGTTGATCGCAGTTATTTTGGCTAAAGGTTGTGCAACCAAGTATTAGGCTGAGGGTGCCAATACTTTTGTCTGGTCCATTTTTGGAGTTTTGTGTGAAATGATCAATGTTTTGCTTTTTGTTTCATTCTCTTTTGTGTTTTTTCATTGAAGACAAATGAAATTATGATAATAATACAAAAGAATTTGTGATTGCAATAATTTTCAGGAAGAAACTGAATATTATCTGACAGAATGGCAGGGGTGTCAATACTTTTGGCCACAACCAGGGCCGCACCGTCCATTGGACAGTGTGAGCCCTGTCATTCAGGCGGCAGCCGGCAGGGGGAGCGGCTGTGCAGAAGGGGGCGGCGCCTCATGCACAGAGCCTCCCCCTGTCATGGCGCCGGCCGCTCATCCCGCTCACCGCAGGTAAGCGGCGGGCAGCGGGGGGACACGCACACAAGGGGCGGCAGCCCCAGGCTTCAAAAGCACCCCCCCCCCGTTACTCGCGGCAGCGGCCGGCAATCACTGCCGCGGCTCGACCACTTTTTCTGGGGTCTACCACCTGGACTTAGCCATAAGCTGTGCAAATTTTACCGCTACTTGGTCGTGGCATCCGGTATATGCTGTTCCTGCATTTTGCATCCTGCCACTATGTATTGGACCGTTTTTGAGGTTTCTTTACATAGTCTACACCTTAGGTTTTCTCTTGTGTGATAGATCCCTGCTTATATGGATCTCATACTTAGCGCCTGTTCTTATGTCGCTATGCTTAGTGCCTCTTCTGTGCTGTCCTAGAATCCAGCTTTTTTCAACCATTGGTAGGATTTCTCCATGTCAGCCACCTCCATTATCTATCAATGGTACATCCCATGCAATAACTTGTCTTGCCATGGCACCTCATGTTCCTGTTCTTCCTTCCAGGACTGTTGTTGTTGCTGCTTTAGGCTCTCCCTCAGCATCTCATCGTTTGGTGCTATTTTTCTGATGTTTTCTTGGATGCTCATTGTTTCATCCATGATGGTGGCTTGGATGCCTATCAAGCCCCGACCACCCTCCTTTCTGCTGATATACAATCTTTGAGTGTTAGACTTGGGGTGGAGACCTCCATGCATTGCAAGGAGCTTCCAAGACTTCACATCTTCAGATTCCATTTCTTCTTTTGGGCAGCACATTATGCCAGCAGGGTATCTGATAACTGGCAGGGCGTATGCATTGATGGAACAAATCTAATTCTAAAAGCTGGCTCTTTAGGACCTGTTTTACTCCTTGATGGTATTTGGATGTTGCTGCTTTTCTTGGCTCCTCATCATGGTTACTGTATCTCTGTGGAGGCCAAGGTACTTGTATCAGGTCTGTACATCTGCTATGTGTCCTGTTGGTAGTTCTACTCCATCAGTCCTTACTACCTTTCCTCTCTGTATTGCCAACCGGTTGCACCTCTCTAGTCCGATGGACATTCCAATGTCTTCGCTGTAGATCCTTGTCAGGTGGATCAGTGAACTGATGTCTTGTTCATTTTTTGCATACAGCTTGATGTCATCCATGTAGAGCAGGTGGCTGATAGTGCACCCACTCTCGAACATGTATCCATAGCCTGACAATAATTATCTGACTTAGGGGGTTCAAGCCTTTGCAGAACAGCAATGGTGACAGTATATCACCTTGATATATGCCACATTTGATGAACCCTTGTGCTAGTTGTCTTGAGTTGACTTCCAGTGTTGTCCTCCATAGCCCAATTGAGTTGCTGGAGAAGGTTCTTAATTTCCTGTTGAAATTGTAGAGCACCAAGCATTCACAGATCTAGGTGTGTGGAATTGAGTCATAGGCTTTCCTCTAGTCAATCCAGGCTGTGCTGAGATTGGTCTGTCGGGATCTTGAATCTTGATGTGGCGCCCCGCAACGAGTGCGTCACAGGAGGGTATTGCAGCCATAAATGCAGCCGCAATATTCTCCGACACAGCAGTCATATGGTTAACTTAGAGATCCAAAAACCCTGCATGCATCACTTAATGTAGAGGGCCAATCCAAGGTCCTGGTGGGCAGAGTGCAAGGGTAGTGTAGGAGAAGTACAGACACTTAGTTAGTTAGTCAGACTAGAGAGTCTAGACGAGACAAGACACAGACTTAAACTTGGAGTAGGAGCGGGGGCTCTGCACCTCGTGCAGCCCCCGGGCCGTCACCGGTCGAGTGTTAGCACCTGAGGCCTCAACAACCGGGATCGGACATCACCAACCACGGGTTCCAAAATACCCCCGTGCCCAACTCACAGCCGGTTCACTGGTACCGAAGCTGGCAGCAGTTCACCTCTGCTACGTGAACCAGAAGCGTGGAGGAGCAGCTTTACAGGAGCACCCCACCACCAGCCAACTTCCAGTCGTCTAACCAGCGGTGTACCCACCGAGGGACCCAAGGCTCCCCAAAACATCCATAACGTACATCTTGGATAGGGATTGAAGCAGCCTCCCCGTACCCGACCTGGTATTCCTGGGCGACAATGGCAAAAGACTTAGCTAGAATGGAGGAACACTACGGATCTCTGAGGGACACCTATCACTGCTGAGTCCACCCGGTCTACTACCCGTGAACTGTATACCATGTACTGCCTGCTGGTTACAGTAAAGACCCGTTACAGAGACTTTCAGTGCCCGTGCTTCCTTATGATTGCATCCGTCCGCACACAAGGTAACCGCAGCTGCCGCACAACATCTTAAGCAGCTCCAGCCTCCGGGGATCACTGCTCAGCCTGTGGGGAGCGTTCCATCTTGCTGCTGTCCATCCCCCGGAGGTTCCGCAGCGTCGGTAACGATTACCGAACTACTCATAGGTGGGTCACGAATAAATTAACCCCTTTAATCTGTTCCTACAAGACGTCTTCAACTTTTGATCTGCACTCAACCGGGCCCTACTATCGGCAGGCGCGGCCCACCCATGACAAGGAGGAAGGAGCTACAGCCTGTCCAAACCGGAGTCCACGGGCCTACGGTGAGTCATTGAGCGAGTGCTTTATCTACTAGTAACTGGTGCTTAGAGCCTCTGATGTTGTTCCAATGCCTTTCTGAGCTGGATTCATGTTCTGATTCCTATGGTTCTGTAGCTTGGTGGCTATGATGCCTGATAAAAGTTTCTATGTCATTGTAAGGCAGGTTATTTGGCAGTAGTTGGATGGAATTGTTCCTTTGTTGGGATCCTTTTATTATTAGCACTGTTCTTCCTTGTGTTAAGCCCCCGTTACACATAGCGAGATCGCTGTTACGTCACAGGTTTTGTGACGCAACAGCGACCTCGCCAGCAATATTGTTATGTTTGACACGTAGCAGCGACCGGGCCCCCGCTGTGACATCGCCGATCGTGTCGGAATGACATCAACCATTTTTTTGATCGTCGGTTTCCCGCTGGGCAGCACACATCGGCGTGTTTGACGCCTTAACAACGACCTCGTTGGCGACTCAGAACTCAGCCACGTAGGTCTGAGTCGTCAGACTAGCTGCTGTGTGTCAGGGTCCCAACGACCTCCGAGGTCATTGTATGGGCCGCCGTATCGTTGCAGCGTCGTTTAGTAGATCTGACTGTTTGACATCTCACCAGAGACCACGTAGCGACATTCCAGCGATCCTTACCAGGTTGTATCATTGTCGGGATCACTGAAACGTCACCAAGTGTAACGGGACCCTTAGCCAAGCTGGGTGGCGACCTTCTTCTAAGAGTTGGTTCATCTATTTTGTCAGGTGCTCATGTAGGTAGGTGTGAATCATTTCTGGGCTAGGTGCTGTCCAGCTCTTCATGATCTTGACACGATCTTGGATGTCTGCTTCAGTAATGGACACTGGTTCTTGTTGGTTACTGTGTTTCATTCTTACTAGAGGAGCTGAGGCTAAGTGGATATGTATATATACTGTATATATATACATACACACTGGCGATCAAAATTAGAGAACGACACACAATTTCCTTGATGTTAAGGCCATTGTGTTGTCCTATGTGAAAATGTCCTAATATGAATAAATTAGCAGTATTTTAAGCTATTTCAAAAATTGTATATATTTTAAACCACAGAATAAAAATGTAAATGAGATAAATGAAAAGGAACACTGATCAAAGTTAGAGAACAATTTTAGATACCTGCAAATTATTGTTTATTTCTGGCACATTGTGCTAATTTCCTTAATTATCTGACAAATCCTATTTAACTGTCAGCCTAACTTTCCAGTTTGCACTCACTTTGCAAAAATGGTGTGCCGTTCCAAAGTGACTGAAACCCTTTTGCAGCAGGTTGTCCAGACAAAGGCCAAAGGAGTCACCCTATCAGCCATAGCAACAGAAATTGATAGTTCCAAGTTTGTCATTTGTAGATTATTGCATCTTCACAACATTACAAGCTCTTTCAAGTCCGCCAAGAAGGCCGGTCATCCTCAAAAGACAAATACAAGAGAGGACAGGATAATGCGGAGAATCATTTCAACACTGCAGTTGGAATAGATCGCAAGTAGGGATGGGCGAGTCTATTCGCTAGGACTCGTTACTCGGCGAGTAGTAAGGGACTCGCAGGACTCGGTACTCGGTGAGTTTCCTAGCGATTACTCGCACAGTAACGAGTCCAATGCAAGTCAATGGCAATCCTAGTTTTGTCAGAGTTTACTTTTTCTCACTCGCTAGACTCGCTATATCACATCGCTATGTAGCTTGAATCTCCCCATATCGTTTAAACAATCGCACCGCTTCACGGATACCCGCTGTCAGTAGCGAGTCTGAGCGAGTCTGAGCGAGTTTGAGCGAGTCTACGAATCCGAGTCCTGTATACTGTATTCGGGACTCGCGAATACAGAATCTGTTATGTTCCGACAAAGCTTCCGAGACAGCCTAGCGTGTTAGGTCAGAAAACTTGTGAAGATGGACAAGCATGTTAGCCAATCATATTCAGTAATTCCACAGCCATGTTGGTTGTGGCAGGACTATGATTGGCTTCTGTTCATCATGATGCCTATGTCATGTATGAGAGGCGAGGCTGTATATAAGCCTTGCCACCGCCATTTCCTCCACATTCCTGTGACGATCTGAGCTAGTGCAGAGTGAGGTAGATGCTGGAGCAGATCATAGGGAGTGTCAGTCAGTGTAGGGAAACTTCAAGATTCCTTATATTTAACCCAAACAGCTCTTCTGAGAGCTACCAGGAGGACAGAGGAGTACTGTGTAGAGGACTGTAGGCAGGCAGGCAGGCAGGAGGAGCAGCCTTACAGTGCTCACAGGACCGACCTCATAGCTTAGCTTACTCACTCAGCTTTCCTAATAGCTGAAGTCAGAGGCTTAGCTGAGGTACTATTTTTATATTTATTTTTTTGCACCTGATAGATTTTGGGTCATAATAACCCCTTCATCTTTATTTTCTCCTTGGCAGACCAGTGCGTTGCTGCTCTCCTACCTGCAAATAGCACGTACGCCACCTACTTGTGCGACTACTTGTGCGCACTTAATAATTTTTGCAGGGACTAGTGTGCTGCTTCGAGTGGGGTTTCCAAAACAGCAATGCAAGCGCTTTCCGAGACACATCTGCGGTTTGTAAATCGCACACTACTCGCTATTACTCGCTTCCCCATTCATTAACATTGGACTCGCTAGACTCGCAACGAGTAGCAAGTCCTGGGCTCGGACTCACTAGAGTCAAGCGATTCCGAGTAATTTAGGACTCGCCCATCACTATTCGCCAAGTTCAGCCCTGTCTCGTCACTCAGTGTCACGATGTTAAGGAGCATTTGGACTGAAAGCCCACTCTGCAGTGACCAAACCTCTCATTAGCAGAAAGAACCAAAAGCCTAGAAAATCAGTCAATATCTGGTGTGACCACTATTTACAATTTAAAAGTGTTGCGTTTATATTTTTGTTCAGTACAGAAAATAGCACCACTGATAGGCTGTGTCTGATTTTGCAAATCCCTTTACAGGGGCTGAGATATCATTGGTGCATTCTGTGCAGTAGCACAGCAGTCCAAGAAGTTAGGAGGCCATTGCACATTGAATTTTGCATTATGATGAGAAATTGGACTACAAAGGCCTATAAATTTTTCTTGCACAAGGGCTCACGTCTATGTCCTTTAGTGCTCCTTTACCTTATGCCGTAGAATAATAGGCACAAAATAAAACTTACAGTCCACCTCTCACTACGACAGACTGCTCTTTCTGTAATAATTGTGATGGTGTCTGTTACTATTTCTTTGATACAAGCATCTTCAAGCAGTGAATGACATCAGTGCCTCTTGTTGGGGCTGCATTGTACAGGAGATGTAATCGGACTATAGAGCTGCAATAGATATAATTCAGTACAGACTAACAAGTTGCTGGTTCCTGAACTGTCTGATCTTTTTCCATGCCGTCTGATCAATCAGCGGAGCTGGAGCTGCTTCTCCTTATTGTTTATTAACACCTATATCCTGACTGTTTGCAGAAAGTGAAGATGTTATCTTGGGGAGGCGGTGGCAGCGCCATCACTCTCTGCAAACTACTGTCAGGTATACAGTAAGGCGCACTTTGTAACAACACAGCAATAGTTTAGGTGATAATTTCTGTGAAAAAAAGAGCGTTTTGCCAAGCTGTGGAATCAATTTACTGGAGCAGCACAAACCTCTAACAAATTATTTCCAAAGCTGGGAGAAGTTTCTCGATTTTCTGTCTGCTTCCTTTCTTTAATATTAACTACTATAATTAAATGCCTTAAGCTTTAGTCTAGAGTGTCCTGGTATCAGCTTGTCCTTTCTTATCCAGGATTTCTATTAATAATCACCTAATAAGGGTGTCTACTGCAATATTTTATTTTATAAATGGGCTCATAGAGGCCCTAAGATAAAAACAAAACAAGAAAAATAGATTACAAAAAAATATATTGTGTAGTAGATGCATCTCACTTTCTTTTCTAGCAGAAGTCAAATCTGACAACACCCCTGCTCATGCTCACTGGGCCCTCCTGCAGTACTGCCAGCTCTGACACCACCTCCACTCGTGATCATTGTGCCCTCCTGCAGTGCTACCGGATATAACAACACCACCACTGGTGATCACCTGGTCCTTCTGCAGTGCTACCCGCTATTGTAACACCCCCTCTTGTGATCACTGGGCCTTCTGCAGTGCTGCCCGCTCTGACAACACTCCAACACATGATCATTGGGCCCTCCTACAGTACTGCCCGATCTGTCAACATCCCCAAAAGATCACTGGGCATTCCTGCAGTGCTACTTGCTATCACAACACCTCCACTTATGATCACTGCGTTCTCCTGCCGTGCTACCTGCTCTGACAACATCCTTGCTCCTTTCCTACAGGCCTAGTACAGTGCTGACAGCTTTGACACCAATCCTTATAGCTCCCAACTATCTCGGATTCAACAGTACTGTCCCCATTTGAAGGCTCAGTTCCACTGTACTTTCATGTCAGGGCTTTGTTCCAACTTCATCTCACATCTCTTTCCTGCCTCTGTAGCTCCTCTTCCTTCTTCCTCCGTGCAAAAATACACAATTTAAATAAGCAATTCTCTTCTTTGGCCTTCCTGAGGTCTAACTTGTAATGCTCCTGTTTGCAGGCAGCAGCTCTAACGATGAGACACAGCCTAAACTGAAGAAGACAAGAGGATATGGTGCACTTGAACTGTATTGCAGGCAGGCAACCTGGAAGCTGATTATACAGGTACAAAGAGATACATCTGTACATAGCAGATTATTTCAATGTACCTGATGAAGAGACCTTAGTCTCAAAAGCTTGCTAATATTCACTAGATTTTCAGTTATCCATTAAAACATATCAACCACTGAGGACTCTCAGATTCTTATCTTCTTCAATGTACATGTATTCTAGTGTTGAAGACATAATCAGATTGTTTTGTTACTACAAAATTACTAAAAAATAATAAAAAAAATTGCAAAAATTTAATTTTTATCTAATTACTAAAATGTTATTTTTTTTATCTTTGAGAGTTTCTGTGAGACTTAAACCTACAACTTCCATATTCGCAGAAAGGAGCTAAAGCTATGAGCCACTGGGAGAACTTTGCATCTCCTTTACAGGATCTGACTACACAGGTAGAATTTACTGGTACATAGAGATACATTGTACATAGTAGTGCATTTTTATGTCCCTGCACTAGGGATGAGCGAGTATGCTCGGCGCTACTCGTTACTCGCACGAGTATCCCGGTACTCGGGGTACTCGGCGAGCACCGAGTACCGCCGAGATGCTCGGACTCCTCGCTAATAATTAGCAATCTGACACAAATACACTGCTCCCTTCAGTGCACACAGTGATCTGGCACCTCACAGAGAGCAGATTGATTGTTAGGATCCCTCTGGGGGGCACAGCAAGATGTTGTATGCTGCGGCGATTTGAAAAAGCCCGCCCGCCCGCCCTTTCCCAGAAACACTTGTTTTATAGCCGGAAGTCTGTGGGCGGAGCCTGTCACTAATTGACTTACATTGGGCTCGGTGCTCGGTCGAGTACACGAATATCTTGGGATGCTCGGCCAGAGCATCGAGCACCCGAGCATTTTAGTGCTCGCTCATCTCTACCCTGCATTCTAGTGGGTGAATAAAAGAGATTTTTTTTTTTTCTTCCTATCACATTACTTAAAAAAGAAATAAAAAACATTTACAGTAATGACATTTTTAATGAGCTTCTTGAAGTAATAATAAAAATCAGCAAATAAAATGGACATATTAAGGCTATGTGCCCCTGAGGCAGATTTAGTGCAGATTTTTTAGCAAATTTGTGCATGTACGCAGCAGATCTGCACCAAATCTGCAGCAGCATAAATTGTAAGCAAAGTCAGTGTGAACGTACAGACTCGTCCCACTGCTGCGGGATTCCTGTAGCGGAAATAGTGCGTGTTTCAGTGTGGGAAATTAAGCAACATGTCAATTCTTGTAGTGTATTTTCCTGCACCAATGCACCTTTCCCATCTATATCTCGGCAAGACCCTGCCTAAGAAAAAGCGCTTGTGACCTATGTGTAATGTGTAAATATGTTAAAATTTATTGTGTGCATGCTTATAATATGTGGGCACCTGTTGAGGGGCTGCACGGTTGTCTTTAAACCTCTACTTTATTACAATCACTGTTTGAAGACCCGTTGGGTTTTGCCGGCGGTGCTGGACTTCTATGAATCTTCTACGCACAGAACTGTCAGAAGCGGCATAGATCATGCTCCTACGCCATGAAAACCAGACAGGACTTCAAACAGTGATTTTTAATAAAGCAGTGGTTGAAAAACAACCCTTCACCAGGTGCATATATAAATGCATATATAGGTGTATATTATATACATGCTCACAATACATTTTATTAATATTTTCACACATTAACATAGGGCATACCCCTTTTTGTGAGGTGTCACTGACATAAAATCGCACACGCAGTACAAAAATCTGCACCTTCCCACATCAAATATGCCCCAACAAACGCATCATTGGCATGACACCTTTTTGAGTGCGTATTTTGTCAGAAGGTGCAGATTTTGGTCTCCAAAAGTCCGCCCCTATATTTTTTTCCGTTGGCACTTAGCATTAGCGTCTCTAATCATAACAACTTGCACAACACAGAGATCAGAATATATGCAGTTATTGGTAAATCGTGTAAAAACATGGCCCATAGTCAGCCCTGTGATGTAATCAGGGGGCGCCAATGAGTTGTCAGGACATCCAGGAGTCAGCTGATGTTCCTTGTGTCTGTGATGATGAAATTCCTGACCTAACTGAACGGTTGATAGATTGTAAGAAGAAGGGGCATAAAGAAAGTAAAGTAAGACTGCATAATTAATTTAGAGGCTTTTATATTGGCCTTAATAATCTTTGGAACAGAGGTTATAGATTGTGTCACTTGAGTCCACATTTTCCGTATAACCAGAGGCTTACTTATTCTTAGGGTGTGACTTGTCATGTAAGTAGCCTTTTAACAAAATACATTGTAGTCCTTCAACGCTACAAGGATTCACAA
Organism: Allobates femoralis; assembly: GCA_033576535.1. Lineage (NCBI taxonomy): Eukaryota > Metazoa > Chordata > Amphibia > Anura > Aromobatidae > Allobates > Allobates femoralis. Next base: position 71,750,200 of record JARQOC010000002.1, on the reverse strand, counting down.
TATTTCAGACCCTCATGTCCATGACTTGTCCTATTTGTTTTGAAGAATTGCAGTTTACTCGGTATATTATCAGCCAAAAAGTATATCGAGAAAATAAAGCTTTATTCAATGGAAGATCCAGTAAGAATCAAGAGTAGAGATGGGAGGATTGACTTGCAGGACTCTGGTTCTTCGATTCGGTCAGTAATCTGCTGGCATTCCCTACTCTTCTTTTGATTTGCCTGGCTGTCACAATGTTGTGTATGCATTATGCCACAATGACGATGTTGGCTACCCGTCTAGTGGTCATAGATTATTTGCTGAGTGGGCAGGATTCCTGGGAATCAATTCTCCCATCTCTTTGCAGGTCTCAATCAGATATTGCTGATTTTTGAAAATTAGTGAAACAAATGACTTTTTTAATATTCTGGATATATTTCTGCTGTCTATCTCAGTTTGTACAATCCATGTGTCCCGCATTATTCTAATTTTTCTCCTATCAATTGCTCAGGAAAAAGTGCACCCGCTCACTTGAATGGGCGAGTTTGATCAATGAATTGGATTAATATCGAATTTGGTCCATAAATAAAAAGAACGGCCATGTAAACAGCCCCAAAGCCCCCAGGAATCAGCCCATCCTCAGCGCACTTTTAGTCTCATTTACATAAACATTGAATTGTTTTTTCCAATATGGAATATCTATTTATAAGCAATGTAGGGAATCACCTTGACAGGTAACAGCAGGGGCGGTGTAAAAAGGCTCACACGCGGTTACAGTACAGAAACTCAGTGTTTTATTCACATTGGCATAAACAGAGAATCACAAACTTATGTACCTAAATCAGAGCAGCCGGGCACCACACCAGACAATGGGGCGCTGAATACCTGTCGGACCACACAGGCTCAGACTGCTTTCTCCGGCACATGGGTGTTGCTTGCATCCAAACACAGATAGGGCTATAACCGGTAATCAGAAGGAATGACACTCACCTGTCAGCCATGCAAACCTGTCTTTATTCCTGTATTATGCTTACAAGTGCAGGGAGGGGGCGGAAGACGGAGGACAACGGCCATTTCATGCCTGCTTGGCACTTCTACAGAACTTGGCATGAAACGGCCTGTTGTCTTCCGTCTGCCACCCCCTCCCTGCACTATACTGAAGTAAAGACTGGTTTGCACGACTGAAGGGTGAGTGCCATTCCTTCTCATTATCGGTTACAAACTTATGTACATTCGCCGTTACAGGTGTGAACGGTAACACAAGGCCACAAAGGCTAACTCTGTTGAGGGAGTGGTGTAAGTTATTGGCCACCTGGTTCTTTTTTAGATGCACTAACGGTGTGGATAGACTTGGACCTCAGATATCCACCAGGTGCTACTGCCAGGGAAGTCCCTGGGTCTGTGATGGCTGCACGGATCAGGTCAGCCATAGTGCAAGATGACTCCAGGAATGCAGCCTTTCTTCAGCCAACACAAGTGCAAAACGCTCCAGTTTCCTTCAGCCCTAACACTCCACCACTGCGGGACTCTGCCTTTTGTGCGGTCTTAATTTCTGCAGCTGATTAACTCTGGCATTGCCCAATACCTCCCGACAGGTTCCCTTTAAGAATGTCATATTTTGAAAATAAAGAATTAACAGAAGCCAAAATAAAATAACGCTTTTCCGTTTCACAGATTTACAGCTTCCAGAATATGTACAATGGTGTTTCACATGCCGAGGGTGGAAAAGACATCAAACTTTCTAAAGTCATCTATTATTAACAGGAAAGTATTAGTCTTCCACCTCCTCTTTAGAACACCTGGGGTGAGAATCTATAAACTGAAAATTGGCAGCAAGGTTTGTGACTCAAACTCACCTGCCAATGTGTCCAGAAAGTTAACTTAATTTTATATATAGGCTTAGCTGAAATGTAAGCACAATCGATAGAGCTTAGAGCATGTGGTGGCATTACATCGCCCTTCAGCTGCTTATGCCTAGTGGAAAATGGAATATAATTTAACATGCATTGACTTCATGGAGGCACAGAACTCTGTAGTAGTGACTTTGCAAATGTTTATTTTTTCATATTGTCATATCGGCAATGTGGTCTTAAAGGGGAAAATGCAAAAAATACGGGTAATATTTTGGAAGGAAAGAAAACAAATATACTGCAGACCACAATAACACACCAACCATGATGTATCTTTTAAAGGGAATCTGTCATCAGGTTTTTGCTATGTAAGCTGAGGACAGCATGCTGTAAGGGATGAAAACAAATCAACTATGCCTCTCTTATCAGGCTGTGTGCTTTTGTTTACTTAAATAATGGCTTTACCACCTGGAGATTACTGTTACTGGACTACTTTGGCCATTCATCTAAATGGGTACCTTGTAATACTACATTTCTCCTGTGGTGACCACTGTGGAAAAAATGTGTGGCCGTTATTCCCAATGGTCATTCTGCCAGATAGTTCCAATGTAGAAGAAAAATGTAATACATTAATGGCCTGGGTCTGATAGTGAGAGCTGTTCTCTTCTCTCCAGGTTCCTAAATCAGTATTAAAATACACATACTAATTCATAACTGTACTTTAATGTAAAATGAGATATTTAGCGAATAATTGATCAATTTTTTGAGCCATCCTGCCAACGTCAAGGCAAATCTCAGTAGGGTGGTCCTACTCTATGTTATTTTAATTTACATTGTGCCAAGAGGCCTCCTAAATACATTAAAAACAGAACCAAATAAATGCAACAGATACCCAGAACCATTCCCGTGGCGTTGGAATGACCTTGCTGTGCACACTTAGCTTGATATGACAGTCCTTCTGTCTTTACTATAATTGATTTTGCTGACTGTTCACACACAGTTCCCTCACCCTCTCCACAGGCTTCATTGATTATATGTACAATTATCTGGGCCGGTCCACACTCATTCATGGTTTTCTGGGCTGGCACTGAGGGGGTCAGATCTGATGATGTCCGGGCGTTTGCAGCATTTACTGCACATGTTCGGCTCTGGTCTGCCTTTATCCATATTTGTCTTTCCAGCTCCATGGGAGCGGTTCTGATATATTCTAGATACGTGATGCAATTAAGTGGTTCTGCTTTTAATGTATTTAGGAGGCCACTTGGTACACTGTATATAAACAGACGTAGAATAGGACCGTCCTATTTAGATTTGTTGTGACATTGGTAGAGTGGCTCAAATTATTGATCATTTATTTACTAAAAATCTCATTTTACATTTAAATCTGGAGAAAGTTGTGCTCTTTACTTGGTGCAGTTGTAGTTCTTCCCTGTTGTCTGTAGCTCCCTTCCGGCTCTTGTTTTTCCTCTTGCAACTCTTATTGTCTTTACCTTTGTGTGTGCTTTCTTTATGACCAAGTTTGATTTTCCCTTGTGTGTTTTTTTTCTGAAGTCTTCATTACTCCCCTATCATGGGGGGAGGTGGGGTGGTAATCAGTTCGGTATAGATCAGGAGTAGTGATGAGTGAACTTTGCTCAACCATGTTCACCAATTTCAAATTCGGCAAGATCATTAGCTATAATTAGCGGCCACCTTGGTTACCTGAACGGTGACCTCAGGTGACCTCAGCGAGTCACTGCACACCTGGAGCAGAGCTAGCGTGAGTGACATGTGCGGCAGCTCATCTGGTCACCATAGTAATCAAGTCATTTGACTAGATCAGCTGGCACTATCTGGTCACGTGACGTGATTGCTATGGTGATCAGATAAGCTGACCGCGCACTTCACTCACCGACAGTGCGAATGCGGAAGTGAGAGGGAGCAGGGGAATGTGGACCAGAGCACTCAAGCAGTGGAGACATGGTAAAATGATCTGTGTGTCTGTATGTGTTTGGCAGCTTTCGGACACCTTTGAAGGTGTTTACAATGCTTTGAAAGTTGCCTGCCATTGATTTTAATCTTATTCAGCGAACGATCAACGACTGTTTGGTAAACAAGTTGGAGAACAAATCCGAATGTGAACACTCAGGTGTTTGCTCATCTCTAGTCAGGAGCAGGGTCAAGAGAGGAGACTCAGACCTCTCCACCATTAGAAATACCCCTGACATTAGGTATTGCACAGTGCTCCCTAGCATGAGGGACAGATCAGATGCCCTGGTTCCCCGTTATCTCATAGTCATCGTGACAACGATAATATACATAATAAGAGATTATGTCATATATATTTACACACACAGTATATATAATCTGTAGCTTTGTGGCCGTGAAACACATTTCTTGCACTGGAGCCCCAAGCTCCGCTCCTGTTCCTACCGTAGCTACATGATGCCCTTTTGCTTTGTCTGTGGGATGGCACTCTGGTGATATCCGCTCTGGATATTATAATGTTTTTATTTCTTCTGAGTGATAAATATCAGAGTTCACAGTTTTTCATCTCTAGATTTCTCCAAAGGATGGCTAATCTCTAGTCTCGCTGGTCACCTTTTCCTAGTCAAGTTTTGATTAATGAGACTAATATATGAGATTTCTCTTTGAGGAAGCATAAAATAACATTTTCTAGGGATGCATATATTAATGACTGGAAGAATATGAGGGTGTTTGATGATATGCAATAATAAAACAATTCCCATGGCTATAGGAAGCTTATTACTGTAATGCGCTCACTCAAATATGACTTCCAAGAAGATTCTATACAATAAGAACATATTAGGCACATAGTGATCAGTCCACAGCCTGAAACAGCAATATCATAAAGAGAAAATAATATGGAAATGACTGAAATGCTGTTTTGTATGCAGCCATAATAATCGTTATATGGCTTAAAATATATCAAATATATCATTTTGTTTTCCAAACATCTTACATTAAAATCCTGCTGAATGTTATCTGTATAGAGACACTACTGTCCCCGAAGTCCATTTTCCCATAAAATGCTTATATATCATATCAACGATTATGTTCCTGAAAGAGTGTCTAGTCCCTGTTCACAGCAGACAAGTGGCCACAAATACATGATCATTCTCCATGAATGTGATTAAGAGGGATAGAAATCAATGTTTCCTCCAAGTATTTGTAGCAGTAAGAAACCCAGAGCTTATTCCCTCAAAGCCGGCAACCAAAACAGCTTCAAATAAATATTGCCATATAGCGCTCCAATAAAACTTACAGATATTCAGTGCCACATTACACCCAGGGTAAAGTTTTATGGTATGCTCACACAACTTCTCTAACAGGCAGAATCCATCTCAAACCGTGATTGTAAATATGGAAAGTAGTGATGAGCAGTATCGTAATATCTACACGCTATACACACAACGAGTAGGTACCAGTACTCGGTACTCGTTGCGAATATAGCAAGTATGAATACTTTTGCAGTGTATCTATAGATACACTGCGAAAGTAGCCTGAGAGTGATTAAAAGTTGTTAAAAATAATAAAATTACATACTCACCTGTCCGACGCCTGCAGCGGGATCTGCAAAGAAGACATCCGTTCGCTGGACAAGGACCTGTGACTACCAGCCAATCAGATGGCGCCACGTCACAACCAGGTGATCGCTAGCGGCCACCTGATTGGCCAGATTGCAAGGTCCTAGGTGTACTGTCAGGACCTTGCAATCTGGCCATTAGGTGTCCGCTAGCGATCACATGGTTGTGATGTGGCGCCATCTAATTGGCCAGATCGCTACCGGCTATCTGATTGGCTGGTAGTCACAGGTCCTTGTCCAGCGATTGGATGTCTTCTTTGCCAGTCCAGGTGCAGGCGTCAGACAGGTGAGTATGTAATTTTATTATTTTTAACAACTTTTAATCACTTTTAGGCTACTTTCGCAGTGTATCTATAGTTACACTGCGAAAGTATTAGGACTACTCGCTACTCCCAAGTACACATAAGATACTTGGAGAGTAGCGAGTAGCTGAATACCGCTGTTATTCGGCGAATACCAAATAGTAGCGAGTATACTCGCTCATCCCTAATGGAAAATTAACATTGAGTAAACTTACACGCAGTGCATATAAAAAGTCACGCACCCCTGTTAAAATGCCAGGTTTTTGTCATGTAAGAGAATCATATCAAGAAGAATCACTTCAGAACCTTTTACAAAAAGGGAAACTCCGGGGAGATAAAAAAATGTTTGCACTATCCTTGCCCCCTACATGTTGAAGTAGAGCTGTTCACTACAGTTTTAGGATCAATAGATCACTTATAAATCAATGAAATCATATTGCTCCTCAACCCTCACCCCTCCCTTAGGGGACAGAGAAATTCAGTCATGCATAGTGCTAACGTTTCAGGGGTCAGGACACTACCAAGAGAAGAGGAGACCATGGCAGTGCTCAATCAATCAATGCAGTGCTTTGCCTCTGCTCCTAGCCTGATACATGGCAGCACACAATTGTGCACCATTATTCATTGTACAGCAGAGGATCACAGCATCTGTTTATATCTGCTTGGTGACATGATTGCAATTTGAAGGGGAACACCCCCTGTTTCATACATTACATAGGTTGGTATATCAGAGACTGGATTGTATGTAACCATGGGGTCAGCGTTAACACCCCCTGTTCATACACAAGTTTGAGGGTGCAGGAATGTAAAATGATCCTGAGCCCCCATGGACCACTCCCCCGACAACCTTCTGAATTCTGCAGGAAGCTGAATTTTTCTGTCCCCGAAAGGAGGGGTAAAGCTTAGAAGCAGATATGATTCATTGATTTGTAAGCGATTATAGATCTAGAACTGTAGTGGACAGCTCTGCTTCGTCATGAAGGAGGGCAGGGACAGTACAAAAAAGTATCTCCTGCAGTTCCCCTTTAATGTTACCCATAATCTGCAAAATCCATTTGAAACAAATTTAATTTTTTTTTGCGTAAAAATAAAAATAACAAAACTAAAATAATGATTTGGAGCGATAGCGGCACGATCACTCAAGACCAAATAGGTATAGCAGTGTCAATGCAGCGACGGGGTGCTAGTTTGACAGCTGAGAGTAATCCATGAAGAAGAGGCACTCACCGTGATATTTGATCCTCAATGGGTGATTCATGCATTTGGTACAGGTGCTGTGAGGGTGTACAGAGGTGCAGACAACGGCAGTTCGGATCCGAAAAGTGTCGTCGTCTGCCCCTCTGACACCCTCCCACATCCTTACCTAATGCGATTGAAGTCATCATGAGATCAACTATCACCGGTTGAGTGCCTTTTCTTACATGTGATTTAAACTAATAATGTTCTAATATTAACAAAATGTCACGGTTGTTTGGAATTCAACAATAACATTACACTCATGTTAATAGTATCATACATAGATGCCATCATACATGATTTGATTAACCAATAAAGTTTAGCTGTATCATTTGGATTTCTGACATTTTCTAGTTGTATTTACAGCAAGCCGGGCCTTAAATGCTTACCCATTATATTGTTAAAGTTATCATCCGATGGAGTACATTTTTATTCCTAAGCATAAAGGAACCTGTCAGGTGTTATGCCTCCGCTATATGTTGAGTAATTGTGAAAGGTGAAAAAAAAACATTTATACACTTACATTTTCTCATGTAAATTAGGCACAGTCTAGATCTTGGAGGACGTAGACTGACTGGCAGAATAATAGTTAACATTTCAGACAAATGTCAGAACATGCTGGGAGACCTGATGTGATGTCACAATCATGTGATTACATTAAGTGGGGCTAAGTCCCCATAGCACAATATGAGTTTGCTCACTTAGCTCCGCCCACTATGGTCACATGTCGGGACATCACACAGGACCTTTAGACATGCAAGTTAATGCTGAGTTAACTATTAACTTGCCAGACAGTCTACCTCCTCCAAGCTGTAGACTGACTGCCTCATTACATAAAAAAATGTCAGTGTATAAATGCTTTTTTTCACCTTTCACATTACACTATGAGCTCAGACAGGGATGATTTGAATAGTACTATGAAGCTACAGGTGCAGACACTGATAGCTGGAGGGGCATGAACTAGCTGAGAGGTACCCTTTAAATACACCATAGATAATGTGAAGAAGATCATCAATAAATTGCTAAATTTGGCACAGAGTTACATTACCTAAAATTAGATGTCCCTCAAAAATTTATGAAAAGAGAAGAAAATTGGAAGGTTGCCAAGAGGACTACAGCAACATTAAAGGAGCTGCAGGAATTTCTGGCAAGTATTGGTTGTGTACTGCATGTGACAAAATATCCATATACTTCACATCTGACTTGTGTAGTAAGATGGCAAGAAAGACATCCAAGCCCAAAACCTACACCAATTGTAATAATGAAGACACCAACTCACAATTTATGTTAACCCCATCCATTCGGAGGACGCACAATGACAAACTATTGCCCAACGTAAGCAAATAGTGAAACAAAACCATAACCCTAGACCACCTGTTATCGTGATTTTTCATGTCCTTTTATGAATTTTATTTGAATAAAGAAGAATCCACTTGTGAAGGTGGACAATTCCATCACTATTTGCCTACATCAAGTCTTGCAAAACCTATATTAAGAATGCCAAAAGCATGTGGGAAAACATGGTATGTCTGCTGTATGGGACAAAGATAACACTGAGCATCACCAACAGCACACCATACCCACAGTGAGCATTGTGGAGGCAACATTATGTTTTGGGACTTCTTTACATTAGTTGGGACTAGGGCTTTAGTCATGGAGGAGAGACTTATGAAGACTTTGAAATATACAGTCAATTTTGCATACAAAACCTTTAGGCCTTCTGCTAAAAAGCTTGAAGACGAAGAAGAATTTTCATCTTTTAGAAACAACCCCTAGAAATACCAAAAAATCAACAAAAGAATGGCTTTGCTAGAAGATAAACATTTTGGAATGACCAAGCCAGAGACCAGACCGCAATTAGATTGGATAGCATTTTTGTTTTTAATTTTTTTTTTCCCACTTGAAAAGATTTCAGTTTATTTTCTTACTCACTTGTACAGATCATAAGTGACATTAGAGAAAGAACAAGTTCTGAAATGATTCTTCTTGGTATGATTTTTTTTACATGACAAAAATTTGGCATTGTAACAGGGATGTGTAGACTTTTTATATCCACAGTAAACAGAAAACTTAATACCAAAAATTTGACCCAAGCCTCGTTCAGCTATATTGATGACGTTTTTAATAACCATTCATCTTGAACCATTTTGTTCCATGATATTAAAATTTTACCAGTTTAGTAAGAGCAGCAGAATAATTTACAAATGCTGTGTGTCGCCAGGCACTTCTCTTCTATCAGAAAGTGGAATCCGCTAAACATAAAGTATGGCTTTAACAGGGACATTTACTGGTTTACTAAGAACACAAATCTTCAATTTGAAGAATATGGAGCAATAATCATCCAGCACTGCCGGCAGACAGACTGTTACTGTAATTATATTGCACTAGTTTTGTGTTGCTGAATTAGTCGACCTTTCCTCCAGAAATTCTGTAAAATTTGGAATAGCAGTAAAATATTTAAGCTCAATACGCAGTGACATGTTATGAATAGAAATGCCTGTAAATGACTTCAGCATGCACTAGTAATAGCTTCTAGCTGATAAGTAATGGCATCTATTGGAAAGAGATGTGATGAGACTACTGTTACTGCTCTATTAATCAAAGTTTTTTTCCTAGTTACGACTCTACATTCACATCTTCCCGATACCTATCTAATAAATAGCTCAAGCTCTTATCAGAGCCGATGCGGCAGCCCTGCACCCTCTAATCATTCTGTCGTTAAGATTCAAGAATGGAGAAAACAGGAGCCAGGTGTCAACTTAGGCATCAATTATAATTTAAGCATAAATTATGTTATAATAACTAATATACAAGAGACAAACACCATTGTGTGCTATCTCTATTACATGTCAGGATGACAGAGGGTGTGGTCATGGCCCGGGACACATCTTGTTAGAAGCTTTTATGTTGTATTTTTGTCCATTACAGTGGGGAAAAAAGTATTTAGTCAGCCGCCAATTGTGCAAGTTCTCCCACTTAAGCAGATGAGAAGGCCTATAATTGACATCATAGGTAGACCTCAACTATGAGAGACAAAATGAGAAAACAGATCCTGAAAATCACATTGTCTGATTTAGAAAGAATTTTTTTGAAACTCTTGGTGGAAAATAAGTATTTGGTCACCTACATACAAACAAGATTTCTGGCTCTCACATACCTGTAACTTCTTCTTTAAGAGGCTCCTCTGTCCTCCACTCATTACCTGTAGTACTGGCACCTGTTTGAACCGGTTATCAGTATAAAACACACCTGTCCACAACTTCAAACAGTCACACTCCAAACTCCACTATGGTGAAGACCAAAGAGCTGTCGAAGGACACCAGAAACAAAATTATAGCCCTGCACCAGGCTGGAAGACTGAAATCTGTAATAGGCAAGCAGCTTGGTGTGAAGAAACCCAAATGTGGAGCAATATCTAGAAAATGGAAAGCATACAAGACCACTCATAATCTCCCTCGATCTGGGGCTCCATGCAAGATCTCACCCCATGAGGTCAAAAGATTAGATTGGTGAGCAAATCCCAGAACCACACGGCGGCCCTAGTGAATGACCTGCCGAGAGCTGGGACCAATGTTACACAGGCTACCATCAGTAACACACTACGCCGCCAGGGACTCTGATCATGCAGTGCGAGACATGTCTCCCTGCTTAAGCCATTACATGTCCGGGCCCGTCTGAAGTTTGCTAGAAAGCATTTCAATTATCCAGAAGAGTATTGGGAGAATGTCATATGGTCAGATGAAACCAAAGTAGAACTGTTTGGTAGAAACACAACTCGTTGTGTTTGGAGGAGAAAGGATGCTGAGTTGCATCCAAAGAACACCATACCTACTGTGAAGCATTGGCGTGGCAACATTATCCTTTGGGGCTGTTTGTCTGCCATGAGACCAGGACGACTGATCCATGTACATGAAAGAATAAATGAGGCCATGTATGGTGAGGTTTTGAGTGCAAACCTCCTTCCATCAGCAAGGTCATTGAAGATGAACGTGGCTGGTTCTTTCAGCATGACAATGATCCCAGCACACCACCAGGGCAATGAAGAAGTGGCTTCGTAAGAAGCATTTCAAGGTCATGTAGTGACCTAGCCAGTCTCCAGATCTAAACCCTATAGAAAACCTTTGGAGGCAGTTGAAAGTCCATGTTGCCCAAAACATCACTGCTCTAGAGGAGATGTGCATGGAGGAATGGGCCAACATACCAGCAACAGTGTGTGCCAACCTTGTGAAGAATTACAGGAAACGTTTGACCTCTGTCATTGCCAACAAAGGATATATAACAAAGTATTGAGATGAACTTTTGTTATTGATCAAACACTTATTTTCCGCCAAAATTTGAAAAAAAAAATTCTTTCCAAATCAGACAATGTGATTTTCAGGATTTGTTTTCTCATTTTGTCTCTCATAGTTGAAGTCACCTATGATGGGAATTAAAGGCCGACCTCATCTATTTAAGTTGGAGAACTTGCACAATTGGTGGCTAAATACTTTTTTCCCCAATATACATTAAGCATTACAATGTAATAACCATTATCTACACTCCCTTGACTTCTATGGTGAATTGCAATAAAGTAAAAAAATAAATATCAGCTTATTGAGATTTTGTAGGGGTTTGGGTTGGAATGTTATAATTTACGCTTTTCAACATCATCAAAACAGTTCACTGGTTCTATAGTTTTGAGCCAACTTTACAGCCAATGTTTATTTTGCACATATCGGTGGTTCCATTGGGGCCTCCGTGTGAAACCCTGAAAAATGTTAATTTTTATATTTATGGTAGTGTCAGCCTTTATGAAGCAGCTACAAAAAAAAGTCTGCTGCGTTTTTGTGAACTCTAGAAAATGGCTGATACTTGGTTCATATTTGAATAGTAAAACATGTATGTGTGAAGCCTGCCAAAATAGAGTAATTGGAGCTCTGTATGGTTAAAATTAAGCTCTCTAATTTTTAACCACTTACTGAAATAGTAAGTAAAATTACATCTTATGTTGTGTGTCACGGGTGTCTCATGTCCTAATGAGATTTATAGGGTATCTGAGATCAGAAGATCAAAACACATAATTGATCGCAAATTTACGTTGCTGCTTGCTTGACTATTATCATGCATTTGAGTGGATTTACTTTCTTTTAGTGCTGAAAGGGTTAAGTACTCTTTCACATCTGGCTGAGAACTTGTAGGTTTTATATCAGCTGTATCCCCTTATGACCATTCCCATCCGCTATATGTATGTGCAGTCCTGGCTTCTGTCCAGTGCTGTTTATATTCTATATACTGACCACTTTAAAAGAGCTTGCCTCTGGAGAAGCTGGGAAGTTTGTTTCTGTTGCTGCAGGGAGGTTCCTGTTGGCAGGTGAAGAGTGTCATTTAATATAACTATACCTATCTGTTTGTATTACCCACCTTATGTTGTTCTATTGTAGTAGTGATACTACTGTCTCGTTGGCCTGCACACTAGTTATGGTAAGTTAATGGCCAGTGTGGGTTCTATTCATGTGACGCTGAGGGGGGAAGGTCCTGTGTAGGGACATTAGGGAGCACAGGGTTCAGCCTTAAGGGAGTGTTTGAAGGTGACCTCTTGCCCCCTCTCCCTAACACTAGGGCCTTACATTTTATATCTTCCAAGGTGTTCCCCTGAGTAGCGTTGCACACCCCACAGTGTGATAGTATGATTGTATGGCGTGGCCTCATGAGCTGAGCACATTTTACATACGACAGTATGTAAGTATTTAGTCAGTCACCAATTGTGCAAGTTCTCCCACTTAAAAAGATGAGAGAGGCCTGTGTAACACAGTTGTTACCTGCCTTTAACAGCTAGCTTTGAACACTGCTGCTATATACATAAATGCCGCTGTCATCCTATATTTTACATTTACAGTAATGTCAACCCTTTTGATGCAGTCACAAAAAGAGGTGTGCCAAGTTTTGAACCCTAGCAGAAAAAGGCTGACACGACCAAAAATGATGTCAGAGAGAAAACAAAGTGACTCCATCTGCTTCATTAAAGTCAATGACTCCAAATGGGGTATGCCTAAATCCAGTTTTTCAGGGCTTCAGATGCAGCCTCCCGGCCTAAGGCGGGTTTCACATTTCTGTTTCACTCTTTGGGTATGGACCGCAATGTTCACACTGGCTGCAGGTCTCCTAACTCCAACTTAAAGGGAACCTGTCAGGTACTTTAGACACCCTAAGCTATCACTACCTGTCCCTGCAGCTTCCTAGTACATCCCTAAGCATCCCTATCTGATCTAAATGTGAAGTAATGATTGTAAAAATGCTGTATATAACTTGCCCATTCTGAGGCATTCCTAGATGTGTGGGCAATCTCTCCAGGTCCATTCTCTCCTCACTCCATGGTATCAATAACCCCCACAATGCGCTGGACCAGAAATGACGCATGGCCACGCGTCATACCAGGAAGGAGTCCAAGAATTTCAAAGTCCAGGAGTGCACAAGGGAATTATGTTATCACGACCACTGGGGCGTGATACCATGGAGCGAGGGGAGAATGGTCCCGGAGAGACCACCCACACGTCTATACAATGGGGGGAAAATGTAGGTTATAAACAGCGGTTATACAACCATTATACTTCACATTTAGATCAGATAGGGATGTCTAGGGATGTAGTAGGAAGCTGTAGGGACAGATAGTGATAGGTTAGGGGGTCTAAAGTACCTGACAGGTTCCCTTTACCAGACTCATAGGTCTATATGCGGCTGTCAATTTTGATTCAGGAGATCAGCGGTCGGTCTGTACATTGTGGCCTATACTCGAATAGTGATACACCAATGTGTGAAATCTGCCGAAGCAGAGGATTTGGAGCTCTGTATTTATAAAACTAAGCTCTGATAACTTTAACCCCTTCCTATCCTAGGACGTACAAGTACATCTTATGTTGGATTTGACTGTATGAAGGGCAACTGAGCTCAATTTACACAGGACAGGTGTCAGCTGTGTAACACAGTTGGCACCTGCCTCTGACACCGAGCTTCAATCACTGTTGTAATACATGTAAATGTCGTTATTTTAAATTTTGAGTCCATTGACCCCAATACCAACCTCCTTTCCCCCTGTGATGTGCCTATGGGATAAACAGCAGAACATCACAAGAGACTGTAATTTTCACAATATATGGCAATACTGAATGACTGCAGTACATATTATATGCAATAAAACAATTTAAAGTTCAACTCCTCCATGGGAAATATAAAATAAAGAGTGACGTGAAAAAATGTTGAAAAAAAGATTAAAAGTAGGAAACTAAACCCATATATACCTTCTGTATATTTTTTTTACCGCTTCATTAAATAAACTGTACAAGTTTGAAATTGTACTGCCCTGAAAAATGATGCACTTTGCAAAAACCCAAAAAGCAAAGTCAGAATAGTAGTTTTTTTTAATCTCACCACACTTGTATTTTCGTCTTACTGTTTTCTAATTTATTATATGAACCAAGATGGATTATAGGGAGAAAAATGGGAAGCGCAAACTTCTAAGTGTATTAATTAAGTTTCAAGGGTATACGCTCAATATGATTCCACTCACCTTTTTGGTGTCATGAAAATATTGCTAAGTGTGCGTGCACACGATCAGTGAAGGCAGAGTTTTGGACGCAACATCTTGCCGCTACATCCAAAACGCTGCATTGTAGAAGCATAGAAGCATTTTCAAGAAATCCCATCCTCACTATGCTTCACTCGACTGCAGAATTTTGACAGCTGCGGTGTGGGTTGCCGGCAGTTCATTTCATGCTGCGGAATTGAAAGCGGCCACCATCGGGTGCACCCACCCCAGATGGTGAGTACAAGGTGGCTGCGGTCTACCTGTGGCAGCCCGTGGGTTCCCGCAGGTCTGGAGGAGCTGCGTCCCTATACCATGAGCACAGCCTTATAGATCCACTCAATAGATCACTCCATTACTCCTTCCATTCAGTATGCTGCAAGGTCTGGGTACTAGTGAAAACCCTGAGCAGTACTTTCATAGGCAGTATCACTATATCAATATTTTTCCCAACAAAAAATGCGCTCCTGAAGAATGATGATGGAACTCGATATTCAAATTCAGACTGTGCATTCTAGCATCCGTTTTTGTGATCCGTTTTTTTGCAGTGCACTGCTTAAAATGGATCAGTCAGATGAATTTCCAGCCAAGTCATTGGGTTTTCACTTTTGGCCATTCAGACTGGGAATTGTTTGACTGATCCTTTATTTTGTAAGTGCATGTTAGTTGCAGTGGCGTTTTTTCTCCTCCGTTTTTCTCATAAGGCTCCATTCTAAATGGGAAAAAAAGCAGCAGAAAAATGCACAGTTTGAATGGGTGGTGCGTTTTCTGAAAAACAGATCAGTTCAGTAGCTGAAAAACGGACCACAAGTGAGAAGAAGAAAAACTGTGTCTAAATGTAGCTAAAAGGAGGAAAGCGCTAATGTGCAAAAACTAAAATTGGACACAGAGGGAAGGGATTAAACATACCAGCATGATCGGCACAAAGACAGGAAGAAGGCGGCAAGCTGCAGGGAGGGGTGGAGGGTAACTTACAGCATTTATTATTTTAGTGTGTGTGCCAGCATGGGGACATATAGAGTGATGGGGGATCATATCCAGAATGGGGGGATGAGTGCAGGATGGTGAAGGTGAGAGCAGGCTCATATCATATGCGCCGCTCCCCCCCGTCCATCTATCAGCGCGGCTTCAGGTGGACAGCGGGATGCAGTGCATATTATATGAGCATAATGAGCGGGGCACGTGACCACGGGCTGCCTCTGCAGTCTGTGCCAGCCCGCTACACCCCCCGGACACCGCTCAAGAGCCCCCCTACAATACAGAAACTGTGGAATTCAGATTATAAGACGCACGCCCCACTTTCCCCCGAAATTTGGGGGAACAACATCTGAAAAATACGGTATATTAAATTACTGATTACTCAGCCCAGAATTTTAGACTTATTTGGATTAATAAATCAAAAGGGTGTTCAACAGTGGAACGTCACTTTAAGTGTAAGCATTTTTGAAATAATAAAAAAAATGTTTCCCAGAAATTCTTCAATATAAACCTAGGCAGGGAAGACGGAAAAATAAAGACATTACTGCAATGTCATGTAACGAAGCAAATGGAAAATAAATAAAAAATACATAAATTCCGTGTGTTCTAAAAGGGGTGATAACCCTGAGTTATCATGTGGTCGGAGACAATATGTGCTCTGATGGGAACGTGCCTTGTGTATTACAGGACGCGCTCATAAAGTGGTCGTTGCGGCTTATATATAATATATCTGATATTCTGTCTGAGGTTATCATTACTTTTTATTATTTCTGCAGCAATTGGTGCAGTTGGAAGAGTTTAAAATGCAAACAGTTAACAGACTTGAGACACATCTCTCCATCCACATTAGATAGGAAACCCCTGTAATAGTGTGGAGTTACCTGATGTTTGCTGGAATTGCAATTAGCTGGAATCTATTATTTTTGTATCTTCTACAAAATTATAAAGAGCTTTCATGTAAAAGCAAATTGAATCCCAGTAAAAGAAATGAAAAGAAAGGCATTTATATCTGAAAAACATTATTAAGTATATTAATGTGTTTCTCGGATAAAGGTAAAATACAAGTTTTCCATAGATGCATTTCTCGAAAGACTTTTCTTGTTCCTACTGCAATCTATACAATGACACAAAAGTAAATCCCAAGTCACTGACATAGCAATTATTAACTTGGAAGTCTAATATGTACATCACCAGCATATAAGCTTTACTAAATGAAAGGTGGAAAAGTGATAGTATCATGTGGATGAGGATCAGCAGAGGATCCAGCCTGTAGTGACTTATCCTGGCCTCCAGGGGGAACCTTGGGCAGACAGTATAAAAGGCTCTCCTCGGGTGCATTGAGAAAGGAGAGGGCGGTCCGTAAGTGGAGTATGAACTTGTGGCGGGAGACTGTCGCTCCGATGGTCATCACTGGCTGGGCTGATAGAGTCTTTATGCTGATTTTGTGGATTGTGAGGATGCCTCCCTCGAGAAGATGCAGTTAATATGATACTGGACTATCCCCTCCACATGCGAGGAGGCTGCTTGTGGTGATTCAGTCAACAAGGAGAATTGCTGTGGTTTCCGGGTGATTTCTGGAACTCTCACGGACTGGTTTCCCCATGGAGTTTCATTATAACAGTAAGACCTGAGCTCAGGCCCCACATATGCAACTTTTTGGTGGGTAAAGTAGAGACCTTGTTTTTGGTGCCAATGGTTAGTTAGTGGGCTGCAACCTGTAGTCAGGGCTGTACAAGACTAAAGGAGTCAGATACCCGAGTATCATTCTTGTGGTGGTGTACAAACATGTATATACTGTATGTAAAAACCAAAAATGAACCCGGTGAGGCACTGATTAATTTACATTTCCGGTGTCTAAAGAGAGTCCAGTTCTGTATCCAAGTAGCTTAGGCGTATTGGTCTTGCGCCTCCTGATACATTTGGGGGAGGTCTTTCGCGCAGCACTTTGGTATCAGTCCTTGGAATGGAGTGTGTTTGAAGATTTCTTTTGGTGCATAATGGAGAGAGTTTATACTTGATCAGATCCCATTCTTCCCTCCCTTGTTCTCTGAGTAAAGAACCTGTTTAATAAGTTAACTCCTGGCTCTTTTTCCATTTGTAACCAACTGAATCATTAGCGAACCCTTCGGTTCTCCTATTATCTATCTATCTATCTATCTATCTATCTATCTATCTATCTATCTATCTATCTATCTATCTATTAAACTATATATCCATCTCTTGTCTGTTTTAGCAAGAAAAAAAATCAAGGAAAGAAGTGAGCTGAGGTTTCCTGACTTACAATCTTACATACAATGTCTAAAAAGTATCAGCACCCCAGTTCAAGACAACTTAACAAAAGGACATGGATAAAAATCTTGGTTGCACTCGACACAAATAACACACAGTGTAATAGTGTCTGCAGAATGAAGAAAACTTTTTTTTTTCATCTTATCTTTTCAGTCCTTTAAGTGGACCGCAATTATGCAATATACCGTATATACTCGTGTATAAGCCGAGTTTTTCAGCCCAAAAATTGGGCTGAAAAGTCACCCCCTCGGCTTATACACGGGATCTATACGGTAATCCTATGGTGGGGAGGCTGGAGGAGGCAGGGGGAGGCTGCTGACTGAGCGGCCTGTCACGTGGAGCCGCTCATTAGATATGCACGGCTCCCCCCGCCCATCACAGCGGCAGGGGGAGCCATGCATACAGCCCCCCAGTGTATACAGGCAGCCCCCCAGTGGCACTAGCCCCCCCATCATGTGAAGAACCCCCTACACTTTGCAGAGCCCCCCCGCTGCATTATCTTACCATCCAGGGTCTTCTTCACCGCGGGTTCTGCAGTCATCATCGCGTGCTGTGTTCCGGTCTCACATGACCCAGCGCGATGATGTCATTCCATTGCGACCACCGGGTCACATGAGACCGGGAACACAGCGCGCGAGGATGGACTGCAGGACCCGCGGTGAAGAAGACCCTGGATGGTAAGATAATGCAGCTGGGGGGCTCTGCAAAGTGTGGGGGGCTCATCACATGATGGGGGGGGGGCGAGTGCCACTGGGGCCTGCTGTATTCCCCTGGGGGCCTGCTGTATATACCCCTGGGGGCCTGCTGTATATACCCCTGAGGGCCTGCTGTATATACCCCTGGGGGCCTGCTGTATATACCCCTGGGGGCCTGCTGTATATACCCCTGGGGGCCTGCTTATACCCCTGGGGGCCTGGTGTATACCTCTGGGGGCCTACTTATACCCCTGGGGGCCTGCTGTATACCCCTGGGGGCCTGCTGAATACCCCTGGGGGCCTGCTTATACCCCTGGGGGCCTGCTTATACCCCTGGGGGCCTGCTGTCTACCCCCTGGGGGCCTGCTGATACCCCTAGGGCCTTCTGAATACCCCTGGGGCCTGCTTATACCCCTGGGGTCCTGCTGTATACCCCTGGGGGGATGCTGATACCGCTGGGGCCTGCTGAATACCCCTGGGGGCCTGCTGAATACCCCTGGGGGCCTGCTGATACCCCTGGGGGCCTGCTTATGCCCCTGGGGGCCTGCTTATACCCCTGGCGGCCTGCTTATACCCCTGGGGGCCTGCTGTATACCCCTGGGGGCCTGCTTATACCCCTGGGGGGCTGCTTATACCCCTGGGGGCCTGCTGTATACCACTGGGGGCCTTCTGTGTACCATACTGCTGGGGCCTGTATACCACTGGGGGGCCTGTATACCTCACTGCTGGGGGCTGTATACCTGTCCTGGTGGCTGTATACCATACTACTGGGGCCTGTATACCACTGGGAGCGCCTGTATACCACACTGCTGGGGGCTGTATACCTCACTGCTGGGGGTTGTATACCTGTGCTGGAGTCCACCCTCGGCTTATACGCGAGTCAATAAGTTTTCTCAGTTTTTGGGGGCAAAGGTAGGGGGGTCGGCTTATACACGGGCCGGCTTATACACGAGTATATACGGTACATGTTCTTGGCCAGAACCCCAAAAAATGTTTTCACTGTACTGCACCCACTGTTACATAGTGTGTTCAGTTCAACAAGAAATATTTGGTGGAAGTCCCTTTTTTGCACTCACATATACTTGGGTCATGTTCCATGATGCTCAGATTGGCAACTCAACAGTCTTAATGGTGTATATGAGGCTGTCACAGTTTGGTCAGGAGATCCATTGTCACTTTGTGCCTTGCAATACATACTCTGACTGCGACACACAAATGTGCTACTAAAGTCATCTATTTGGGCTTAAGTCATCTGTGGGAATCACAAGGATCAGTATCCGACTCAATTCTTGTTGTTCTCTTTAATAATGGCCTCATGGATGGGACTGAGGGCAAAGTGTCCATATTTACCAATGACATATTATTACACAGGATAATAAAAAATGAGCTTGACAGTATAATGTTGCAGAACAATATTGATAAGATATATATAGGGGCAAACACATGGCACATGAGGTTTAATTTTCATAAATGCAGAATAATGCTACAAGGCCAGGGTAATTCTATTGCTGCAGATACAGAAAAGGACCGCATCGGAGGTGACCTCCTGATGCCATTTCTGTATCCGGATCCGTGGTTTTGACGGATCCAAACACAGAAGCTGGAGGAGCACAAGCTTTCACTTTCGCAATGTATATACATACATTGCGAAAGCGAAATTGAATAAAGCAGGTGTAAAAATAAAAGATAACCTGTCCAGAGACTGTCCCGCGATGCGCAACATCCTGCTCCAATGTGTTAAGGATCTGAATCAGCTGACTGGGAAGGGGAGGGGCAACCCAGTCAGCTGATCAGCGGTCACATGACCGCATCACTGCAGTTTAAATCACCCGCTAAAACTGCGGTGATGCTGTCATGTGACCACTGGTCAGCTGACTGGGTTGCCCCTCCCCTTCTCGGTCAGCTGATTCAGGTCCTTAACACATTGGAGCCGGATGTTGCGCATTGTGGGACAGTCTCTGGACAGGTGAGCATTAATATTTTTATTTTTAACACTTTGCAGACCAGTTTTAGTGTACTGAGCATGCTCAGTACACTAAAATCGGATCCAAGAAACGATCCTGTGTTTTCTCAGATCCGAGCTCCATAGACCCCCATGTTAATTGCCGCAGGCCGCGTTGGATCCGATTGTGTCCGATTTGGACGGTCTCCGATGTTAGGTACATCAAAAAATCGGACACAATCGGATCAGAGACGTTTTTGACAGAATGGGATGGCCATTAAGGACCAATCCGTGCCCATAGGCATACCTGGAGGCCAAATCGGATCCGTGGCTGTCAGTTTTACAACGGACATCCATGGATCCCCGAAAATCTCAGTGTGAAACCAGCCTTAGCAGAGAAAGGGCATTTGAGCATGCGTAGTACAGCAAATCGGATCCATTTTACAGATCCAATTTTTTGACAGATCCGTTTTGATCCGTCACCATAGATCTCCATGTTATTTGAAACAGACATCAATGGATCTGTTCCTGTCCGATTTTTCAAGGCATTTCAAAATCAGAGCAGGCTCTGATTTTGGGGACGGGAAAAAATCTGACACAAACGGATCCATCACAAAACTGACACATTCGGATGTAAATAAGGACCAATCCGTGCACAACAATGCCCACAGGGATACATGGAGACCAAATCGGATCCGTGGCTATCTGTTTTAAAAACAGATAGCTATGGATGAACAAAAATCGTGATCAGTGTCCATCCAGTTTGGGTGCCAAAACCAGGAGTGTCTCCAAAACCCAGAACAGGTGTCAATCTTTCAATTAGAATTTTTCTCTATAAGTTCACCTCCTGGTTCCTCTCCTGGTTTTGGCACACAAACCGGATGGAACCTGATCAGGGAAAAAACTGCAGTGTGAAACCAGCCTAAGACGAGCAGCAGTACTTAATGTCAGGCAGCATCTATGAAAGTAAATAAGATATTAGGTTGTATAAAAAGTCTAATAAAATCTTATGATTCAAATGTATTATTACAACTACAGTTGTGGCCAAAAGTATTGACACCCCTGCAATTCTGTCAGATAATACTTAGTTTCTTCCTGAAAATAATTGCAATCACAAATTCTTTGGTATTATTATCTTCATTTAATTTGTCTTCAATGAAAAAAACACAAAAGAGAATGAAGCAAAAAGCAAAACATTGATCATTTCACACAAAACTCCAAAAATGGTCCAGACAAAAGTATTGGCACCCTCAGCCTAATACTTGGTTGCATAACCTTTAGCCAAAATAACTGCGATCAACCGCTTCCGGTAACCATCAATGAGTTTCTTACAATGCTCTGCTGGAATTTTAAACCATTCTTCTTTGGCAAACTGCTCCAGGTCCCTGATATTTGAAGGGTGCCTTCTCCAAACTGCCATTTTTAGATCTCTCCACAGGTGTTCTATGGGATTCAGGTCTGGACTCATTGCTGGCCACCTTAGAAGTCTCCAGTGCTTTCTCTCAAACCATTTTCTAGTGCTTTTTAAAGTGTGTTTTGGGTCATTGTCCTGCTGGAAGACCCATTACCTCTGAGGGAGACCCAGCTTTCTCACACTGGGCCCTACATTATGCTGAAAATGTGTTGGTAGTCTTCAGACTTCATAATGCCATGCACACGGTCTTCTTGATGACAATGCACATGGTAGACACAGGAGCATTCAGGTCTTTGGAGATGGACTTGTAGCCTGGAGATTGCTCATGCTTCCTCACTATTTGGTTTCTCAAGTCCTCAGACAGTTCTTTGGTCTTCTTTCTTTTCTCCATGCTCAATGTGGTACACACAAGGACATGTCAACTGGCTGCAAGTGTGATTTAGTTATTGCCAACACCTGTTAGGTGCCACAGGTAAGTTACAGGTGCTGTTAATTACACAAATTAGAGAAGCATCACATGATTTATCTAACAGTGCCAATACTTTTGTCCACTCCCTTTTTTATGTTTGGTGTGGAATTAGATCCAATTTGGCTTTAGGACAATTCTTTGTGTTTTTTCTTTGAAGACAAATTAAATGAAGATAATAATACCAAAAAATTGTGATTGCAATCATTTTCAGGAAGAAACTGAGTATTATCTGACAGGATTGCAGGGGTGTCAATACTTTTGGCCACAACTGTACATCCACATCTAAAGAAAGATATCAGAAAACTGGAGTCAGTTCAAAGACGGACAACTAGGTTATAAGATGGGATCAAAGAATGCTCCTATCACAAGAAGTAGTATTGACAGACACTATATTAGCATTTAAATAAGGGTTGCATGCTGTTACCATAATAAATGGTATTACGGGTTATTCATAATCTTGAGATAATTATTAACCCAAGGTGACTGTGGTTTGTCATACTTTATGTAAGGCACTTTCAAGTATTCTGCTCTATCTACGTGCCTGAAATATATCGTTCCCTTCTCGCAGGCTGTGCACCTCCTTCTCATCATTGTAAATACATTCCTTATTGATTGAGTAGCACGATGTTATTATCAGTATTGGAAGGTAGATGAAGAATTGTTATATCGAGTTGGGGCTTGCTTAGGGATTCTGTAAATAGAATCTAATAAAATGCTTCCATGTGTCTATTAAATATCAATAAAGAAGCCTTCATAGCTGGTCAAATAAGTGAAGGAAGATGAATATATATTGTGCAGCACATGTAGAAAGCTGTAGTTACATTTCAACACCTCAAATTCCCATTACACGGTGTTAAAATTGATCTGGTGGCAGCATACTTTATATGTGGCATAGCAATCTGCAGAAGAAAATGTCAACTACCATGAGCCGGGATTGTGCCTAAACAATGATTGAAAGCCTTCCCCAATCTCACTTCAAGGTAAGAAAAGTTCCCTGTATTTCTAAAAATGCTGCCCCTCGAGGTGTGTCTCTCACCTTGCCTCATTGATGGGGCAACAACCGATGTGTTCTCACCTATTCTTAATTGTTTTTAAGTAGAACTCCAGCTTTTCTTTTTCTTTCATTGCTGTTGTGGCACTTTAAATGTAAGCTCGCTGCCCCGAGTCATATACTCACCTTCCGCACCTTTATCTCTTTCCAACGCTGATCTGGTAGCGGGGTGCCATCTTGTGTCCTTGACTTCTGACAGGCCGAAGCTCTTAATGAATCTCTATGACAGCCAGAATGAGGCTGGAATGAGTCTCCCATAGAGATGTATTGAAAAGTGACCTCCGATCACTCCATGAAGCACTGAAGCTGATGGCATGTCACTAATCCCCGCAGACAGACCAGCATGCCATTGGAAGAAGGTGAAAATTAGATAGTGGTCAGGGGATGCTGAGTTGCTGAAAAATGCTGGGTTGGTGTGTGTCCCCCCTGTGTATGGCCGCAACAGCATGGTATTGCTGTAACATCTCTGTAATGCTATGGCTAATGGGGATTAAAGTCACCCTGCTGGATGTCTGAAGTGAAAATACACTTCCTGATATCTAACCAGGAAGCTGAGCACTGAAGGCCTGGGTTGGGCTGTGACTCATCCTCTGGTTGGAGGGTAAGTTAGAGTGCAGTAGGACAGAGAGTAGGCGAAGAAGTTGTCCAGGCAGGAGGCAGCAGGAACTGCTCTAAAGGGAAAAGCTGCAGGAAGGGTACTCGTCCCTAGGTCATCCAGCCTTAAAGTAATTCCACCTGATGAAGACAGTAACGTCGAAACGCGTAGCGGAGTTTGAGGGACCGTGTTTTTAATAAAGGTCTGTTCATCATAACAATTTCCCCTTGCCCTCCTTCCTTAGCGCTATCAGAACCGCAACTATTTTTTCCTATCCAGCCTTAAAGGACCTGGTAGCAGAACTGGTTGCTGGTGAGTTTCAAGCTCACCAGCAATTTAAGTGGAGTTCTCAGAGGTGTCAGTAGTATATAGGATAAGGAAACTGCTATCTGCATAACCAGCCTGGCAGTATGTAACTAACAGCAACCTAGAGGGATTACTGGAAGCTCATGGCACCAATAAGCCTAAAACTCAACAAAAGTCAGCAAGAAGACCATATTACTCGTTCAGCAGAGCAGACTATAGTTCTCATCAGACTGGCTGGACCACGTGCCTGGTGGTGGATGTACAACCCTGGACCTGCTACAGAGAATTACAGTAAAAAGTAAAGCAAAGACTGACTTTGATGTTTACTTTCTCCACTACACTTACCACCATCACCCACATTATTTCCCTGAGAGCCAGTCCTGGAAGGGTTAAACATCTGTGGTTCGTACTACCACCTATCTCCCAGGGATCCCCTGCAGTGGCTGCCACATCTGGCTAATTATCCCAACTGGCATCATGAACAGGTTGGCAACTCAAGCACCAAGCTGATTACCATTAAACCTTTGTATTAAATGGGGCTTTTTGGTACTACTACTGGCAACCAGCATATGGCACACAAGTCAAGCCAGCTGCCCCTTAGGTACACCACTGAAAGTCTATACAACTAATTCATAAACTTCCATTTCATAATCTTACATAGCGTAAAATTCCATGTTCTAGAAAAATTCCTGATGGTCTGTGTCTTCTAGAAGAGTAGGAGGTAGCATTACACTGATTAGTTAATGATTAATTGATTGATGATTAAAGGGAACCTGTCATCAGGTTTTTTCCATATAAGATGTGGCCATCACCAGTAAGAACTTCTATACCTCATTCTAGGAAACTGTATATAATTTATTTTATTATACTTACCTGTGGGGTGGTCTGGTCCATTGGGTGTCACTGATCTTGATCTGGCGCCTCCTCTCTGCTTGCGACTTCCGTCTTCCTTCCCTGCTTCTTGTAGATGATGCATCCTAAGTCATCCACTTGCTGTCCTCCATTGCGCTCCTGTGCATGTGCACTTCTCTGCCTTGCAGAGGGCACAATGAATTGTTTTAGTGGGCAGGCGCCGGCATTCTTTGACCTTTTTCCGTGCCTGGGCATTACAGTACTTTGCTTTGCCCTCCGCACTTCAGAGTGAAGTGCGCGTGTGTAGAGGCGCAATGGAAGAGACTGTGTGGATGACATAGGACATGTTATCCACAGGAAGCAGGAAAGAAGGACAGTGATCCCAAGTGGGGGGTAGGAGGCAGACCAGACCTCCACATAGGTGAGTATAATAGAAGGTCATTTTTATGTTATACATATTGGCCTAGAGACTTATATACAGTTCTCTAGAGTCTATATATAAGGGCTTATTGGGGATGTCAGCAACTCATAGGGAAAAAACCTGGTGATGGGTCCCCTTTAATTGGTCTTGGGTCCACAGTGAAGTTTTATTGAGACATTTTCTAAACCCAGCTTTCCAGTTTTCTCTTACGACCAATGTCTGGTTGAGTTAGAAGCCGTTCTGATGAGTAGTTGACTTTGATTAGTATGAACAATAGCGGATAGCATATAGCAAAGTCTGCCGCCACCTCACATACATAATTAAGATCTCCTAATTAGTTTAGGTAAGCTACGCAGTGTATTTTTGCCTAATTAAAATAAACATCGCTCAGAGAGGGGAATGAACGGAAAGTTCAGTCACACTTCTGTCGTTCTAATCTGATGTAGAAATAATTAATATGTTTAACTGTACCAGAACACCACCGAGTCATTGAACAAAAGCCGATTTGGGGACTGAGAAAATATTTATTGCAATTGAGCTATCACTGTAGTTACTTTAAATCATTTAAATGTGGAAAACCACCTTAGGTTATGTTTAAGAATTTAATTAATGCTCATGCTATTTAAAGATGCATGCTCTCTGGCAACCTAGAAGCAATGGGGATATTCAGCAGGGGGTATGAAGTTAAATTTAGCAATTATAATACTTCCATACAAAACGGCAAAATCACTAAGGAAAAGATTTGGATTATCCGCTGAAGAGCAGTAAAAAAATCTGTTAGGGGGAAAAAAAACAAAATATAGTATTAATTAACTTACTGTGCAGGTGTAGCAGGGCTGAATTGGTTAATTCCTTTTTTTTTGGAAAACAATCATTTTTTTGACTCATGCATTTATGAAGACAAGGATGGAAAATGGGATATTTTTTCAGTTGCTTGAGAAATGCCCAATTTATAACAAATTTGGATGAACGAAGGAAATCATTGACAGATTCAATTGATGACAATGATATTTAGAATATGTTTTGGAAATTGAAAGAGTAACCATTGCCTTACTTTTTTAATTAATCAATAGAACATGAGAAAATAAGAAACTGTTTAATCTAATATAAAGCTGGGTGTATGTATGTGTGTATGTATGTATGTCCACCATACGCTCAATTATGGTCATAATGCCTATATATGGTAATGCCATATATGCCTATATAAGGTAATGTCTATATATGGCTGTAATTCTCATATATGGTAATGCCCTCCATATACTATAAAACACTATCCATAGCCCTGCATACACTATAAAGCATTCCCCATAGTCCTTCATATACTATATGAAGGGGGAGGAGCTAGAGGCAGAACCAGACAGCATTTTATGGAGGGGAAGGAGCTAGAGGCAGAACCAGACAGCATTCTAAGGAGGAGGAAGATTTAGAGGCAGAACCAGATAACATTCTATAGAGGGCGAGGAGCTAGAGGCAGAGCCAGACAACATTCTATGAGTGGAGGAGCTTGAAGTAGAACCAGACAGCATTCTATGGAGGGGAGGATCTAGAGGCAGAGAAAGACAACATTCTATGGTGGGGGAGGAGCTAGGGGACAGAACCAGATAACAATCTATGGAGGGGACAGCTAGATCTAGTGCTAGAGGAAGAACCAGAACACATTCTATGAGGGGGATGAGCTGAGCAGAACCAAACAACATTCTATGGAGGTAAGGAGTATGGCAGAGCAGACAACATTCTATGGAGGGGGACAGCTAGCTTAGTTGCTAGAGGCAAACCAACAACATTCTATGGAGGGGGAGGAGCTAGGGCAGAACCAGATAACAATTCTATGGAGGGGGACAAGCTAGACTCTAGCTGCTAGAGGAAGAACCAGACAACATTCTATGGAGGGGAGAAGCTAGATGGCAGAGGCAGACAACAATCTATGGAGGGTGGACAAGCTAGGGGGAAGAACCAGACAACATTCTATGGAGGGGGAGGAGCTAGAGGCAGAAACCAGACAACATTCTATGGAGGGGGAGGAGCTAGTAGGCAGAGCAGACAACATTCTATGGAGGGAGGAGCAGACTAGAGAGGAAGAACCAGACAACATTCTATGGAGGAGGAGGAGCTAGAGGCAGAACCAGACAACATTCTATGGAGGGGAGGAGCTAGAGGCAGAACCAGACAACATTTATGGAGGAGGAGGAGCTAGAGGCAAAACCAGACAACAATTCTATGGAGGGGAGGATCTAGAGGCAAAACCAGACAACATTCTATGAGGAGGGTGAGGAGCATTATGAGGGCAGAACCAGACAACATTCTATGGAGGAGAGAGCTAGAGGAAGAACCAGACAACATTCTATGGAGGGGAGGAGCTAGAGGCAAAACCAGACAACATTCTATGGAGGGGAGGAGCTAGAGGCAGACCAGACAACCATTCTATGGAGGGGAGGAGCTAGAGGCAGAACCAGAACAACATTCTATGGAGGGGAGATCTAGAGGCAGAACCAGACAACATTCTATGGAGGGGAGGAGCTAGAGGCAGACCAGACAACATTCTATGGAGGGGGAGAGCTAGAGGCAGAACCAGACAACATTCTATGGAGGGGGAGGAGCTAGAGGCAGAAACCAGACAACATTCTATGGAGGGGAGGAGCTAGAGGCAGAACCAGACAACATTCTATGGAGGGGAAGAGTCTAGAGGCAGAACCAGAAACATTCTATGGAGGGGGAGGAGCTAGAGGCAGACCAGACAACATTCTATGGAGGGGAAGCTAGGGAAACCAGACAACATTCTATGGAGGGGAGGAGCTAGAGGCAGAGCCAGACAACATTCTATGAGGGGAAAGCTAGTGGCAGAGCCAGACAACATTCTATGGTGGGAGAGCTAAGGCAAAACCAGACAACATTCTATGAGGAGGGAGGAGCTAGAGGCAAAACCAGACAACATTCTATGGAGGGGAGGACTAGAGGCAGAACCAGACAACATTCTATGGAGGGGAGAGCTAGAGGCAAGAACCAACAACATTCTATGGAGGAGAGGATCTAGAGGCAAACCAGACAACATTCTATGGAGGGAAGGATCTAGAGGCAGAACCAAGACAACATTCTATGGAGGGGAGGAGCTAGAGGCAGAACCAGACAACATTCTATGGAGGGGGACAGCTAGAGGAAGAACCAGACAACATTCTATGGAGGGGGAGGAGCTAGAGGCAGAACCAGACACACATTCTATGGAGGGGAGGAGCTAGAGGCAGAACAAGACAACATTCTATAGGAGGGAGGGCTAAAGGCAGAAACCAAGACAACATTCTAGGGAGGGGAGGGCTAGAGGCAGAACCAGACAACATTCTATGGAGTGAGATTAGAGGCAGAACCAACAACATTCATGGAGGGAGAGGAGCTATGGCAAAACCAGACAACATTCTATGGAGGGGAAAGCTAGAGGAAGAACCAGACAACATTCTATGGAGGGGGAGGAGCTAGAGGCAGAACCAGACAACATTCTATGGAGGGAGAGCTAGGGCAGAGACCAGACAACATTCTATGGAGGGGAGGAGCTAGAGGCAAAACCAGACAACATTCTATGGAGGGAGGAGATTAGAGGCAGAACCAGACACATTCTATGGAGGGGAGGAGCTAGAGGCAAACCAGACACATTCTATGAGGGAGGATTAGAGGCAAACCAACAACATTCTATGGAGGGGAGGAGCTAGAGGCAAGACCAGACAACATTCTATGGAGGGGGGAGCTAGAGGAAGAACCAGACAACATTCTATGGAGGGGGAGGAGCTAGAGGCAGAACCAGACACAATCTATGGAGGGGAGGAGCTAGGGCAGAACCAGACAACATTCTATGGAGGGGAGGAGCTAGAGGCAGAAACCAGACAACATTCTATGGAGGGGAGAGCTAGAGGCAGAACCAGACAACATTCTATGGAGGGGAGGAAGCTAGGGAAAAGCCAGACAACATTCTATGGAGGGAGAGCTAGAGGCAGAACCAGACAACATTCTATGGAGGGGAGGAGCTAGAGCAGAACCAGACAACATTCTATGGAGGGGAGGCTAGAGGCAGAACCAGACAACATTTATGGAGGAGGAGGAGCTAGAGGCAAAACCAGACAACATTCTATGGAGGGAGGATCTAGAGGCAAACCAGACAACATTTATGGAGGGGAGCTAGAGGCAGAACAACAAATTATGGAGGGGAGGAGCTTAGAGGCAAACCAGACAACATTCTATGGAGGGGAAGGACTAGAGGCAGAACCAGAACAACATTCTATGGAGGGGGAGGAGCTAGAGGCAGAACCAGACAACATTCTATGGAGGGGAGAGCTAGAGGCAAGAACCAGACAACATTCTATGGAGGGGGAGGAGCTAGAGGCAGAACAGACTACAATCTATGGAGGGGGAGGAGCTAGAGGCAAACAAGACAACATTCTATGGAGGGGGAGGGGCTAAAGGCAGAACAAGACAACATTCTATGGAGGGGAGGGGCTAGAGGCAGAACCAAACACATTTATGGAGTAAGATTTAGAGGCAGAACCAAACAACATTCAATGGAGGGGAGGAGCTATTGGCAGAGCCAGACAACATCTATGGAGGGGACAAGCTAGAGGAAGAACCAGACAACATTCTATGGAGGGGGAGGAGCTAGAGGCAGAACCAGACAACATTCTATGGAGGGAGGAACTAGAGGCAGAACCAGACAACATTCTATGGAGGGGGAGGAGCTAGAGGCAGAACCAGACAACATTCTATGGAGGTAAAAGGTATTTAAATTTACTTTGTGACGTTTATGTGCAAAATAGTCTTTCTATTTTGTTATAACTAAGAACAGTTAGTTACTATTCCTGGACAACACCAGGCAGGCTCCACAGTTAGTATATTATATTAGAAAAATGCACTCTTTTTCTCCTCCTGGACTGATTTTCATTCTCAAAATTCTCAATTCAGTGGTATAATCTGACTTCAGTGAGTACAGGTGTTCCCATTACTGAGATAGGAGATGACAGTTATTGCTTCCAATGTTCTAAGGAGAACTGAAACTGTGGTGTCAGGAGAACTTGCTGCAGAACGTCTGTGTCGCCTCTGTCTCCTTTTCCATATAATTTTAAAAGCACTAACTGCAATCTCCTGTCTCAATAATGGGAAAATCTGTCTTTACTGAATACAGATATTGTTCATGAATTAAAAGTGAAAGATCAATCCTGGAGTAGAAAGTACCAGACTTATTTGATGAGATATATCACAAAGTTTATTACTTTTATGTGCACTATTGATTTGTGAAATGAAAATAAAAACAAAAAAACAATGGCTATGTGGCAGCGCACCGCCATAGATCTAATGTAAATGCCTACAAGACCCTGGACAGCGCCATATATTATAAGTACGTTACGTACAGTATCTGCACAACTGTCAGGAGCCGCAGCTTCATTGATAAAATTGTACAAAGCCAACAATAGCCGGCTTACTGTAAATGGGTTATTAACCCCTGACAAGCCCACAGGAGTAGGCAGCATGTCTCTGGGGGGGCACCCCCTAGATACATGTTGCCCACAACTAATATTAATACTTAATGTTTTATTGAGCAGTTAACACTTTGTTCATCCCTGCAGCAGCAGGGATGAACAAAGTACATGGTAACCGCATCGCTCCGGATTACACTTCCGGAGCAATCCGGTCACTGGATGACGGTTTCCACCACACATTTTTGCTTAAAAATGTGTGTGAAGGCAATTGCACTCACCGCATCCGGATCTGGATGAGGTGAACACAATTGCCTCGGCAAATTTGACCCCAGCCTAACTGGTTCACAATTGTTTACTCTTACAGCATCATCTAACTGGCTCTATAGTATAAGGAAATCTAAGATAAGGGGCCATTGCACGCTACGATATCATTAACGATATCGCTGAAATATCACGGATTTGCAGTCACTCTAACGACGTCGTTGCGTGTGACATGTTGATGTTACAGGTGATAAGTGGTCTTATCGTTCGTCGCAGATTTGAGATCTGGACCCCACATCAGACGATGTCGATCATGCAATCTGCTTGCATCGTTGTGTGTGACACCACGATAACGATCTCCTTTATGATTTCACCTATTCGCATCATTGACAAGCATCATTCACTGGGTTGTGCAAACGATACCTGCACGTAACATCATTGCTGCGTTGTGAACGATACATGTGACACCTCACTAACAATGTTGTCCATGAGCGCGCACCCCTGAGATCGTAGGTGAGATCGCTCACAAAATCGTAGTGTGTGACGGCCCCTATAGACAGACAGATAGATAGATAGATAGATAGATAGATAGATAGATAGATAGTTAGATAGATAGACAAATATGTGGTGTTAAAGCAATGGTCCACTACTGGTCATGTAATTCACAGATGCAGGCTTCACTTGTACGCCAACAGGGAAGCTCACCTGCGCAGATCTTCACCTCCAGGTGATTTTTCATTTTTTGTTTTTCCCTACCCTTCTTCCAATAACGTTTTTATTTTTCCATCATTATAGACATGTGAGGGTTTGATTTTTTTGTGGTACAAGTTGTACTTTTGAATTAAATAATTTGATTTGCCATTTAGTGTACAGGAAAATGGGAAAGAAATTCCAAGTGCAAATAAGAGCAATTACACTTTTTTTTTTAATCACCATGCTCACTATATGGTAAAATTGACGTGTTGGTATGATGATTCGGGTCAGCACGAGTTTGTAGATACCAAACATGTATACTTCTACTGTTATCCAAGTGGTGAAAAAAAATTCTGAAGTTTTTAACCTCTTCCCGACACAGGACGTTGTACAACGTCCTGACAGATTTGCGCTGCTGCAGCTCCTGTGAGTGGGGTCACTCAGGTGTCACAGATGCTGCTGCTCTGTGACAACCTGTAGATGACCCCACAGGGGGTGGATTAACCCCCCCATGCCCAGGACCCCTCCGATCGGCAGTTTAAAAGTGAAACTGCCGATCGGAGAGAATCATAGGGATTCACCCCTCCAGATCTGATTGGAGCTCTCCAATCAGATCTGGAGGGGCGGATCAGCAAGTGCCCACCCCTCCTCACCCCCTCCTGCTCCATGATTCACAGGGGCCCACCCCGTCCCCCCCAACCGCCCGCCCCCCTCTATTACTATGTATATGCCGGCGGGCTGCACCGCCGTCAACACTGCCTGGTCCCCTCCTACAGGGTCCCCCCAGGCAGCCCCCACCTGTGTCCTGGCTACCCCCTCGCCTCCTGTGGCGGGCTGCACACGGCGGTGCATCCGCCGCTGCACCCGCTCTGCCTCCGCCTCCTCTCTCTGCTGTGCTCCAGTCGGTGGCCACGCCTCCTCTCCCGGGCTCCTCCTGCTCATCGCTGGATCAAGAGGGAGGTAAGTATGTAAGTATGTATGTATGCATCTATGTATGTATGTATGTATGTATCTATGTATGTATGTATGAATGAATGAATGAATGTCATCTGTGTGCATAGACGTGTGCGTGTGTGGATGTGTGCATAGATGGATGTGTGCGTGGATGTGTGCGTGGATGTGAATGTCAGCGTGCGTGTGTGGATGTGTGCGTGCGTGGATGTCAGCGTGTGTGCGTGGATGTGTGCATGTGTTGATGTCAGCGTGCATGCGTGGATGTCAGCGTGCGTGCGTGCGTGGATGTCAGCGTGCTTGAATGTCAGCATGCGTGAATGTCAGCGTGCGTGCGTGGATGTCAGCGTGGTGAATGTCAGCGTGCGTGCGTGGATGTAGCGTGCGTGGATGTCAGCGTGCGTGAATGTCCATGGTGGATGTCAGCTGTGCGTGGATGTCAGTGTGCGTGCGTGGATGTCAGCGTGCGTGATGTGTCGTGGTGGATGTCAGCGTGCAGTCAGCGTGCGTGATGTCAGTGTGCGTGAATGTCAGCGTGGTGCCTGGATGTGTGCATGCGTGATGTCAGGTGTGTGGATGTCAGCGTGCGTGCGTGGATGTCAGCGTGCGTGGATGTCAGCAGCGTGCGTGGATGTCAGTGTGCGATGAATGTCAGCATGCGTGGTGATGTGTGCATGCGTGGAATGTCACTGAGTGCGTTCGTGGATGTGTCATGCGTGGTATGCGTCGTGGATGTCAGCGTGCGTGGATGTGTGCATGCGTGGATGTCAGCAGTGCGTGGATGTGTGATGCGTGGATGTCAGCGTGCGTGCGTGGATGCAGCGTGTGCTGGATGTCAGCGTGCGTGCGGATGTCAGCAGTGCGTGCGTGGATTGTGTGTGCGTGGATGTCAGCGTGCGTGCGTGATTCAGCGTGCGTGGATTCAGTGCGTGGATGTCAGCGTGCGTGGATGTGCGTGCGTGGATGTGCGTGGTGTGGTGCGTGGATGTGTGCGTGCGTGGATGTGTGTGTGTATGTGCGTGATGTGTGTGCGTGGATGTCAGCGTGCATGCATGTGTGCGTGCGTGGATGTGTGCGTGGATGTGTGCGTGGATGTGGATGTGTGTGTGCGTGGATGTGAATGTGCGTGCATGGTTGTGTGCGTGCGTGGATGATGGGTGCATAGGTGGATGGATGGGTGCAACAAGGGATCAAGTGTCCTCTTGTTGTAGTCTCTGGGATCATAGTCATAGTGCACTGTATGACAGATCATTGTCATACAGTGCACCATAACTCTGACCCCAGAGGCTGTAGGAAGAGGACACTTGATCCCTTGCTGCAGTCTCTGGATTGAGCAGAGGCGATCGAGCATCGTGGGACCTTCATTGTGGACTACGTCGGAGGCGATCGAGCGTCGTGGGACCTTCGTTGTGGACTACGTCGGATTCTTTATAATAAATGATGGAGTCCGAATTTGTTTGTGTTATTTTTTCTAATAAAAAATTTTCTTCTGACTATTTAACAGAGATTCCTAATGGCGGGTCTAACATTGGCACTATATTATGAATCTCGGGCTTAGTGCCAGCTGCCAATAAAAAGCTGGCATTAACCCCTTTATTACCCAGTTTGCCACCGGCACCAGGGCAACTGGAAGAGTCTGGGTACAGCGCCAGAAAATGGCGCTTCAATTGCATTGGGCCTCTCCATGCTGCGGATTCCAGCCCCCAGCTGCCTAGTTGTACCTGGCTGGACCAAAAATATAGCGGAGCCCACGTCGTTTTTTTTCTAGAATTAGTTCTAGAAGAAAAAAAATGCTTGCTGTATTTTGGTTGCCAGCCAGGTACAACAAGGCAGCTGGGGGTTGGTGGCAATCCGTAGCTGCCAAGTTGTACCTGGCTGGACCAAAAATATGGCGGAGCCCCACGCCATTTTTTTCTAGAATTAGTCCTAGAAAAAAAAAAAAAGGGCTTCGCTGTATTGACATGTATAGTGAACACTTTGAACCCCCAGGTGCTTCACAAATTGATCCGTAAAAATGAAAAAAGAAAATTTGTGTGAAGAAAAAGTCCTTTTTCCTTATTACGGATCAATTTGTGAAGTACATGGGGGTTCAAAGTGCTCACTATGCATCTAGATGCATTCCCTGGGGGGTCTAGTTTCCAAAATGGGGTCACTTGTGGGGAGCTCCAATGTTTAGGCACACATGGGCTCTCCATACGCGACATGGTGTCCGCTAACATGGAGAGCCCCTGTGTGCCTAAACATTGCAGCTCCCCCACAAGTGACCTCATTTTGGAAACTAGACCTCCCAGGAAACTTATCTAGATGGGTTGTGAGCATTTTGAACCCTCCAGGTGCTTCACAAATTCATCTGTAAAATTGAATAAGTTACTTTTTTTTTCCATAAAAATTTTCTTTTTTCATTATTACAGATTAATTTGTGAAGCATTGGGGCGTTCAAAATGCTCACCACCCATCTAGATAAGTTCCCTGGGGGGTCTAGTTTCCAAAATGGTGTCACTTGTGGGGGAGCTCCAATGTTTAGGCACACAGGGGCTCTCCAAATGCGACATGGTGTCCACTAACAATTTGAAAAATCAGCTCAAATTGTTAGCGGACACCATGTCGCGTTTGGAGCCCCTGTGTGCCTACACATTGGACTCCCCCACAAGTGACCCTATTTTGGAAACTAGACACCCCAGGGAACTTATCTAGATGGGTGGTGAGCATTTTGAACCCCTGGTGCTTCAAAAATTCATCCGTAAAAATAAAAAGTACTTTTTTTTTCCATAAAAAATTTTCTTTTTTCATTTTAACAGATTAATTTGTGAAGCACTGGGGCGTTCAAAATGCTCCCCACCCATGTAGATAAGTTCACTGGGGGTCTAGTTTCAAAATGGGGTCACTTGTGGGGGAGCTCCAATGTTTAGGCACACAGGGGCTCTCCAAATGCACATGGTGTCCGCTAACAATTTGACTGAAAAATCAGCTCAAATTGTTAGTGGACACCATGTCGCATTTAGTGAGCCCCTGTGTGCCTACACATTGTAGCTCCCCCACAAGTGACCCCATTTTGGAAACTAGACCCCCCAGGGAACTTATCTAGATGGTGTGGTGAGCATTTTGAACGCCCAGGTGTTTCACAAATTCATCTGTCAAAATAAAAAAGTACATTTTTTTTCCATAAAACATTTCTTTTTTCATTTTTACAGATTAATTTGCGAAGCACTGGGGCATTCAAAATGCTCCCACCCATCTACATAAGTTCCCTGGGGGTCTAGTTTCCAAAATGGGGTCACTTGTGGGGAGCTCCAATGTTTAGGCACACAGGGGCTCTCCAAATGCAACATGGTGTCCGCTAACAATTTGACTGAAAAATCAGCTCAAATTGTTAGCGGACACCATGTCGTATTTGGAGAGCCCTGTGTGCCTAAACATTAGCGCTCCCCCAGAAGTGACCTTATTTTGGAAACTAAAGCCCCCAGGGAACATATCTAGATGGGTGGTGAGCATTTTGAACCCCCAGGTGCTTCACAAATTCATCTGTGAAAATGAAAAAGTACTCTTTTTTCCACAAAAATTTTCTTTTAGCCTAAATTTTTTCATTTTCACATGGGGAACAGATAAAATGGATCATAAAAATTGTTGGGCAATTTCTTCTGAGTACACCGATACCTCATATGTGGTCATAAACCACTGTTTGGGCACACAGCAGGGTTCAGAAGGGAAGGAGCGCCATTTGACTTTTTGAATGGAAAATTAGCTCCAAAAGTCAAATTGCGCTCCTTCCCTTCTGAGCCTTGCCGTGCGCCCAAACAGTGGTTTATGACCACATATGAGATATCAAATGTACTCAGGAGAAATAGCCCAACAATTTTTAGGATCCATTTTATCCTGTTGCCCATGTGAAAATGAAAGAATTGAGGCTAAAAGAACATTTTTGTTGGAAAAATTAAAATATCCATTTTTTCCTTCCACTTTGCTTTAGTTCCTGTGAAGCACCTGAAGGGTTAATAATCTTCTTGAATGTAGTTTTGAGTAGCTTGAGGGGTGCAGTTTTTGGAATGGTGTCACTTTTGGGTGTTTTCTGTCATGTACGCCCCTCAAAGAGACTTCAAATGTGATGTGGTCACAAAAAAAAGGTTTTGTAAATTTTGCTGGAAAAATGAAAAATTGCTGATGAACTTTGAACCCTTATAACTTCCGAACAAAATTTTTTTTTTCCCAAAATTGTGCTGATGTAAAGTAGACATGTGGGAAATGTTATTTATTAACTATTTTGTGTCACATATCTCTCTGGTTTAGCAGAATAAAAATTCATAATTTGAAAATTGCAACATTTTCAAAGTTTCTTGCCAAATTTTAGATTTTTTCACAAATAATCGCAAAAATTATCGACCTAAATTTAAGACTAACATGAAGCCCAATATGTCACGAAAAAAAATCTCAGAATCGCTAGGATCCGTTGAAGCGTTCCAGAGATAATTACCTCATAAAGGGACACTGGTTAGAATTGACAAAAATGGCCTGGTCATTAGGGTCAAAATAGGCCCGGGGCTGAAGGGGTTAAGGAAAAATTACAGCATATATTTGAGCGATTTTCCGTGACCCATAGCATTCTTCATTTTTCGGGATCTGGGGCTGTGTGTAGGCTTAGTTTTGCATCTTGAGCTGATGTTTCTAATGATATCACTTTTGCGTAGATGTGATATTGTCATCACCTGTTATTGTATTTTATTGCAATTTACAAATGAAGTGTAATTTTGGCATTTGGCCTTTTTTTCCATTATGCAGTTTACAGAGCTGATTATTAGATTACACATTTTGATAGATTGGGCATTTCTGAACGTGGCAATATTAATTATGTTAATTTTTTTTAAAAACTTTTGATAATTTTATTTTAAATGGGGCAAAAGGGAGGTGATTGAACTTTTGTGTTTTTTTTTTACATACTTTTAAAAACTTTTTTTTTCTTTATTTTTCCTTGGCCCACTTGGGGGCCTCATTGCTGCACACTCTGATCGCTTCTCTTGTATTCAGTTGAGCTGCTGCATATCTGAAGACAGAAGAAATGATCACTCCCTGCCGTGATGTCACTCAGACTAGTAATTGCAGACAGCTTCCGGGATCATCCCAGGACCCCGGGTGGTCAAGGTATCAGCGGAGGTTCCATGATCGCTTCATGGGACCTCTAATCACGGTGGAGAACAGCACAATGCCCGCTGAGGGGCTTTGGATCGAGCTGTCAGTGATTGACAGTGTGATCAAAAGGGCTAACAGCATCGAGCAGATCGTTAATCCAGTCGATGCTGTTAGTTACACATCACAGCTGATGAAATCAGCTGAGGTGTGTAAGAGATGATGTGAGCTCAATGCGTGAGCTTGAATCAGTGGGAGGGATACGACCAGGGATGATATATACAACCTTGTTCATGAAGGGGTTAAAGGTGATGTGCATAGTTTAAAAACCACAAAGCTGGTGACAGGTTCCCTTTAAAGTAATATTTTTAGTGCTTCTGTTAAACTCTAGTTTTATCTAATGGAAAATAGCTGGTAAAAGGTCCAGTAAGGTGCCGTACAGTGAAGGTCATGAGACTAGTCCACTGAAATCTGCTTGGATAAAGCTTGGATACTCACATTATGTGACCGCTCCATGGTGTGACCTCGGCCGCATGGCTCTGTGCTTGGCGTTGTGTTATATAACTCAGAACCAACTATGACACCATCCCGTCTAATCAAGAGAGGCTGGCGTTAGTCCGGGGATATTGCACATCAGCAGCAGTACACCCTGAAGTCATCCTCCCGGTGACAGAAGCCCGCACAGCATGCAGGGACACGCTTTGCTGCCGCCTTGCGCTGAATAATCAGCTCGACGTGAACACAGATGGAATTATCTAGAATAATAAATCTTTTTAAAGCGCATTCACATTGTGGGATTATTGTGAAACCTAGACAGCTACTTGTTAAACTCAGCAAAAGCAACAGATGTCTCCATCCACACTCATTGCAGGGAATGTGATGTGTATATTGAAAGCCGTTCATTTCTCAGCAGATTATGCGGCTTCCGCTTATTGCATAAAATGTTATTCTTCCTTTTATTTTAATATTTAATTTCAATATATTTTTTGATGAATGTAGGATTTCTTTCTTGTTTCTGTCTCATTTATTTAATGGAGCTTCACACCTGGAATCATGGACATCTTGAAAGTAAAATCATTTTGATCATTCATCAGTAGGATTTATTGATACTAAAGTTTATGACAATGACTTCAGCAGGACTTAAAGGGCCTGCCCACCTCTGGGACCATTTATTTTCTTAAAAAAATAAATTCTGAGCTTAAAAATTCATTTTTACAATTCCGTTTAATTAATAATGTAGCACTCTTTAGCTTTCACGGGCTCCTCACTTCCCTGAACACCAAAGTCTTGACTCTTATTGTCAATCAGTGATACAAAAAAAAAAGACTCTCCCATTGCAGACAGCAATAGACAGCGCAAAACCGAGGATACAAAAGGTGAATGGTGCAAAAATGATAATAAAACCAAAAAACAGAAGTGATATTTCCACAAATATACATGCATTAAGAAAATGGAGCAATGTAATTAAAAATGGAAAATTATTCCAAATGTGTAAGATATTTCTAGAGGATCTTGAACAGTTACGGATGCCTGGATGATAATTTTTATTGTAAATATCTCTCAAATTTTTGCAACAACCTGGATTGACTTTTTTTAATTGATAGATTCTAAGATACATAAATAAAGAGATTGATAAGTATATAGATAGATGATAGGTAGATAGATAGATAGATAGATAGATAGATAGATAGATAGATAGATAGATATTTAATTGATAGATTCTAAGATAGATAGACTGGCTTCACACTGCGGTCAGGTCTGATCTGGGGCTGTCAGGGGTGAACCTGACAGCCCTGGACCGGATCTGGACACAGAACCGGAGGGCAAATATGCCCTTTGGTCCAGCATGCAGCCGGATGCTGCAGAGCTCAGCTGTCCCCTGCGAAGTGGTGCTGAACCGCTTCACAGGGACAGCTCCCTGGTGCTGAAGTTCAGTGTAGCTCACGGCTTGATGAAAACTGCAAGGTTGAAATGTCGCATCATGTGGCTTGATTAAAGCTGTCCTTCTCACACTAAAGTTGGAGTGCTGCCTGTCTTTTTGGATTTTTTACATTGCTGCAGCTGAGCCCTGCTTACAGGAAGTATTTGCACCCATTGATATGGAGTTTTAATCTGCTGATTCTGTTTTTTCCTCTCTTAAGGGGCCGTCACACGCTACAAAATATATAACGATGTCATTGAAACGTCACAGGTTTTCTGTCGTTCAAACGACGTCGTTGCGTGTGACGCATCGATGTTACAAGCGATAAGTGGTCTTATTGCTCATCGCAGATATGAGATCCGGACCCCACATCAGACGATGTCGATCATGCAATCTGCTTGCATCGTTCTGTGTGACACCGCCATAACGATCTCCTGTATGATTTCTCCTATTCACATCATTGACAAGCACCGATCGCTGGGTTGTGTGAACGATCCCTGCACGTAACATCGTTGCTGTATCGTGAACGATATCTATACATGTGACACCTCACTAACGATGTTGTTCAGGGGCGCGCACCACTGAGATCATAGGTGAGATCGCTCACAAAATCTTAGTGTGTGACGGCCCCTTTAGATAGATAGATAGATAGATAGATAGATAGATAGACAGACAATGAGATAAATAGATAGATGATAGATAGACAATCAGATAGACAGAACAATATCTGCAGAGATATCTGTCTGTGTGACGTGGCCCTAGACAATGGAATAAATAGATAGGTAGATTGATAGATATCAGATAACGAGCCATCACATGCTACGATTTTGTGAACAGTGTCACCTACGATCTCAGAGGTGCGCGCACATGGACAACATCGTTAGTGAGGTGTCACATGTATAGATATTGTTCTGTATGCACCAACGATGTTACGTGCAGGTATCGTTCGCACAACCCAGAGAATGATGCTTGTCAATGTTGTGAATAGGCGAAATCATGAAGGAGATCGTTATGGTGGTGTCACACACAACGATGCAGCAGATTGCATGATTGACATCGTGTGATGTGGGTTCCGGATCTCAAATCTGCGATGAACGATAAGACCACTTATCGCTTGTAAGATCGACCTGTCACATGCAACGACGTTGTTAAAGTGACTAAACACCCGTGACGTTTCAGCGATATCTTTAATGATGTCATAGCGTGAGGCGGCCTCTATAGATAGATATGATGGTATGATGACAGATTGAGAGATATGTATTTAGCGGCCGTCACACGCTACGATTTCTTGCCCGATATCGTTTAAGCGATCTGTGTTTTGATCGCTTAAGCGATATCGTTTTGGCATCGTTGCATGTAATCAAGCGATTTTACTATGTAAAATCGCTTGATCGTGACATCGCAGATCTGAGCTCCGGAGCTCATATCAAGCGATAAACGATTTAACGATCTGCTTCATCGTGGTGTATGACACCACGATGAACGATCTCCCAGCGTCAGAGCCTATGCTGGGAGATGGTAACTATGGTACACGTCGGGTTACTCAGCGACGCGCGGCTCCACATCGCTGGTGAGTCTGTCTGTGTGACATCTCACCAGCGATGTGAGCGATATTGTTAGCGATCGCGCGTGCACGTGATCGCTAACAATATCGCTAGCGATATCGTAGCGTGTGACGGCTGCTTTAGACAGACAGACAAAGAGATTAATAGATTTCTATTAGAAGATGATAAATCCACAATATAAGTCTGTTCTCCCTAAGACAACTAAGTGTTGCAGTAAGACAGGTAATACAATCGTAAGTTCTTGGCTTGTATCTCAGCTCAGGCTAAGGGAGAAGGTTTCTGCTCCAGAGGTGATTAAGTGATGATTTCGGTCAAGAGAGCAGTTAAATCCATTGTAAAATTGTTTTAGGGCCTCATTAGGTGCCAGACAAGTGAAAGACTGCAGAAGAGACAGTTATAAAGAAGATAGAGAGGCTGAGAAAAGGAGAGTAAAGTCAGGACGGCTTTCCTCATCACTTACAGAATTACCCTATAATAATGGAGGTAATGAGCGCGTTATATGAGACACATTAAACATCCAATGAGGTGATCGATTTGTTGCCCTCAAACAAACTGAGGAAAACTTAATTATGGTCTGATCTGAGGACTAACCCTAAAGTTAAGGAACCCCCTATATTGTAAAACAAAAAAAGTTTAAAAAAATGGTAAAAAACAGAAATACACAGTCATGGCCGAATGTGTTGGCACCCTTGAAATTGTTCACAAAAACTACTCAAAAAAAGGGAGCAATAGAACAACACACCAATTGCAGCCAAAAACAAATCCAACACAGCCCTTAGGCTGGCTTCACACTTGCAGATGCATCTGCAGCGTTTTGCAGATGCATCTGCAAGTATCAGCATGCAGACCGCGGCCGTGGTGTGAATGCTCTCATTCATTCCTATATGTGAGCCGTAAGCAGGCGTATGCCTGCTTACAGATCACACTCTCCCGCCCGCACTATGGACGCGAGATGTTGCGTCCAAGGTGCGGGGCGGGAGAGTGTGATCTGTCAGCAGGCATACGCCTGCTTACGGCTCACATATAGGAATGAATGAGAGCATTCAGACCGCGGTGCGCCCTATTATAAACATAGGGACCGCGGTCTGCATGCTGATACTTGCAGATGCATCTGCAAAACGCTGCAGATGCATCTGCAAGTGTGAAGGCAGCCTTACACAGGATGCAGTCAGACCCCGCAAAAATGATAAAGTGTGGGGTGCAGCTGGGCCCCATGGGGCGTCATTCATCCAGTGGTGCACAAACATCGTGCTGGGCTGCCCATTTGGTCTGGTGGCAGGATCTGTGGGTAGCTATCAGACACTCTGCATCATTTGTATCAATGTGAATGGCGTCCTATGCATGCAAACCTTGAGCTGTGCATAGCAAATCACCTCCCCCATGTCTTGGCAGGTTGATGGTAATTTTTATCAGTTCTGTGCACCTGTTTTGCTTTTTATTGGGGTCTGACTGCACCCTGGGTAATGGCGGGTTTACACGTCGCGATATCGTAGTACGATTTCAATCAAAAGTCACGTGGTTCAATCGTCGGAGCCGAAATCGTGCCTGCGTTGTATGGTGTGAACGTCCAATACGATGCAGGCACGATGTCAATGCGATATCGGGGATTGAATGAGCGTGCTATTCAATGCTCCGATATTGCATAGCGATTGAAGCCGGATCGTGCTGTGTGACAGCCCAACTACGATGCGATTTGAAACGTCACCCATTCACTCCCATGTTAACTATGCGATCCTGGATTGGGAGGCGGAGACATCGCACGGACGTTGTATTCCGATATCGCAGCGTCTAAACATTCAATGCGATGCGGGAGGAACGTGCACTAATTGTGCGCTCCCGCGCCATTGAACTGCGATATCGGATCGCAATTGAAGCGTGTAAACCCACCATAAGTGCTGTGTTGGATTTGTTTTTGGCTGCAATTTGGGAGTTGTTCACCCTTGAAATTGTTCCAGAAAATGAAGTATTTCTCCTAGAAACTAATTGCAATTACACATAATGTGTATATA
This sequence comes from Allobates femoralis, assembly GCA_033576535.1. NCBI lineage: Eukaryota > Metazoa > Chordata > Amphibia > Anura > Aromobatidae > Allobates > Allobates femoralis. The sequence continues at coordinate 71,706,706 of JARQOC010000002.1, read as the reverse complement.
GGAACAACACAAAAAACAAAAAGAAAATGCAAATTGGACATGATTTCACACACAACCCCAAAAATGGACAAAATTGTTGACACCCTCAACTTATTATTTGGTTTCCCACAAATAACTGCAGTCAATCCCTTCCCATAACCAGCCACAATCTTCTTACACCTCTCAATTGGAATTTTGGAGTCTTCTTCTGTAAACTGCTCAAGGTCTCTCGTATGTGAAGGCATCTTCTCCCCCTAACAGCAGTTTTAAAGGTTTTCAATGAGATTTACTGTATATTTAGACACATTGCTGCCACTTCAGATCTCTCCAGCGCTTTGTTTCCATTCATTTCTGGGGCTTCTTAAAGTATGTTTGGGGTCAAAATTATAAGAAAGTCCAGCTCACCATTAGCCAATCTTCACCAATGCTAGGAGCACGGATTCAGGCACTTGAAAACCAAAGTAAGAATTCAACAATCTGAAATAAATCACCACAAAATGTCAAATGGATAATTTTCTTTCTTTGGACTATGTTTGGGGTCATTGTTTTGCTGGAAGACACATGATTTAGGACACAAACCCAACTTTCTGACACTGGGTTCTACATTGCTACTCAAAATCCTTTGGTAGTCTTCCGATTTCATGATGCCTTGCACACAATCAAGGTACCCAGTGCCAGAGGCAACAAAGCAACCCCAAATCCTCTACCATATGTGACTGTAGGTACTGTGTCTTTTCTTTGTAGCCTCGTTCCAATTTCGGTAAACAGTAGTATGATGTGCTTTACCAAAAACCTCTATCTTGGTCTCATCTGTCCGCAAGGCACTTTCCCAGAAGTATTTTGGCTTACATACAATTTTTCAAACTGCAAACTAGCTATTTTCTGTCTCTGTGTCACCAGTGGGATCCCCTAGGGTCTCCAAATTCATTCAAGCGTAGACAGATCGTTTGCGTTGACTCTGATGCACCCTGAGCCTGCAGGACAGCTTGAATTTCTTTGGAACTTGATTGGAGCTGCTTATCCATCATCTAACCTATCCTGTGTTGCAACCTTTCAGCAACTTTTCTTTGCTATCCACTTCAAGGGAGATTAGCTACAGTGCCATGGATTGTAAACTTCTTGATTATGTTGCGCATCATGGACAAGGGAAAAACAGGATCTTCGGAGATAGATTTGTAACCTTGAAATTGTTGGTATTTTTCAACAATTTTGGTTCTCAGGTCCTCAGACAGTTCTCTTCTCTTTCTGTTTTCCCATGCTTAGTGTTGCACACAGACACACAATGCAAAGCTTGAATCAACGTCTCCCATTTTTATCTGGTTTCAGGTGTGATTTTCATATTGTTACACTTGTTACTTGTCACATGTGAGTTTGAGCGAGCATCACATGCTCAATCACAATTTTGGAAAGGTGTCAACAAATTTGTCCGACCGATTTTTGTGGTTTTGGGTGAAATGATGTCCAATCTACCTTTATATCTTTGTTTTGATTTTTAGTGTGTGTGTTGCTCCAATACACAGAAAGGAATAAACATATGTATGACAAACCATGTGTAATTGCAATGAATTTCTGCGAGAAATACTTCATTTTTGCAACAATAGACTGTATGGAAAAGAGGGGGAAGTTGACGGCACTAAAGATAAATAAAGAAGACATACACCTAAGGTTACATTAAATTTCCTGAGAGCCATGGTAATTAGTCTCACCATTATACATGTGTGCAGGATTTAATCCATGTTATGAGCTCATGTATAGTCTCCGGAGGACACAATAATTGGTTTAAAATGATCACAAAAGATAAATATCACACAAGCGTCAGCACATTATAAGAGCAAATTTACATAATTCTTAAGGGAACTTAGCAGAAGTTAAAGAGGAAGTGTTCTGCTTTATTAAGTGTTGGAGGTGTATTAATAATTTTCTGCAATGTGTAGAGATGATAATATATTATTTCGTGTTTACTAAGATGGTCATTATCTGCCATGTGCCAATTGGGAAATTACAGCTATTGATGGGGAAAAGGCTGTATATAGACTAGCTCATATATAGAGGGAAAAGAACAAAAAATTCAGCTAACATCGGAAAATTCTTGTATTCATATGAAATATGCAAAACTCAAGTTAACCCCTTCTTTCAGCCAATTTTTATTCTTCTCTTTAATTTTTTCCACCTTTTCTTCCAAGAGCCATGGCTGTTAATATTTCCATCGACTCGGCCATAGGCTTGTTTTCATAGAATCAAAGAATGGTGGCATTGGAAGGGACCTCCTGGGTCCAGTGGCGGGCCCTGGTGCAGCTGTAGGTGAGGACCGGGGGGAAGGAGGGGGGTTGAGCGGGGGCGGAGGGATTCGCTAGTAGCGTCAGGTGAGGAGCGGGGGGGATTTGGGTTCTAGCAGGCAGCGTCAGGTGAGGAGCGGGGGTGGGTGCTAGCAGGAGGGAATTGAGTGCGGCTCTCACCTGCGCCAAGGAGCGCATTGTATGTCCGGGAGCCAGGGCTGGAGAGGAGAGGAGGGGCGGGGACAACCAAGGGAAGCAGGAAGCTTCCCTCAGTTAACCTCCTCTCCTCTGACATAGGGTCACAGGGGGCCCCCTACAGGTGCTTGAGGGGCCCCCTACCCGGTCAGTGCCCTGGTGCAGCTGAACCAGCTGCACCACGGTAGGTTTGCCCCTGCCTGGTTGATCTGGTCCAACCCTCTGCTCAAAGCAGGATTCACTAAATCATCCCAGAGAGATGTCTGTCCAGCCTTCGTATGAAAACTTCCATTGAACTCACCACCTCTTGTGGCCTCCTGTTCCACTCGTTGATCACCCTCACTGTGAAAAAGTTTTTTTCTAATATCTAATCTCCTCCTATTCAGTTTTATCGCATTGCTTCTAGTGTCTTCTTTAGCAAATGAGAACAAAGCTGATCCCTCTACATGGTGACGCCCCTTGAGATATTTTTGTTTTGCTGGATGAGTTACAGTTTTCAATGGTGTAGCGACCGGTGGTAAGGCCGCGGGTGTGTGTGTATGATCTTTCTCAACAGAATCTCCATACTCAGGTTTAACCGATAATAACATTTCTTTACTGTAAAACATATTTATATCACAGTCAACCGAATTATATGCGCACTGGTATATATTAGAGTCTCTGGATCTTCACTTCTGCCGGGTACGCAGCAAGAAAAACCACAACAATGAAGGTATCTTTCCCTAACTTTCCCTAAAATCACGTACCAGTCTATTACAGAAGAAGATGTCGCTCCCACGTAGCAGGCCTGGGGATCTCCTCACTCTTCTTCTTTGGTCTCCTTCTGCAGGTAACAGTCTGTCTCTCCCAGTCTCAGGGCACACAGAGCAACAGCAGAAGGGAAATCACAGCAGCACAAATGGCTCCCTTATGTCGGTCACGGCCCCAGCACATGCACTCTGGGTGCTTGGCGGGCAAGGTTTTGCAGAGCGGCCAGAGTCACAGCACCAAAGTCCAGTGGCCCAGGATCAGTCACAGGGGCTTCTGCGGGGTGATTTTTCCAGCAAGGTGTAGCAAAGTAGTCCACTTTAAACAGACATCCGCAGGTAGATCTTCTCAGCTGTGGATTTATACTGCTCTGATTCTCTGCTTTCACTTCCTGGTTAAACAACAGAGATGGCTGGGAGTTTCCCAGCTCTGTGATTGTACAGTCCACTGATGCCCCCTGGTGGACAAGTGCGGACTGTGCACAGTTCCTTTCAGTTTCAATTTCAATAATACAATCTGAATTGTACACCTCATTACATACCCCCCCACTTAAAGGTTGACAGTCCCTGTCAACAACCATCGGCTCCAAGGCAGTGATGGCCGTTGATATCACAGGGATTGATCTCCGGCGGAGTAGGGACCTCTGTTGGGGGAAACCGTCATCCCCCGTTCACCTTCGCTCCCTTGTTCAGGGCTCACAATATCTCCAATAAACTCAGTCACGTTTTCTACCCGGGGAGAGTAGGATCGCCGGCGGTAGCGGCGCCGGTTGGGGGCAAATCTGCTTCCTTTAACGGGAACACCCCCAGGACCGGTGACGTCGGCGGCCTCTGTACCCTTCTCTCCCTTCACAACATCAAACTGTACCAGCTCCCCATCACCAACGCTGCGGAGGCACTTACGAGGATTGTTACGCTTTATGGCAGTCTGATGTACAAACACGTCATCCTTTGTGTCATTCCTGTTGATGAAGCCATACCCATCGCGGACATTAAACCACTTCACCGTCCCCTGGACCCGAGTGGCCAGCACTTGCTTATCGGTCTGGCTCTGTCTCTTCACACCCTTTTCCCTGATCTCCCCTGCCGAGCGAACCGCTTTGGCTGGGGCGTCTAGTTTAAAGGTGGCTGCTGTTGTTGGGCATGGCTTGCTGGTTCTGGTATATCGGACCACGGGTGGAGGATGCGGACAACGGTTTGCACTATGGCGGGGGTCGCCGCATGTCCAGCACCTTCCCATAGGCCGACTGGGTTGCTGTCTCGCTTGCCTGTCCGCCTGTTGGTCTAGCATGAGCTGCAGCTGTAGTATCTGTTTCTGCAACTCTGCTACTATCTGCTTCAATTCTTCCGTGTCACTGCTCGGACTGCTGGCACCGGATATGGACCTGCAGGCCGTAGTATAAGTCTGGTTATAAGCTACTACCGGGAGGAGATTCTGTTGATCACACATCCTGCCGACTACGCCAGATGTAGCGACCGGTGGTAAGGCCGCGGGTGTGTGTGTATGATCTTTCTCAACAGAATCTCCATACTCAGGTTTAACCGATAATAACATTTCTTTACTGTAAAACATATTTATATCACAGTCAACCGAATTATATGCGCACTGGTATATATTAGAGTCTCTGGATCTTCACTTCTGCCGGGTACGCAGCAAGAAAAACCACAACAATGAAGGTATCTTTCCCTAACTTTCCCTAAAATCACGTACCAGTCTATTACAGAAGAAGATGTCGCTCCCACGTAGCAGGCCTGGGGATCTCCTCACTCTTCTTCTTTGGTCTCCTTCTGCAGGTAACAGTCTGTCTCTCCCAGTCTCAGGGCACACAGAGCAACAGCAGAAGGGAGATCACAGCAGCACAAATGGCTCCCTTATGTCGGTCACGGCCCCAGCACATGCACTCTGGGTGCTCGGCGGGCAAGGTTTTGCAGAGCGGCCAGAGTCACAGCACCAAAGTCCAGTGGCCCAGGATCAGTCACAGGGGCTTCTGCGGGGTGATTTTTCCAGCAAGGTGTAGCAAAGTAGTCCACTTTAAACAGACATCCGCAGGTAGATCTTCTCAGCTGTGGATTTATACTGCTCTGATTCTCTGCTTTCACTTCCTGGTTAAACAACAGAGATGGCTGGGAGTTTCCCAGCTCTGTGATTGTACAGTCCACTGATGCCCCCTGGTGGACAAGTGCGGACTGTGCACAGTTCCTTTCAGCTTCAATTTCAATAATACAATCTGAATTGTACACCTCATTACAATGGCACCATCCCCTTTACAGCATAATGTCCTGAAATATGGGGAAAGCTTGCAAGTGAAAAGGTGGGAAAATGCATTATACAGTGTTTATAGTAAAAATTACCTAAGCTTTAATTCTGAAGGACAGTACAATCCACATTGTTTCTATTTTACTGCTTTTTTTACTACCGTATTTCTATTGCCGTTTTCATTAACCTGTAACTTTTAATTTTTCCATTTAATTTTTACAGCAAGGTTGAAGTTTAGTTTTTATTGTTTTCATTTTGGCATACATGCTTGTGACTCCATGTATGTAATTTGCATGCATGCAGTCACATGTAGACTGCATGGACGTAGCCTCGCTCAATGCAAATGTATTGAGCGAGGCTGGATAAAGTCTAGCCTGAATATTGCAATGCAAATTGCACACTTCCAGCCACATGACCACATGCTCCCGGCACTAGCAACAGAGAAGCCTCACAAAGTGTGTACATGTTATGTGAGGGTTCACAAGTCTGTAGTCACACAGAGAAACTGAACAAGCCCTTTTAATGTTTTTTTTTTTTATTTTTTTTTTTTAAACATTTTTAATATCCCTTCACGAAATTATAGGGGGAATAAAGAAACAGGACACAAGGAGAATCAACACCTTCAAAATGTGGTGTTGAAGAAGGATGTTATCAATACCATAGATGGCAAGAAGAACTAACAAATACATGTTGGAACAAGTCAAGCCAGACATGTCATGTGAAGCAAGAATCACCAAGCTACGACAAGCATACACATCATACAAAGAGAGAAATCACTGGAGAAGGACATCAAGGTTGGAAGAATAAAAGAAGCCAGGCGAAGAGGAAGAGCAGCAACCCAATGGCTTGATACTGTCAAGATAATGGCAGAGAAGGCCCTGGTGGACTTATCTAGGCTTGCACAAGATTTATCATCATACACAGTGTTCATCATCAAATTTCCATGGCTCGGATTGAGCTGAAGGCCAATAAATATTAATAATATCCTCATTGACATTTCCTGCGTCAACACATCATTGGATGCAGGGATGATAAGCAGTCTTTATGGGAGCGCTTAAATGACAGGCACCTACGGATGCCTTATCATCCCTGCATCGTATATCTACCCCCAGTCCTGGGGGCGAGCGGCAGGAGCAGCATAATAGAGGCACGGAGAGAAGAGGACCTGGCGTTACTAGGTAACCAGAGAAAGCGGTGACGTAGTTCCGGGACTCGGGAGACCACGTGACTGGAAAGGTCCTGTCGGGATAGCCGGGAACGAGTAAGGAAGGAGGAAGGAGTGAACGGTAGCTGCTTCAGAGGGGACACCTAACGGAGGCTTATAAACCGGGTTGAGCAGGCAGCACAACCCTATCAGGTGAGTGGCCTCTGCCCCACGCCATTAATAAGAATCTGGAGGATCCTACCCATTGCGCCCCATATCTCTCTTTTGTTTTAACACATCATTGGAGTCATGTGTGAAGAGGGTTGACTTATTGACTTATCTGAATTGCTAATCCAGACACCTTCTTTGTCTCAGCTGATCCATGGAAAAATAAGAAGGTTGTCTTATGAATTAATATGAGCAATCAGCCTGCCTTCATCCCAGTACTAATCATGTGCAGAAGCAGAAACCGCCAAAACTCGGATCCAAGACTTAATGCTAATAATGGGGCAACGTAAAAAAATCAAAGGATATTAGTACGTTTTTTCGATTTTTTTTGCAAGTGGGCAAGCCTTTAAACTATAGTTTATTCTAATCTCTAATTTGTCATTGAGTAATGTCCAGAGAAGTGTAAAATACTACATCAGCAATGTTCTTTGTTGCCACTTGATAGCCTTATTATTAACACATCTAAAAGTAATGAATTGCAACTGGACAAGACCAAAAATATACTGTATGTAATAGTAGCTGAATTGATCGCTAAGCAGCGCTCTGTGATGCTGTAACCTGCTTCTTTCCCGGTAATAGATGACCAATTTAGCAGAGCTGCTGCCCGAAAATTGAAGTTTGATGTTAACACCACAACAAAAGGAAAAGAAAACTTACTTTTTGTAACGACCCCTTCGAGCCGGATGATATTTGGATGATCAAATTGTCCCATGATACTGGCTTCTCGGAGAAAATCTCGTCGCTGCCTGTCCATGTAACCTCCTTTTAAAGTTTTAATGGCCACAGGGATTTCTTTCTTTGCAGGTGTCTTCAATCTTCCGCTACATACCTCTCCAAACTCTCCTAAAATGATAACTTAGTATTAATACAAATACCATACATATTGCATATATACGTGTACAGCATATAGTTTTACCAAACTGAATAAATATACATTAGACACATACATATTATATATGCAGTACAGTGCAAAAATTTTAGGCAGGTGTGGAAATAATGCTGCAAAGTAAGAATGCTTTCAGAAATAGGAGAGTTAATAGTTTATTTTTAACACTTAAAGGGGACCTGTCACCTAAACAAACCCTCCTGACCTATGAATATCTGTCCCTGCAGCCTCAAACAACTTTCTCAACCATCCCTGTCTGAGTTTATATAGCAATTTACCAGTGCAATAAAGCAATTTAGAAACTTACAGAATCCTTGTCTGATGAGCGTTCCTCCAGGGGTCTTTGTCAGTGAGGCAGGGTCTCCTGGGCTGCGCTCCCCCCGCCTACATGCTGAAAATAATCCCCATGGGCGGCATTCTTATTTCGGACCTTGGGCACCATTCAAAGTACCTGCCAACTGCGTCATCACTATGACGCGGTCACATGATGCCGACCCCGCGTCACTTCCGCCCATCGTATCGCCGGGTGTACTAAGCGCACAAGGCCGTCTTCAGCATGCCATCTGCACATGCTCTGAAGGTGGCTTGTGCACTTGTTAGTACACCAAGCAATACGATGGGCAGAAGTGACGCAGGGCTGGCATCACGTGACCGCGTCATAGCGATGACGCAATGGGCGGGTGACTTTGAATGGTGCCCGAGGTCTGGAAATAAGAATGCCGCCCATCGGGGATTATTTTCAGCATGGAGGCAGGGGGAGCGCAGCCCAGGAAACCCTGCCTCACTGACAAAGACCCCTGGCGGAACACCCATCAGACAAGGATTCTGTACGTTTCTAAATTGCTTTATTGCACTTGTAAATTGCTATATAAGCTCAGACAGGGATGGTTGAGAAAGTTGTTTGAGGCTGCAGGGACAAATATTCATAGGTTAGGAGTGCTAGTTTAGGTGACAGGTTCCCTTTAACGAAAAGCAAAGAAAATGAACTACCGTAATTTGAAATTGCATCTAATTAAATCTAATCAATATTTGTCGTGACCTCCTTTTATATGTCAAACAAGGTCAAACGATCAGTTCTAGGTTCTACTTGTACAGTTTTTGAATGAATACAGATGGGAGATTGTTCCAAACAAATTCCAAACATACATGTATAGGACTGTTCAAAAGTTTTGGACTGGTGTGGAAGAAATTCAGAAAACTTTGATTCTATCAGTTAACAAATTGCAAAATGAATTCCCCAAAAACAGAGTTTCTATAGAATCCAAATAGAGCCCAAACCTAGCCAGTCAGTTGAGTGAAGGAGATGGAGTAACTGTGGGCAAGATCAGAACTCCATTCTGGTAATTTTCATCTCTTTCAGACATGCACCCCCAAAAAAAGAGGTCTCCCATGTTTTTGTGCATTTCTGGAAAAGATGAATACTATTGGGAAAATGGCCTGACATTGTCAACAATGTTTCAAGGATTCCAACAGAAACAGTGATGTAGTGTTTAGATGAGAGCACTGTATTAGTATGAATTTAGCCTCAATCATCAAAAATTGGTAAAACTCATGGGAAGTTTATGATAAATCATTATAGGTGAACATAATTATGAAGTGTAACATCTCATCAAGATGACATTCATCACCAACTTACTATGAAAAATAATCAGTTCTTCTCTAAAGAAGGGGCTCAGAACGCATATAAGTTTTTCACATTGTGGGTGGTAATTGTTTATTGCATCATGAATAGCAATACTATCGAAACTCTACAAATTCGGTTGCATATATATACTTTATTTTTACTGGCAACTTAACCCCTTAAAGCCTCATATTGCAATTCTGACCAGTGTCACTTTTTAAGGTTATAACTCTGGAACGCTTCAACATATCCCAGTGATTCCAAGACTGTTTTTTCATGACAGATTGGACTTCATGTTAGTGGTAAATTTAGGATGCTATTTTCGGCATTTCTTTGACCAAAAATAGTGTTTACACGCAGTGAGAGTTCGAAGCCATGATGGGTATAGCCGTCATTGGTCATTAAGGGGTCAAAGAGGTTTTCCACTACTTATGAGACCCCCTTTCTTTTGTCTTCATTCTTCATAACTAAAACTTTCTCAATATAATTCTGCTACCTGAACTGCTCCTGTAAGCTGATCTCTCTGAGTCTCGCAAATAGACATGAGCGAATCTTTTAAAGTCTAGGTTTGGTTCGGTTCGCTGAATTGGCAAATGTTCGGCGAACATCTAGCCGAATGTCCAAATTACATTGAAATCAATGGGAGGCAAAATAAAGGGCCTAGAAAACACCTTAAAAGGGGCCCAAAAGCTGCCAAAACAGCTCAAATTAGGGGCAGACACAAGGAAAAGTGCCATCTATTCCCCAGAGATAACATTTTTATCATGGTTCATTATAAATGCATGGCACAAGGTCTAGACCAGTATTTCAAGCTTAAACAAAGGGACACTTAATATGGTGGTTATGGTGGTCTCCTCAAGGAGCCACCCCATAGCAAGGTCCTTCCCCGGAGGGATATCTGGCTAGTCCTGTGTTTGAGACTCCTAAACAAGGCTCCACAGACTCTTTTTGCATATTCGTATTTCCCAGGGGGCAATGCGCCTAGGAATTCACTGTGTTTAGTGCTTTAGCTGGCTGCCCGCAGTGTTTTCTTGGACTGGTCTCCCTGAGATCAGTAATTGCTTTGTGAAGCTTAAACATTAGGAACAAGAAGATAAGTGATATGTGTAGGCATGGTGATAAGAAAGCTCTCCTAATTTCATGAAACAGACAGGAAGAAGACCCCAAAAAGAATCTCCATATTTAAAAAAAATTAGGGCCAGATACTATGAAAGTGGCATCAATTGACCCAGAATAAAAGTTGCATAATGGCACAGCCTGCATGCATGGCACATGGTCTGTAATAGGGCCTGACCAAGCATTTGAAGGTTAAACATTAATTAGTAACAGGGGGTGAGTGCCATGTGTAGACATGGTGCTCAAAGAGCCCTGCTAAATTCAGGAAACAGACAAGAATGAGACCCCAAGAAGAGTCTCCATATTTCAAAAATTAGGCCCAGATACCACCAAAGTGGACTCAGTTGACCCAGAATAGAAATTGTATAATGGCAAGATTAGGCAGCACACTGAAAAGTACAACATTGCCTACTTTTCCCATTCTGTGACTGGGGTGGAAAAGTCCTTGAAGATCCATGACTTGTTCATCTTGAAGTTAGGGGGTGTACACTTTCAGGGCATAGCCAGATGCACTCTGTCAAGACACCACCAGACACATTCTGAGAGAATGCTGGCTACCAGGCATGACAAAATCTCCAAGGCATGACTGGCAAGCTCAGGCCATATCTCCATTTTTGAAGCCCAAAATGCAAAAGGGTCCAATTACCCCCTGATGGTACGGATATTGACCTCTAGACACTCCTGCACCATCCTTTCCAATCATTCACTATGTGTCAGACTTGTACTCTGTTTTGCTGCTGGATGGGCTAGTTTACATAACTGGTGAAAAAACACTCAGAAATTGCTTCTGATGGCTAAACTGCTACTGTTAATGTTTTTAGGCTGCTGACTCGATATTCCCTGGGTTGGAAGTGTAGATATGCAATGCGTACTATGTCCCTCACTGCTGTGTTGGGAAAAAACAATCCTAAGATTGTCTACAAGCTTTTTTTGATACTCATCACACTGCAACCTCATCACACTGCTGCAGGCAAATAGGAGGAGCACAGACAGGAGCCAGCGGCAAGGATAAGGCACGGACCATCACATTATGTTGAGGAAGACACAGGGACCGGAGGGAAGGTGGGTATAAGTGTGCTGGCTCCTCTCCGCCAAACTCCCCTTCCCTGCGCTGTTACCTCTACTCCCGTCGGGGACACCGTCCATGCTGATTGTTGAATTGTATTGTCTGCCCCTTCACTGCTTCCTTCCTCCACACTTCTAGTAAGCCAGGAGTGATGTCAGGAGATAGTAACACATTTGCTTCCGGCTTATTACTAGAAGCACAGAGGGAGGAAGCAGGAAAGATGCAGGGGATACTGTCCAGCAAGTTGCACAGATGGTATCTCCGACGGTGGGTGGAGATGAAAGCGCAGGCAGGGGGAGTTTGGGGAGAGGAGTCAGCACACACATGATTACTGATGTCTGAATGAACCCTATAATATAAAGCTGAGTATATGTATATATGTGTGTATGTATGTGTGTGTGGTATAGCTCCGCCACTTCACATAATCCTGCCCATCATAGCTCCACCCTTTTCCACATAGCCCCACCCCTTCATAACACCGCCCCTCCATGTAGCACCCGCTCCTTCATAGTTGTTCATCCTGTATATACGCAAATTAACAACGCAAATCCACAAGTAGAACTCAGGAGACACAAATACCACACAAATACAGTGACATGACAGTGAAAACCCCCAGCATACAGTATGAGGCTGCACACTGTCCCCACTACACAGCAGGAGGCACCACGCAGCTCCCAGTATAGAGCAGGAGGCCTATTTACTATGTCCGAGCAACACCGGGCTCTACAGTTAGTTATAATAATATTTATTCACTTACATAGTGCCATTACATCCACAGCACTTTACATACATCATCATCACTGTCCCCAGGGGGGCTCACAATCTACATTCCATTAGAGGGACCACTAGTGAACATAATTCAAACAAAGGAAAAAGTAGGATAGAGCCGTGCTGTCGTGCAAAAAATATCAATCCAAGAATAATAAAAATTGTTAGTTTTTACTTGTCGACACGTTTCTGAGAACAGCTTTTCTTTTATCAGGACAAAAAAAATAAAATTTTATGTGATTCTTTTGTTCTGATGAAGAAATATATGTTCTCAGAAACTGATCAATGAAGAAAAATCACAAATTTCGATCGTTTTGGATCGATATACAGTATCTTCCACGGCGTCTCTAATTTCTTCCTCTGTTTGGATTATGATCTGCAGTAACTGTGTCTATGCTTCTGATAGTAGCTGTGGCTCATCACAACTACCCAGGTCAGCATGTTGTCCCCTCCATGGACTTTTTCTCACCCCAGATAAAACCCTATCTGCGTTTCTCATGTCTTTTTGTTGTAAACCCTGAATCTAAATTCTCTATAAGTATGTCTTTAGAGTGTGGGAAGAAACCCACACAAACATAGGGAGAGCATACAAATGGCTTGCAGATGTTGTACTTTATGGGATTTCAACCGATGACCCCAGGGATGCAAGACTGCAGTGCTGATCACTGAGGAACCCATGCAGAGTTTATTATTTGTAAAAAATTGAAAATGGTAATTTGTATAATTTGCAGCATTAAGAGGTCCCACTCTCACACTATCTCCTCCTCTTGCCCCCTATCTGTCTGTGTCCCCAAAGTTCAATTCTAGAACCCTGCTCTTCTTCATCTGCACACTTAACCTGGGACAGCTCATGGCTTCCAGTATCATCTCTATGCTGACAATACCCAGAGGTCTCTGGACCTCATATCACTTCCTCTTTACTACCTAAAAGCCCATAATGTTTGTCCTCTATTTTATCCTTCTTTTCTGCTCGATTTCTAAAAGTGAACATGGACAAAACAGAATTCATTATCTTTTTCCCGTCACATTCTACCCCTCCAACAGACCTATCCCCAGCCTCCCATGCTCGCTGCCTCTTGGAATCCGTAGACTCTGCTCTCTCCTTCAAACAAAATATCCAAGCCCTTGCTACACCCTGCCGACTACAACTCAAAAATGTTTCCCGAATCAATTTATTTCTTAACCAAGAATCTGCTAAAACATAGTGCATGCAAATTTCTGTTTAATTGCTAAATATTTACAAAACTTCAAAGGAGTTATTCAGGATGTAGGGGAAAAAAATGTGTCTAAGCACTGTCAGGTAGCCGCCACCTACCTGCCTGTTGTGGTCAGCACCACTCACAGATGACACGGAGTTGTCTTAGACCACTCCTGTTGGCGATTTTACCACTTCCGCTGACATCACATCAACAGAGGTGTGGCTTCTCCACTCTATCGATGGGGGTCATAGCCAACGTCATGATGATAGACAGCTGGCTCCCCCAATTAGGTAGCAATGAGCCGTCTGTCCATCAGCATGATGTCAGCTGTCCTGCCCCTTCCACAGAGCAGAGCAGAGAAGAACCCGCCTCTGTATATATACATATATACAGCCATATTGACCCCATCAGGAGCGGTCTGTGACCACACTGTGGCGGTGGTCAATGGAGGTGAACAGTGCTGGGCACAACAAGCATGTAGGTGGCAGCTACTTGCCTGTTAGTGCTTGGGCAGATTTATTTCTTTTAAATCTGGGATAACCCCTTTAAGAAATAACCATACCTTGTGTATTTGGTGCAGTTTTTCTGTGTTAACCTGCGAAAAATCCCTAGCAGAATACAATACTTCTTTGCGCAGGATTTTATTACTTCGGAAGATATTGGTAGGGCTCAACTGCTGTTCTTAATGTAAGATTCTCTGAATTTGAATAAAGTCCATTCAGTAACATTTAGATTGTACAACAAAAAATAAAATGCTTGTAAAAAACATGCTAATGGAAACTTGTACTCAAAACCGTAGTTAGAAAGGTACAAAAATCAAATAATTATTCTTAAAGTTTAGCATTAAAGCAGGAGATTAGAGGGTACGTGAAGGTGATAATCAGATAATCACACATTTTCGTGCTAAGAATACCACATATATATTTACTTGCTGTAGATATAGCGTCATCTGTTAGTATCCCGCTGTCTAGAATTTTTACAGCACATTTTTAAAAACACTATAATAAATCTTCTTTTGTAAAGTGTCCTAATTGGTTTCTTTTCATCAATTAGAATTTAATTTTAAGTTTATCTGTAAAGTGTAATTTTTTATATGGCTTTTTTTGGTTAAAAAGAGGCATGGATGTAAAACAGGCATATATAAGACTGTCGTCAATCTTTTGGCTGACGAATCCATTTAAAACGTAGCATTCTGCAGCCTGAGCACACAGTGTTAACATCGTGTAATGCTGTGTTCAGGCTGCCTACACATTCCTATGGTTACCGGTCTTCCAGCGCAAATGGCCGCTTGATACAGAAAGACCGAATATGCGCTATTTCTGAGCGCACTGGAAAATGCTGCAAACCACGTTTATGTCTGTGCTCAGAAATAGCGCATATTCGGTCCTTCTGTGTGTCAAGTGGCCGGTTGTGCTGGAAGACCGGTAACCATAGGGATGTTTAGGCAGCCTGAACACAGAGTTAGGCTAGGGTCACACATAAGCCCTGGATCCGTTATTTGCATCAGTTTACTTTATGTTTGTAAGTCTAAAAACTGTTGGTAAAAACAGATCCTCGGATCAAATGTGACTGTATTGTTAGCAAAAGCTATTTGTTTTTTACTGGACCCAAAAAACTCTGCAAGCAACGTTTTTGGGTGCAGTAAAAAAAACAGACCTGTTTTTTTAAAGGGAACCAACCACCCCAAATGACCCCCCCGGACTGTTAATATGTGTCCCTACACCAGGCACACACATTTGGGGCAATCGTTTTTGCTAAAAAAACTGTTTAGTAGAAGCTAAGATATAGCTTTATAAAGTTTAAAAATTGTTGCCGACTGGGTGTTACCTAGCTTCTCCTGCTGCAGAGTGCATCTGCCCGTCAGCCTCCTCTCCCCCCCTCCCTTCAGTAAAGCCCTGCCCTTTCAGCCTCGTCACAGGCTGCTGCACGGAGTCTCATTGTTTATGATAACAGAAGGCAAAGCTGAAAGGCTGAAACCTGAGAGGCTGAAAGGGCAGGGCTTTACTGAAGGGAGGGGGGGAGAGGAGGCTGACAAGCACATGAACACTGCAGGAGGACAAGCTAAGTAAGGGTATGTGCCCACTGGACGGTTCTGCATCTTTGCAGACCGTCAGAAAACCGGTGGAGAATTGCAGAAACTGAGTTTTCTGACCTCAGCAGTGTCCCTCGTTTTTTTTAGCGGTTTTTGAGCGGTTTTTGAGCGTTTATACAGCGTTTTATCGGCGGTTTTCTGGCGGTTTTTCTTAGCGTTTTTATGACGGTTTTTTTGTGCACTTGTAAGCTGGAACCGCTGGAAAAACGACCAAAAGAAGTCACTTGCTCTATCTTTGAAAACCGGTGGAAAACCGGTGAAGAAAGTGGAAAGGAGACAAAAAAAAACATTGTAATGTGCACAGCGTTTTCTAAAAGCCATTGACTAGCATGTTAATCCAACCGCTGGTTAGGATTAACATAAATTAACATAAAACTCGGCGGAAAACGCCGACGGAAAACGCTAAAAAACAGCCCAAAAAACGTCCAGTGGGCACATACCCTAACACCCAGTCGGCAACATTTTTTAAGCTTTATAAAGCTATATCTTAGCTTCTACTAAACAGTTTTTTTAGCAAAAACGATTGCCCCAAATGTGTGTGCTGGGTGTAGGAACACATATTAACAGTCCGGGGGGATCATTTGGGGTGGTTGGTTCCCTTTAAATGTTTTGTGATACTGGTGTGGTAGGGGATGGTGGTGATGATGATGATGGAGGGGGAAGGAATGGTATCGTGACGTCACCTGTGGTACTTGGTAATTTGGATACCAGCGCTGCGGCCGACCGCTGAGGTGATGGAGGTGCAGCTCAGAGTAGTACCTCATAGGTGGAGTTTAACCTCAGGAAACACTGAGCCCGCATCTTTCCCTGCACATGTCAGCTGATTTCTCTAACAGTGTTCCTCTAAAGGTACCGTCACACGCGGCAATTTTGCTAGCAATTTCATTGGCAATTTGCTGGTTGCAGTGAAATCATGGACACATTGTTCCATTTGTACACGGCAACAAAATAGAACTATGTGTCCATGATTTCACTGCAACCAGAAAATTGCCAGTGAAATTGCTAGCAATATTGCCGCGTGTGACGGTACCTTAACAGTTCCTCTAACAGTGGCAGATCAGAAATCCTCCTGAAACTGTTAACTAGTTATATTTTGCTTTCCCGGAGCTTGATTTAAGATGCACCGCCAGGGAGCACGTTAGTCCCCACTCCCATCCGCATCCCCTTAATGTAATTGCCGGGTGCTATTGGGATGTCATGACAGCCAAGGGTCAGATGATAAAAAAGTTTTTAAAAATATGAAAAAAGTAAATAACACACAAACATTAAACTCACCCCCTTTTGCCCTCTTGCAAATAAAAGAATAGAAAAATAAAAAAATACACATACCGTATTTGGTATTGTTGCATTTAGAAATGCCCGAATACAAAATAAATTCATCTGATCAGTAACAAGAAAAAATTGGAAACCCGAGAATTACATTTTTTTGGCTGCCACAGTGACATTGCAAACAAAATAAAAATGCAAAAGAGGTGATCAGAACATTATATCTAAGCAAAAATGGTATCATCAAAAATGTCAGCTCAGGATGCAAAAAATAAGCTGTCACACAGCCCCGGATCCAAAAAATTATAACCTTTCGGTTTGCCGAAAACGGCGGCACAAATGTGCCTTTTTTTAACAAATTTCTGATTTTGTAAATCAATTAAATAAAACAAAAACTATAAATGTTTGGTATCTACAAACTCGTACTGACCTGTAAAATCATATTGCCAAGTCAGTTTTATCGTATAGTGAACATAGTAAATAGAAATCCCAAAAAGCTATTGTGGACCTGCACTTTTTCTGGTGATTTCACTGCACTTGGAATTTTTTCCAATTTTCTAGTACAAATAAATGGTTTTATTCAAACATAGAACTTGTCCCGCAAAAAAGAAAGCCCTATTATGTCCATATTGACGTAACAATAATAAAGTTATGGCTCTTGGAAGAAGGGGAGGAAAAAATTAAAGTGCAAAAAGGGGGGAAAGCAAGGCCATGAAGGGGAGGGGCACAGTAGATCCAAGTTCAATCATGGCTGACCTTACAAAGGAAGTTTTTATTGAATTCTCATGTATTCTTTTTTCTCTTCCTTTATTACTGCCTAATACCAGGGGGGAAAAAATAAAAACGGTTTATAGGAAAGATACGATTTTCTCTTTTCTCATGTTATTCCTGCCTTCTTGCCCGTATTACATTTTGAAATTATTTTCTCTTAGCATTTCCGAAAAATTATGACATGATAACATTTCCTGCCATTTATAATAAAACTTTTAAAAGGCAGCCTAATCTCCATGACAGAAATACACCAGAAATGTTTGTGCGGTATTACATGTAATATTTCATAATGACAAACACATTTCCCTGGCAGCGGTAATTCCAGCGTGATTTCCCCTTAGATCAACATTACTGGGTTTACGCTAATGTTTCTCTGCTGCTCATCTCATTAATGCAGAAGCCTAACCTTTTCCTGAATATTACAGTGATATTTGACATAATAATATGGGATGAGGAGAGTGTATGAGATAAGAAAATAACTTTGGTGATTTTCTTTTCCTGTAGTGACCCGGTGATTAACCCCTTAAGGCCCCGGCGATTTTCTGTTTTTCATTTGGTTTTTTTTTCCTTCTCCTTCTTCCAAGAGCCCTAACATTTTTATTTTTCTATCAATATAGGCATATGATGGCTTACTTTTTGCGGGACGAGTTGTTCTTTTGAATGACATAAATGATTTTACTATGTAATGTAGTATTGGAAACAAGAAAAAGAATCCAAGTGCGGTGAAATTGCGAAAAATGCAATTTCACTATTGTTTTGTTTTTTCTATTTATTCTTTTTAAAATGTGGTAAAACTGATGTGTCAGTATGATGCCTCAGGTCAGTACGAGTTCATAGATACCAAACATGCATACTTTTGTGGCACCTCTATGGATCGGTGGCCACAGAAATGTACAGCAGTTGGGACAGGTAAGCTAGTCACCCCACACCAACACCCAACACATTCCCCAATCCCTAGACCTAGTACTCCATGTCAGGCAGGGGATAGTGGGGGGAGCTGAGTGGAGGGTGGAGAGAAGGTAGAGAACCCAGGAAAGGGGTGGAGGAACTAGATTAAAAACGTAGGAACACTAAGTTGGGGGATTCCCTAGAGAGTGGTGTAAGGGAAGAGATCCTAAGCCGAGACGCCCAAAAGGTAAGAAACTGTAACACCTGCGAGAAAGAACCTGGACCTGGCGGCCTGTACCACCAGATGGCCGTTCAGGGTCCCGAGCTAAGTACTGAGGAGAATCAGAGGGGGTCCATGGTGCACCCGAACCAGAGGGGACACCGTGGGACCAGGCTGACACCAGGGAGCCGGCCCTGTTGACATGGTAGGACGCTGTATGCCCGGAACCCAAGCCCCGGCACAGAAACGGAAAGGCCATCACATAGGGCTAGGAATCCCGCAAGGGAACGTCCTCGAGAAGCCCGCGACCGCTGGCCTGGAAGATGTTTGTGGGACTGACCAGAGAGGCACGAAAGGACTCAGAATGGGGGTGCCCCTAGTAAACTGTCCCAGCTGCTAACTGATCACTGGGACCGGGAGTAAACTGCTGTAAAGTAACAGTGACTGTGGTGACTTTTGTAAACAAAGCAGTGGAGTTAAGTACCCGGTGAACTCAGGACTTGTGTACGAGATTTATTGGGATAGTAACAGCAGAGGCTCACCTGCAGAGTCGCACACTGGATTTCCCTGCTGCAGTAGAAACTGAGAGGCCGAGCATGGCGTATGAACACCTCACTTTCACTCCTGACCAGGGGAATGAAGCCCTACCTGTAAAGGGCTCATTTCAGCTGCCAATCTTCATTATCCCCAAAGGTCTGGACAGCAGCGGTGGTCCATACTGACCACAAAACTACGGGTGGCATCACAAACTACTATCTTCACATAAACTTTATTCTCTTTTTTTTTTCCCCTTTTTATTGCCGCACCTTGGACCATGGAGTCGGGTCACATCACCATGACATCCCGTAGCCCAAGAAGACGACAGGGCCCTTTTCCGAGTACCCCTGTCCCCGGGGTGCGACGCTTTTACTGTTATCTAAGTGGTGAAAAAAATTAGAAGTTTGTCAGAAGTATTACTCTTTTGTCACCATTTTCCGGGACCCGTAGTATTCTCATTTTTTGGGATCTGGGTCCGTGTGATGGCTCATTTTTTGCATCTTAGGTTCATGTTTTTAATTATGCCATTTATGAGTATATGCGATGTTTTGATCCCCTATTATTGCATTTTATTGCAATGTTGCGACAACCAAAAAACCTATTTTGGTGTTTTGACATTTTTTACCATTATACAGTTTACAGATTAAATTACCGTAGTTGATTTTATATATATTGATAGATCGGGCATTTCTGAACATGGTGATACCAAATATGTGTATTTTTTTAAATAGTTTTTCCAATGGGGCAAGAGGGGGGTGATTTGAACTTTTATTTTTTTTCGTATTTTTAAATGTTTTTTTCCCACATTCACTTTATTTTACTTGGCCCCTGAGGGTGCCTCAACACTGCAATGTCTGCTTGTGCAGTACAGAGCCGATGATGCACAGCAAAAACGATCACTTTCTGTGGATGCAGGTGCTCGCTGGGCATTCAAAGGAAGTGATCATGACAGCATCTGCAGTCTCCGCAGGACCCCTCGCAGTTATAGCAACACGTCAAAACCTCATGATCACGTCACCGGGTCACCAATGCAGGCAGGGAATAACACAATCCCCACTGCACTGCTTTAGATCTGATCTAAGAGGTAACTGATAATAGTTAAAGATCCACCCACATCTATTAGTTGCACATGTCAGCTGATGAGATCAGCTGATATGTGAAGCGAATGATGTGATCTCAACTCATGAGCTTGCATCAAAGGGAGGGGGGGACCTACGATATACCATTCTGTTATAGGTTGCAAAGGGGTTAAAGGGAATCTGTCAGCAGGTTTTTTCTATGTAAGCTGAGGGCAGCATGCTCTAAGGGTTAAAATACAAAAATCAACTGTGGCTCTTTTATCAGGCACTGTGCTTTTGTTTACTTAAAGTAAAAGCTTTACAATAACAGGACTACTTCATCATGCACATGGCAGTCCAGCACACCCCCTGCTGCTACTGACACCTTACTGTTAATGCACAATCTCTACCGAGAGAAGGGTGTGGGTGGGGGCAGCTCTTCCAGTTCTAGTGTGTTACTAAAACTAAATTATTTGATATCAAAACAGTTGAAGCCAATAATCTATGTGATACATCGTTGGATTCAGGGTTTCTTTGTCTACATTTTGTCTAAAAACTAATATATCATATGAAATATATCACCTTATGTGCTGACCTTCAATTGAAGGTTGGGAGAGAGGCACATGCTCCTGGTATAGGCCAGTCCTTGCCTGTCAGGCTTTATGCAGATACAGCAATAGCCAGAATAGAATGCTGGAGTGACGTCTTCTCTTCGCTCTTTTCTCTGTTATGGCTTGTTCTCATTATCTACTCCTATTTGTGGCATGATTTACCATTTGATGAAGCTCCGTTATGGTTGTGTTCAGAACAGAGTTAGCAAAGCTAAATCCATTTTAAACATAAACCCAATAAAACCAATTTAAATAGCTAAAAAGGGATATACAGGTTTTATCAGTACTCCTCTGGAATTTTTTTCTATTTCAAGATTGACCTACTCATGCTGTAGAAAACATCAATAATATATATAAAAACAGAGCTGTGCTCTACCGGTTCTGTGGCATACGGAGAGAAGAAGCTAAAAGCGTCTTGTGATCTACGAAATGGCTGAGAAACTTCACTGGGCACAGAAGACTGCTCTTCCACTGATTAACAAGATGATTTTTGTTCTGCTTCACAATCAGTTTCATAAAAGAAATAAAATAGAGATCATAGGGAAGAACCGTCTACCACCGGAAAAAAGTTGTAAATTATTTTATCATACTTACAAATGGGTTTAAAACCAGAATATTGAAATATAGTCCACATGGTGCTAAGAGTCCAAACAGCCCTACTCAGGTTTCGCCTGCATCAGCTTCTTCTGGATTGGGCTGTTTGGACTCTTAGCACCATGTGGTTTATATTTTCAATATTTTGGTATTAAACTCATCTGTTCATGTTATTGGACTTTTACCATATACACTACTAAAATGTATATACAACACTTCCTGGTAGAGCAGGGGTCCCCAACCTTTTTGACCTTGGGAGCTACATTCAGCTCTAAAAGAAGGTGGCGAGCCACATCCAGCTCCTCTCCCCCTCAATGGTATAATGACAGCCAAAGCTTTTCTCCATAAATCACACAGAGGCATTATACCGAGATGAAGGGGTTCCTACCTTACCCCCATTCAGATCAGCTCTTTTGTAAGCAAAACTCACTATCTGGAGACCTGCTCTCTATAGCTGTTTGCTAGATCTGCTGCTCATGCACCAAGCTGGAAGACAACAGTGAGCCACAAGTCACAGGCCCGTGGGACACATGTGGCTCCCATGCTACAGGTTGGGGTCCCCTACGGTAGAGTCTTCAAAGCAATCCATGGCATACACAATACTAAATAATAACAGCAAAACTACAAAAAGTGTAAAATAATGAAAACATAATGTATGTATTAAAAGAGGAAGTGACATCCACAAATAAGTCACCACTTCATATGTTTTCCCCATTAATAAATTGGCCAAAAGGTATATTAATTCAAAATACTCATAAACTTACTTTAGTATGGGGTAACAGTGCTAGGGATATGCCTAACCAGTGCTTTTTGGCGTACCGGAAAATATGCAGAGGGGGCAGAGCTATATGGGGACTGCCATCCACTGCATGCTGCCACTCTTCTTGTATATCCCTCAATACAATTCTACTTAATCGCAAAGTTTGGCACAAAAAATAGGCTATGTAAGATAGACGCCTCTGTTCGTTGTTGTCTCTCCCTAGAAGTTTGTAGGCTACCATAATAAATGTTTTTCCTTTGATAGAAGCAGGAAAAAAAACTGTACCAAGCATTTATGCGTCATCAATGTTCTGTAATATCTCATTTCACTTAGCTTTCTGATGAACCTCTATCTCAGGGGTCCCCAACTCCAGGCCTCGAGGGCTGCCAACAGTGCATGTTTTCAGGATCTCCTTAGTATTACACAGGGGTTGGAATCATTACCTGGGCATTTGATCACATTAACCCCTGTGCAATACTAAGGAAATCCTGAAATCCTGCACTGTTGGGGGCCCTCGAGGCCTGGAGTTGGGCACCTCTGCTCTATCTTAAGGAGGAAATGCATGGAGGTGCGTTGAAATGGGGATCGTACATCTATCAATTCATTATGAGTATGTTGTCGTTTCACCATGTATTAATGATATCTCTTTTTTGAAGCACGTGTCCTGACTATGAACTTACTGAGATTGCTTTTCTTTATCTTACATAAGGGACAGGTTTGTGTGTGTGATTGCAAAGAAAACTGTTATCAAACATTGGGAAATCTGTGCAGCAAACTGGCATAAGAGGGGCTGGGTTTCTTTCTATTACTGCCCTGTTTGCTCTAATCCAAACCCTCTCCCCTCCCTCTCTCCCTTTCCCCACTCACTCCCTTCCTGTCAGTATATACCAAGCACATTACGTCTGACATAGTGCACAGTGATACATAGTGCAATGTCAGGCTCCTATGTGGCCCAGATCATCACTCCCTTCCTCCTGCCTGTGTCTCCTGCTTGTCAGGCTTCTTCTCTGGCTGTGTGTGATTGGTCTGTCACCGTGCAGGAGAAGGATTCTCCCCCCCAGTCTGCGAGTCCCGAGCTCAGCTCTCCTCAGTCACAGGTCAGTGACTGCCCGATCACTCACAGCCAGAGATGATTCAGTGAGAGGAAGCCTGAGAAGCCAGAGACACAGGAGAAAGGGAGTGATGATCTGGGGCATATAGGATGCCTGACATTGTGCTATCTCCATGCACAATGTCAGATGTAATGTGCCAGGGTATAAGGGGACAAAAAGGAAGAGAGAGGGGAGGAGGAGAGGTTTGGTTTAGAGTAAACAGGGGTGTAATACAAAGAAATGCATAGTGACACTGTGCTGCACTTATGCAAATGTGCTGCACAGATTCTCCGATGTTTGATAACAGTTATCTTTGCAATCATACATGTAATAATTGAAGTATAGGTATGATTACACTCAGTATCCCAGTGCCTGTAAGGCACCGGCTTCACTTTATAGCCATAGAACCTGCTGGTTGGTTCCCTTTAACCTGGGTTATCGTTTGTTCATATATTTCAAGCTGGAATAAGAGAATAAAAGCATAGTAATAATAGAACATTCTCCAGAATACTTTGGGGAAAACAAATTAATATAAAGTACCAAAGTATATTTCTGCCATAATTATATCAATTTTGTAGCATACGTTATGATGAATTTGCAGAATGTGCTTGGCTTCACACCCTCCGAGGGAAACTTTGCCTACTCCACCCATTCTTCAGAAAGCAGAATTGCTTTGAGCAGATTTTTTTTAGACATTTCAATCTTCATTTTCTGGCAAAAAACTGTTTGATGAATCAGAGCCCATTATCTTGTTTAGATATTTTCTTTCTATTAAAAAGGTCCCTAACAATAAAATGATCACAGGGTGTCCTCCTACTGGAACAGCTAAAAACTGTGAAGGAACACTATAAATCATCAACCAAGACTCACGTCTTTATGTTTTATATTTTTTTCACAAGTGTAAAAAGCATTTTTTAGAATAAGCACAGTGATAAAACTTTACTTTTAATATCACAAACTGTATTTAAAAGGAGATTTTCCTCCACATATAACCTCATAAAGCTGCATGTACCAGCCACAAGACACAGAACAAACAAGGAAAACTAACTAAATTACATAAAAACACAAAAAGATGTATATGTTCCCTCTATTAAAGTGACAGGGGGTCACCTATTCATAACAAATCAATTATAGAAAAACATAGATAAAAGAACACAAAACAGCTCCTGATCTGATTCACAAAGTAACAGTGGTCACTGCAATAATGCACATAGTACATTTAAAGGGAATCTGACAGGTCAAAAATCCATATATAATTTTCTAATTCCTTTTTCTAAGCTCTCTCTATTGATATATTTCTGTTATTTATATTTCCCTCTTATCCAGTGTAAACTGCAAATAACGAGAGTTATTCCATCTGTCAATCAAAGTGAGTGCTCATGTGCTTCTCTGCTGCCCACTCCCCAGGGATGAATATTCATGTTACATATTCACAGCACTACACTACACAGTAGAAATCACTCCCATTGGGTGGGGGCAGTATCCTCCTCTCTGTTCTCTTATCTTATCTAGATCAGGTAAGGCAGATGTGTGCCTGCAATAGCTCCCTCCCTCCTCATTATTAGCTCCTAAATCAAACAGAAACCTGACAGACACAGCACAGAGAGGAGGGAGGGAGGAAGGATGTGAGAGCTGCCTGAGAAGGAGTGAATAATAAATTAACTAGCCAGACTATTCAGCAGCGAAAGTAATGGACTGGACTAATGCACCAGCTGCCTGCAGGGTCTGATAATGCTTATAGCATGGAAACTACAAATGGTACAATAATAATTTTACATGTTTTAAAAAGGTCTGCCCAGGCAATTGTGGCACTCCAGGTTCAGTTGCCACAGATACACCTGGGGCAGAGAAGGATCTCCACATCTGGTAAGCCCGCAAACAACAACTTCCACTCCAGACCTGAAGGGGGAGTTCTACCAGCCAAATTCAGGTGAGGTCCCCTATAAAATTCAGGCCTGGAGGCGGAGTCAGCAGTTTAGTTCCAGAGATGGCTGTGAAGATGTCCTGGTGATGGAGCTGTGCTAATCCTGTACCAGTGAGAGCCGTTAGCCAGAGTGAGGGACCCAAGAGTGAGGGTGGGAGGCAAAGAGTAGTTGCCAGGGTAGTGGAGTGGTATCAGTTCGCCCGAGAGGAACAACGCTAACTACCGGACACCGGCGCCTGAGAGTGGAAGAAATCTAACTACTCAGCAGTAAAGACTGGAGGCCAGGGAGTCTCCGGATCTCCTGGCCACAGCAGCACCTGAAGGCAAAGCCGCTACCAGTGCTCAGGGACTGCAGAGAGTACAGCAGTGCCCATGCAGAAGAGCTCCTGCCACCTGCTATACAGGTGAAGAGAGTAGGAGGGAGTAGGAGGACAAAAGGCAGACACAGAGCAGCAGGGAGGCCTCGTAATTTGCCGGGTGTGGATCCTGAACTGCTTCCTGACCACCCGGGCCTGCAACATCAGAGATGGTATCCTGGACTATACCTGCAACATCAGTAAAGGTATGGAAACATCAACCCTGTGTGTGACAGTAATTCTGGCCCCTGATCCTGCTCCCTTCATAGACTATCCTGCAACTCCTAGCTTCTACAACTGCCCCGGAGATCCCACTCCACCTATGGGGAATGTAACAATCTGGGTGCCCTACCATCACCCCGGAGTTCTGACCCGCAGCTTCGGCAATCTTACCGGAACCGTAGGTGGCGTCACTAGCTACTTTTATTTTTACTGTTTTTATTGACTTTTAGCGACCACCAGGGCCATGGGACCGGGCACAGGCCCCCGTGACATCCCCCGTGAATCAACGCCTGGAACTGAGTACTCCACGGCCCTGAGGGGGGTCACAATATTCAAGCGTAATATTAGTATCATACTGAAAAATAACCTGACAGTGTCCCTTTAATACAGATATAAAGCAACTACAATGAGACATGGATTGATTTCACCAATCACAAGGCAGAAGATAGGTGGGTGAAGTAGTAATCAGGAAGTCATGGTCACGGTCCAAGCACCAAGGGACCGACCCTATAATAACCCCGATTAAAACAAAAAAATCATTAACCCTAAACCCAAAAAGCTCCTGACCTTACAAGGGCAGTCCACATCAACCCCTATGAGTATTTGCCCTAATAATATCCCTCGTGTATGTCCCAACGCGTTTCATCGCCTTGAATCATCAGGGAACTGAATACTAAAGGAGATATAAACAGAGAAGCCAACACATGAGGAGAATGCCATGTAGATCTCACTTCCAAGTCTCAGGCCGGAGCACAAACGTCACTTCCGCAATTAATCATGCTCAAAGTTAGAGAGCTTACATCACATGTGCCGCGTTCATCAGTCACGACAAAGAGGACATCTCCACACTGAAACGTATACAGAGAGGCAAACTTGCTATAATGCGATGGATCTTAGAACAGAGGCAGGACAGATAGCAGTAGTCATAGGTACATCTTTAGCTAGTGTAAAAAGCGAATGACTGTTATCCAATTTTTTTAATCAAATATTTCAGTGATTATTCCATGAGTCAGTGCAAATGAACATATTTGTTCTCACATCTAATCAGTGGGTGGAAAATTGCAGCCATTTGACTCTGGAAACGGACAAGTCTATGGGTGCAAGAAAAAAAACAAAAGCCAATTTTTACAGATACATTGCAATTCTGTAACATAGAAAACTGTATATGGTCTTGCAAATGATTAATAGCTAATGCTGTAAAAAAAACAGACTGCACAGGGATGAAAAGTGAGAAAAAAATCGTCCCACTTTTTTGGATGAAAATCAGACCAATTTTTTTATACTGTCATGTAAACCCTGCAATAGATAGCAGTAGATACATGAGAAGATAGCGCTGAATAGAAGATTTGAAGGGACAACTCAAGATCTTTGCAAAGACTAATGGGACGCAAATAGGGATGAGCGAGTAGAATCATTACTATTTGGTACTCACTGAATAGTAACGATATTTGGGCTACTCGCTACTCCCCGAGCTTCTTGTGATTACTCGGGAGTAGCGAGTAGTCCTTTAACTTTCGCAGTGTATCCATATATACACTGCAAAAGTGCACTAAAAGTGAATAAAAGTTGTTAAAAAATATCATACTCACCTATCCGATGGCTGCAGCGGGATCGGCAAAGAAGACATCCGATCAACGCGAAGGACCTGTGAGTCTGACAGCCAATCAGATGGCTGGTGGCAATCTGGCCAATCAGATGGCCAGACGTCACAAACCAGCCACCTGATTGGCCAGATTGCCAGGTCATTGATGCACTTTCAAGACCTGGCAATCTGGCCAATCAGGTGGCTGGTAGCGATCAGGAGGCTTGTGACATCTGACCATCTGATTGGCCAGATCGCTACCAGCCATCTGACTGGCAGTCAGACTCACAGGTCTTATCATTGATCGGATGTCTTCTTTGCCGGTCCCAATGCAGCCATCGTATAAGTGAGTATGATTTTTTTTATTTTTTTAACAACTTTTATTCACTTTTAGTGCACTTTCACAGTGTATATATAGATACACTGCAAAAGTACTCGCCTGTCCATTCACTGCCATTGGACTCACTATACTCGCAACAAGTACCGAGTACCGGGACCTACTCGTTGCGAGTATAGCGAGTCTGATTCTTGCAGTACTTGCTCATCCCTAGACACAAACGCTGTACGTTGTGCTATCCAAATGTAGATCTGACAATATTTACAATGAACCGTTAAAACCAAAGGGACAATTCACATGTGAGAATTTCTGCATGGATCGAGAAAAGCATATTGCTGTGATTTTTGGACAAATCTACCCTATAAAAAATCAATGGGTCCATGAAAAATGGAACATACTTGGGCAAGTATATACCATAAATCAAATCAGATAAAAAACTGCATTTTACCTAGTAAAATAATTGTGACTTTTACATAGTTGACTTTAATAAAGCCTTAATGCATGGAGCCAAAGGCCTTGTGTGCCATAATTGGCCTGGTAGCTTTCCTATTGGAGGTCATCATGAGAGGTAAGACATTTCAGGTGCCGACGTGTACTAAACATAAACAAGTCAATATTCTTCACAGAGGTGGTGGCAGATGATCTGATGAATGGTAGCCCTGTGCTCTCGAATAACCCTGAGTTTTTTTACCTCTTTAAAATGTGGAAAAAACAAGGAAATCCAAACTTTTTGTTCCACTAAATTTGGGCAAATAATTTCATCCATCTTCCTTCCTTAATATCTTGGGTGCAGTTGCTTAGTCCCTGTTGCATCCAGCCGGTCCCTCAAATTTACGATGACCTTGTGGTTAGAGATGAGCGAACCGGACTTTAAAGTTCAGAGTTCATAACAAACACCAACTTTAACATTTTTTCACTGTTCAGTTGCTTTACATATGCAATCCACTGGAGCAAACATCGCTGTGCTCGGGTACACTCAGTGCTTGGGTACACTCGGTGTTTGGCCCAGTGTGAGCCACGGGGGGTAAAATCAGCATTACTTGATGTAGTGTACAAAAAAGAAAATGACAAAACCTCACCCTCCCTCCTCCGGAAGTGTTTTGCTTTTGGCTGTCTGTATGTGGGCGGAGAGCCGAACTGCCCAATCAGTGACTTTCAATGAGGTTTGGGTCAAGTTTGGGTCTAGAAGAGGAACCAGAATCAATCACTGCATTCAAGGTCTACTGTCCGCTGCTGGGTACTGAAGAGCAGCTCCTATTTAAAGGCATACTCCACTACTTTTATATTGATGATCTCTACGCAGCATAGGCTATAGAAAATCAGAATACAAGATGTTCTCTGTGGCAACAGCAATTGGACACCATCGCTGCATTCAAAGTGTAGGTTCACTGCTGGGTACTGAAGACCAGCTCCTAGTTAAAAGGACACTCCACTACTTTTATATATATTGGTTACCAATTCACGGTATAGATCTCTATCTATCTATCTATCTATCTATCTATCTATCTATCTATCTATCTGTCTATCCATCCATCTATCCATCTATCTGCTCATCACTACTTGCGGTTAATATCACGGAGCGGAAACACAAGCCCCGATTCACATTATAGCACATAACTCACTGGGAAAAAATAATTTACAAAATTGAATTTCTTCCCTATTATTACCTGCCAGTTATGTTCCCTATGAAGACTGATTCTTATTTTTCTAGATCCTGTTTTACTGTATCCATTCAATCTGAAGTAGGCACACTAATGACACAGTATTTTAGCATTATGTTTTTCTTTCTACTTACTCGTACAGATTAGATGTTTTATAGTTCTAGAAAGTGAGCTGGGCGCACATTGAGTTTACCTAAATTATAACTGTAGATTATCATTAGTGCGGAAAATCGTCTGCACTAAACATTTTTTATGTTGGCCAGGCACATTCTAATAATACTGGAGACTTAATCAGGGTCTCGTGGTGTAATGATGTAATAAGCTCACGTCTCTTTAAATGTGCTTCAGTATGTGAGGGAGTTGCGCCCATTAGCACAGCGCACAGCAGAAAACAGAATTAGAAAATCATTGTGTGATGTGGATAGGGCATTGTGAATAAAAATTAAGTAATGCTCATAAAATTATCTTGCATCTAAAATACATTTTGTTTAATAGATTTTTAGATGAGCTAGCACATTAGTGTGGCCACTTCTCCGCAGTGGTGATGCCGGGGTACAACACAAGATTACTGCTCCAGTTATCAGAACATATTAATTCCAGACAGAAGTGTTCCACATAGCTGTGGTATCAAGCTGCAAGACATTAATAGACGCTTATGTCCAAGTGAAACACAGCGGCACAGAAATTAGCGGTTTTACAATGGCATACCTAACCAGATGGAGGCCACTAATAGCACACATGTTCAAGTATTTAAAGGGGTTTTCCAGGCAGATAATATTGATGACTTATCCATAGGATAAGTCATCAATATCAGATTGGTGCAGGTCTGACACCTGGCACTCCAACAGACCAGCTGTTATCAGCTCCCGGGGCCAACCGATGTAAACACATTGAATGGAACTGAAGATCATCGCTCAGTTCAAGCGTAGAAGTAGCTACTGGGTACAACAAGCTCACCTACTATTCCTCCACTACTTCTATATTGATGACCACTTCATAAAATAGGCTGTCAAGATGAGAACAAAAGACGTTCTCTGTGCCAAGGGCAACCAGTCGCCATTATTGTGTTCAAAGTGTAGAGTTCAATGCCTGGTACTGAAGATCACCTCCTGTTCAAAGAGTCACTCCACTTCTGTTATATTGATGATCTCTATGTAGGATAGGCTATCAAAATCAGAACCAAATATGTTCTCTGTGCCAATGGCAACCGGACTCTATCACTGCATTTAAAGTGTAGTGTCCGCTGCTGAGTACTGAAGATCAGCTCCAATCTACAGTATTGCATATCTATCTATCTATCTATCTATCTATATCTATCTATCTATCTATCTATCTATCTATCTATCTATCATTTTTTACTATTCATTTGTCCTTAATACATGTGTCAATTGTGGCCATTAAAGGTGCATACAAGCTAATCTGCTGCTATTTTTACCTGATTAAACAGGTGATACTTCTAAGATCACAAAATTTATTATAAATACTTTTTGCAAGATTTAAATATTATTGCACTTGACGAACAACTGTTTTCCTCATTTGTCAGGTGACTGCTGGTCTGCTTAAATGTCCTGGTAGTTGTGAATGAGTCTCCTTAGGAACTCTCTTTCCTAAATTATAGGCTCTAAAAGCAGCATAGAAGTGCATTAACAATGGCCACTCGTGACCGTTCACTGAGTGCCAATTATACAATGTACTTGCAATATGTTTACAAAGGACAATGAGTTGCCAAGAATGATGACTTTTAATTTTGAGGGCTCAATCTGACGTTTGTGCACATTGATCCATTCTTGAATCACGAAGCACAGACTGGCCATGGCTCTCCTGATCGGGCATCCCAACTTCATATATTTCTATGAGACTTTGACGCTCAGATTGTAAGAGCCGCAGCCAGTCAGTGCTTTGCGATTTGAGATCGGACTGATGTACATGAACGTCTGAATGAACCTTAAACCTATGTTTAGATGCTGAGGTTGGTGCAAATAAAAAAAAACCTTGCACCCATGAATGCAGCCGAAGAATCATTTGACGTAGTTTTGCTCGTCTGTCAGGTGATCAGCAGCCCGTGTAGACAGTCCAATAATGTAAATGCACCTTAAATCCTTTCCAGTATACTTTTCAGCCTGTTTTCAATGAATATCATTTTCTGACAATTATATGACTCCATTATCCAGGCACTTAAGGTAGAGTTATTAGACTATAGAGCAAATTAGCAGTTTTATACAGCTAACATTTTCAATGTTAGACAGTGAAACTTCCACAATGTTGAATTACATTATTTTGCCTTATTTCATGGCCCACTGACTATTTTACAGCATTAATTATGATAATTGGAATAAATGACTGAATTGAACTGATGAAATGAGAGTAGGATTAGAAATACCACGGACTTTAATTCTGAGGTTAAACTAGTCTCAGGCTGATTAATAAGCTAATATAGACATGTACTCAAAATTACACTGCAACGTTAGTGACAATAGAGGGAAATTGTGACATGTAATAAATCTAAGCTTCATGCTTCGGCAATTCATTTATTAATTATCTCTAAATACCATGTACAATTTATTTTTGGGCTAATAACCCTAATGCATATTCTACTGCAAGGAACAAGTAATGACTGACAGCAAAGGACAAGTAGACGCAAATATAAAAATATTCATAGAGGACACACTAAACATATCTATTATCTCTATATTTAAATACCGGTACTCTTATTATGGATAGATAATTACATTTTTAACATAGGTTGAAAAAAGACTTAAGTCTGTCAAGTTCAAAGTTTTTCAACTGGAGATAGATAACACAGGTCTATGGACGAATGAAACCGAACTGTAAAGTTTAGGGTTCGTACCGGACACCTTGTATTTGGTGCTCAAACCCAAGCACGGACGTTTCATGGAAGACCATGGTCGAGTTCAGTAAAGTTTGTTAAAATGCTACTGCAAAGCCAATAAACAAGCTTTATGGCTGTGGGCACTTTGTCTACCATCACAACCAAGTCGAATACTGGCATGGGTGTGATTGTCCGGCGTACCACATGACCCAGTCCGCATAACCGCTATATCCCGGGTGGTGCTCCCACTTTGCTTTGACTAGCGAAGAAACAGGATGCTGCTTAATGGAGGAAAAGTGCTACCATTGAAACAGGCTCTGTGGTGGTACTCTATGTATCTGATCCTACCGTGTGTGGTACAGTCTGCTGAGCTGCATATCTAATCCTAGACTGTATGATGGTATGCAGAGCTGCGTATTTAATCCTACCCTGTGTGATACAGTCTTCAGAGCTGTGTATCTAATGCTACCCTGTGTGGAACAGTCTTCTGAGCTGTGTATCTACAATATCAACTGGAATTTAAGAAAAAGGCGCAAACATAGGGTTTATCCATGTTATATACGTGATAATTAAAAGATTAAGGCTCAGTTTACTAAGTTGTGTATAGCAACAACAACTTTATGCATTTGGCACTCCTTGTGTGTATAGAAGTCGGTCTGCAGCATTATCCCTCTCAAAGTGTATCCAGTAACAAGCAGGATTTTTCCTGAAGAAGGGGCGTCTGTGTCCTGTAATGCGTTGAAATAAATCACACATCTTTGGTTGACATCGTGGAAGAATAATTTTTTGTCTTGTTGACGGGAGGGCGGTAATAATCCCTTTTTCTTCTCCTGCTTGTTACTGAGCTGTGTATCTAATCCTTCCTTGTGTGGTACAGTCTGCTGAGCTGCATATCTAATTTTATCCTGTACAATAGTCTGCAAAGCTGGATATTTAATTTTACCATGTGTGATACAGTCTGCAGAGCTGCGTATCTAATCCTATCCGGTGTCTGCAGAGCTATTTAATCCATCATGTGTGATACAGCCTGCAGAGCTGCGTATCTAAATCCACCCTGTTTGGAACAGTCTTCTGAGCTTTGTATCTAATCCTTCCTTGTATGGTATAGTCTGCTGAGCCATGTATCTGTGGCGCACCGCAACGAGTGCGTCACAGGAGGGTATTGCATCACTGACTGAAGATGCAATATTCTCTGCCTCAGTAATGACATGGTTAACCTCAGAGCTCCATACCCTACATGCACCATCAGCATAGAGGGCCAATCAGGTCCTGGTGGGCGGAGTGTAGAAGAATGTAGGAGAGGAGAGGAGAAGAAGTGGTCGGGAGGAACGTAGGAGAAGAGAGCTCTGCACAGTTCCGTGCAGCCCTGCAGACCACCTACCGGTTGGCGCCATTACCCGGTGCCCCATAACCGGAACCTGGGCGACCATCTAAACGGGTTCAAAACACACCCACGCCCATCAACCACCGGATCACTGGTTCCGAAGCTGAACAGTCGTCCATCGCTGCCCAGCAAACCAGCAGTGGAGGAACTGCTTCCTAGGAGTACCCCACTACCACCGCGATTAGAGCCGTCTTGCCAGCGGAGTACCCACCAAAAGGAATCAGGCTCCCCTCACACTGGGCTGTATACACCGGCAGGGAAATTGAAGTAGCCCCTTGTATCCGATCTGGCATCCTAAGGCGACATCGGCAAAAATAGAACAAAGTTAGAACGGAGGAACACCGCGGAGCTCTGAAACCACACCAGTCATTGCTGAGACCACCCAGTCCGTTACCCGTTAGCTGTATACCCTGTATCATCTGCCGGTTACAGTAAAAGACCCGTTACAGAGAACATTGGTGTCTGTGCTTCTTCAGAACTGTTTTTACTCCGCATGCTACATACCACAAAGCTGCCATACAACACCAAGTACAGCTCCTGGCTCCAGGGACTCCCGCTCGTCCTGTGGGGAGCGTCCCATCTTGCTGCTGTACATCCCCTGGAGGCCCAAGCAGCGTCGGTGAAATCACCGGATTTCCCGCAGGTGGCGTCACGACAAGAATAACTAAACCTTATCTGTTCAGCCAACCACTATTGATCTGGACCACTGGGCCCCACAGCCGCAGGCGCGGAACCGTGACAGGAGAAGAAAACGCCTGCGACGGGAAGACCCGGCCACGGTGAGTCATATCCGATCTGCTAGGCACTCTATCTGCATACAGATTGTTTACTACTCTGCACTTTTGTTGGGTGTAAATAATGAGGAAAGCATCTAGTAGGAGATGTGGTTGTGGTGCAGCTATTAGCAGTGGTAGAGCTGCTATGGTCTGTGCCTGCTATTCACCCAAATGAAACACCTTCCTCTGGTGTGCACAGGCAACAGGATAATCTGCATAATTTCATAGGCCCTAGTACTGCTGCATGATTGGTGAGGCCAGAACAGGTATAGGTAGTGTAGACTTGATGGCTGAGAGTGTCTGCAGTTCCTTACCTCTGTCTTCCACCTGGTCCCATAGTGAAAGTACAGAGTTTGCCCTTATGACCCATGTGCATCTCTCTCACACCCCCTATCAAGTCATGTAAGCAGTCTGAGCTCCAAGTCATCCAGCTGTCATTTCTGATTTTTGATTACTCTGTTGGCTGGGGTTCTGTGGGCCATTCACCTGGGAGGTCATGATGCCCCAGCTGCACAGTTAAAGACAGAGCAGGGTGCAAAGGCACAGCGTCTGGCCCCTAGCAGTATATCAGCTGCTGGTATCCACTGCACCACCGGTCTGAGCCCACCAAAGGAAACTCAAGGGAGCTCCATGGCATGGCATTTCATCAGCCAATGTGCCACGCAAAGCCCCCAGTATACAGCAGAAGGCCGCACACAGCCCCAGTATACTGCAGGATACCACATATAGCCCCTGTATACAGCAGGAGGCCAAATATAGCCCCCAGTATTACAACAGGAGGCCACACACAGTCCCCAGTATACAACAGGAGGTCACACACAGCTCTTGTATTACACGAGGAGCTCACATAAATTCTCTGTATTACAGCCTGTGCACCCACATAGCCCCTGTATTACACCAGGAGCTAACTCATAGCCCCTATATTACACTTCCAGCCTGTACCTCACATAGCCTTTGCCCACACATAGTCCTGGCATTACACCAGGAGCCCACATATAGCTTATATATTACACCAGGAGCCCACACACACACACTCTGTATTACACTTGCAGCCTGTGTATCTCAGAAGAAAGAAGCAATAGTTTGTTAATCCATTCTATTTTGTTATAGCTAAAGACAGTTAGTTACCATCCCGGGCAACATCGAGGACTACAGCTAGGTATTAATGTTTGCCAAATGCCATAATAGTGAGAGAGAGAAAGAATGTTTTAAGGAATTTTGATTCCTTTCTGCAAGTTTACATTCATTTCATTAGTATTTGGTACCATCGCTCTTAAAGTTTATGACTTGGCTCAAACGGATATTCGGGTCAAACCCTCAGGAGGAAGTGTACAGTGTGTACACGAAACGCGTAGAGTTTACAGTGGAATAAAGAGTTGGTCGGAGTCCATGGGCACGTGGTTTTATCATCTTTGAAAACAGCGCAATCGTGATGCCGGTTTTTTCCTTTCTCCTTTTATATTTGATCTGCTATACCGGTGGATTGCTGCAGTTCTGTGAATACTGTGGATTTTACTCAGAGGTGCATATGGTTGTTGTGTCACACACAACTAAACCAGGTGAGTGGATCAATATAGAAAATTGATTACCATATATACTCGTGTATAAGCCGAGTTTTTCAGCACAAAAAAATGTGCTGAAAAGTCCCCCCTCGGCTTATACACGAGTCATACAGCGGTACCCAGTGGTATACAGCCCCCCCCCCCCCGTGGTATACAGGGCCCCCCCTTCCTTCTGGCAGACCTGTAAAGGAAGAGATCATTATACTTATCGTGTCGCTGCCGCCGCCGCTCTGTCACCGCCACCGCGCTATTCCGGGTCTTCATGCTTCCTTCTCCGGCGCACAGGAAATGACGTAATTTCCTGTGCGCCGGAGAAGGAAGCATGAAGACCCGGAATAGCGCGGTGGCGGTGACAGAGCGGCGGCGGCAGCGACACGATAAGTATAATGATCTTTTCACTTACAGGTCTGCCAGAAGGAAAGGAGGGGCCTGTATACCACTGGGTACCGCTGTATACACCACTGGGGCTGCTGCTTTATACACCACTGGGGCTGCTGCTGTATGCACCACTGGGGCTGCTGCTGTATACACCACTGGGGCTGCTGCTGTAACACTGCTGGGGCCTGTATATACCACTGGGGAGGCTGCTGTATACCACACTGCTGGGGGCTGTATACCTGTGCTGGGGTCCACCCTCGGCTTATACACGAGTCAATAGGTTTTCCCAGGTTTTGGGGGCAAAAGTAGGGGGGTCGGCTTATACACGGGTCGGCTTGTACACGAGTATATACGGTATATACAATTGAGACCCTATAGTGCGCTTTCTTCCCCTCTATTAGAGTTTTTGAAGGCAGGAAGGTAATTATGGTCAGAATTTTACTTTTTATTATTTTCTCTTCTTATATGACAGATGGATTCTGATGAAGGCCCAGATAAAAAGGCGAACTTAAAATCATTTTTAGGATTGTTTCAATTAATCATTTTGAATGCCCACCCTAGTGAAGTACTGAGTCTTGGGATATTGTGGGCTGCATGGGGATGATGGGTGCTGCAATGGGATGATGGAGATATTGGGGGCTGCAGGGGGATAATGGTGGCTGCAAGGCGATGATGGGGGCTGAAAGAGGATGATGGGGATATTGGGGGCTGCAGGGGGATAATGGTGGCTGCAAGGAGATGATGGGGGATATTAGAGGCTGCATGGGGATGATGGGGGCTGCAAGGGGATGAAGGTGATATTGGGGGCTGTATGGGGATGATGGGGGGTGCAATTGTACAGTATAAAATAAATGTTCATTTTTTTGTTCAACAATAAATGTGAATTCTTCTTGGAAAAATAAGACATCCCTTGAAAATAAGACATAGCACGTCTTTGGGGGCAAAAATTAATATAAAACACTGTCTGATTTTCAGGGAAACAGGGTAGCAGAAGAAACTATGTGACTTTATTTATGCATATTCCACAGTATTATCTCTATTTTTATTTGTGTATTTATTATAATAGATTGATAGATGATAGATGTCACTGGAAACAACACAGAAGTTTGACTTCATTAAGGTTTTGGACTTGTCCCAATGTATAACAAGTGAATACAAAAGCAAGAACATTATTTCATGGCTCATAAAAGCCTTTTTTATGAGCCCTTATTCTTTTTCCATGACTTTGTTAACAAAATAAAAAGTCCAATTATCATTGGTTTTCGTTCATTGAAAAGTTAATCATTTTAATACAAATCAAAAACTGAGCCTATGATATGAAATGAATATGAAAATCAAATATCTTAGCAAGTCATTTCAGTATCTGGGGAACATAAAAACATATGATAAAGTATTCCCAGTTTCTCAAAAGACCTTGAACACGAGCTATTGTCAAGGAAAATAACTATGACAGAGCAAATACATCACTGTAAAGGTACCGTTACACGCGTCAATGTAGAAACGATATCACTTATGATCTCATGGGAGCGCGGTCATTAGGACATTGTTTTGACATCGTTGGTGACATGTCACACGTGTAGATATCGTGGACGACGCACCAACGATGTGGCGAGCAGTTATCGTTCACACACCCCAGCTAATGATACTTGTTCACTGATGTGAATAGGGGAAGTCATTAACAACATCGTTATCGCGGTCTCACACACAACGATGCAGCAGGTTGGTTGATCGTGGATACTTTGATTTGAGAACATGTTCTCAAATCTGCAATCAACGATCCAACGATTTATCGTTATTGAATCTCAGTGTCACACGCAACAAAGTAGTAACGATGTTGCTTGAACGACTCCAAACCCTTGACGTTTCAGCTATATCGTTCACGATATCGTACCGTGTAACAGGGCCTTAACTGAGATGTTTAAGCCAATCAGATCAAGAGAATTCCAGCTGAGACTTTTTAGGGTTATACCCCCAGCATAGCAAAGTTATGCATTTCTGTAATATTCTTCATTACCTTATTTTACTTCCTTCTCTCCTAATCACTGAGCTGCAGTTCATGCACATAGCCAGTTCATGAGCCTATAAATGCTGCTTTGAACTGTTGCTCAGAAAGAATAATTATAGATCTTTGTTAAGCAGCAGCTGAAAGCAGCTTCTAAAGGAGCATGAACTGTCCATGAGAAACAGCAATTTAAGGGGTACCCAACTACTAGGACAATCCCTTCTGATTCAATTTTTTCGCTCAGTTACTGTACTCACCTCCCATGCTGTTGCCCATTCCAGTGCTCTTAGTAACTGTGGTTCGGGGCTCAGCATATATGATGAGGTCACGTGAGTCCTGTATTCAATCACCATTGGCTTCTGTCTTCCCGCCTTCAGACCAAATGAAATATCAACAGGGAGTGATGCTGTGGTTGCCGCTCACTTACTGTAACCTGCTTGTTTGGTCCGAAGGCGGGGAGACAGAAGCCGGTGATGATTGGACACTGGGCTCGCGTTACCTCACATGTCATTTGATCCCCAAACTGCGATAACTGACAGCGCTGGAACGGCGGCAGCACAGTAGGTGAGTAAAGGGTTTATTATTTTAACGGAGGGAAAACTAGTGGAATCAGAAGGGGTTGTCCTACAGTAGTAGTGGAGAACCCCTTTATGTATAACATTTTCTAAGAAGAAAAAGCAATAAGTTAATGAAGTATATTACAAAAATTCATGACTTTGCAATAATTATTGGGAGTAATTAAATAATAAAAAAATAATTTAAAATTATAAAATAATTTCAGTGCAGGGCATAATCATCAAAACTGGATCCTCATGCCCCCTGAGTTGTGGGGCAGCTTAGCAGTCCCTATGGGGTTAATTCTTGTATTTTGTACCATATTGCTATGGGATCTTTGGCATGTAATATATATGCATAAAACAGGTCAGTAATCAAATAGTACAAACGGGTTTTGAATGTGGTCAATGCAAAACACACTTTGTCTATGAATATAATGGCAAAAAATCAGAGCCACACACTGGACCGGGGATGAGATCAAATTTCTTCTTTATTAGAACATTTTAAAATTCATAATGGAATGCACTGACGCGTTTCGATCGATACAATTTGCATCTTAGTCATAGAATAAAAACATGTGCTAGTCATGACTACATAAAGTTATATACACTAATGAAAAACACAGCACCACAAATACCCTCAACCATGTCCACATGATTGGATACCAGTCAATGATTTTGCTTAGTCCTTTCCCACCCTGAATTCACACTGATGGAAAAGACAAAAAAACAAACCAAAGGGCTCAGAAAATTCACAATGATTTATTAAAAAAACACATATAAATATGCAAGGTCAAAGTAAAATACTGTGTGCAAAAAACAGGGAATAGTTCATAATGCAATATTTAAAATACCTGTAACTATACATATTATATTTTAGATAATTCATTACATTCATATGATAGTAAAAATACTTGAAACCATAGAGCAGGGGTGAATAACTCCAGGCCTCAGGAGCTGCCAACAGGTCATGTTTTCATTAATTCCTTGGTATTGCACAGATGATAATATAATCACCTGCACTGTTGATTATTCTAAACCATGTGCAATGCTAAGGAAATCCTGAAAGCATGATATGTTGGCTCTCAAGACCTGGAGTACCCCACCCCTGCCATAGAGAATAAAATGTCTCCATATTATTGTATCAGCAAATGAATAAACATAAAAAAGATCATTTTGTCATTCATACCCTGAGAATTTGAATCCTAGCTGCAAGATCCAAAAAGCTTCCCAGAGCATTAATTTTCTTAGCCAGTTGTCACCTCTAGTTGGACATGCCACTTTTTGAAGTATAGAAAATCTAAAACTAGAAATGTTGCTTTCATGTTTAGTTACAAAATGATTTGCACATCCAGAATATGATCTGTTTTTATCTGCAATTTTAAGGTGTTCTGCAATCTGTTTTTTACTTTACGGATGATGCAACCAATATACTTAACATTGCATTCCATGCATTGTACATTAGATGGTGTGATTCACAATTTGAAAATGATTAAGGCTGCATACTCACGGTAAGGCTACACAGCGTTTTGGATACAGCATCTTTCCGCTGTGTCCAAAACGCTGCATAGTACGGTAGCAGATTAGTGGATGGGATTTGTTTAAATCCCATCTCATTATGCTGTTCCTGACTGCAGCATTCTTTTAGCTACGATGTGGGTGACCGCCCCTCCACATCTCTGCAGCATGTTCATTTCATGCTGGAGTTGGGAGCAGCTCCCATCAGCCGTACGCAGGGAGAAGCCGCCCTGCACCCACCGCACATGGTGAGTACAGGGCGGCTGTGGTCGCCCTGCGGCCACCCACGGGTTCCCTCAGGTCCAGAGGAGCTGCATCCAACACTTAGCTCCTCTAGACCGTGAGCACATACCTTTAGGGTGGGAAAGGATTAAGCAAAATAATTGAAGGTTTCCAATCATGTGTACATTGTTGAGGGTAATTGCGGCACTGTGTTTTTAATTAGTATATACAGTGCCTTGTGAAAGTATTTGGCCCCCTTGAACTTTTCTAACTTTTGCCACATTTAAGGCTTCAAATATAAAGATATAAATTCTAATATTTATGTGAAGAATCAATAATAAGTGGGACACAATCGTGAAGTGGAACGAAAATTATTGGGCATTTTAAACTTTTTTAACAAATAAAAAACTGAAAAGTGGGGTGTGCAATATTATTCGGCCCCTTTACTTTCAGTGCAGCAAACTCACTCCAGAAGTTCAGTGAGGATCTCTGAATGATCCAATGTTGTCCTAAATGACTGGTAATGATAAATAGAATCCACCTGTGTGTAATCAAGTCTCTGTATAAATGCACCTGCTCTGTGATAGTCTCACAGGTTCTGTTTCAAGTGCAGAGAGCATCATGAAGACCAAGGAACACACCAGGCAGGTCCGATATACTGTTATGGTGAAGTTTAAATCCGGCTTTGGATACAAAAAGATTTCCCAAGTTTTAAACATCTCAAGGAGCACTGTGCATGCGATCATATTGAAATGGAAGGAGTATCAGACCACTGCAAATCAAACAAGACCGGCCGTCCCTCTAAACTTTCATCTCGAACAAGGAGAAGACCGATCAGAGATGCAGCCAAAAGGCCCATGATCACTCTGGAT
The DNA here is from genome assembly GCA_033576535.1 of Allobates femoralis. Classification (NCBI taxonomy): domain Eukaryota; kingdom Metazoa; phylum Chordata; class Amphibia; order Anura; family Aromobatidae; genus Allobates; species Allobates femoralis. Next base: position 71,665,157 of record JARQOC010000002.1, on the reverse strand, counting down.
GAACTGCAGAGATCTACAACTGAGGTGGGAGAGTCTGTCCATAGGACAACAATCAGTCATACACTGCACAAATCTGGACTTTATGTAAGAGTGGCAAGAAGAAAGCCATTTCTCCAAGATATCCATAAAAAGTCTTGTTTGAAGTTTGCCACAAGCCACCTGGGAGACACCAAACATGTGGAATAAGGTGCTCTTGTCAGATGAAACCAAAATCGAACTTTTTGGCCACAATGTAAAATGATATGTTTGGTGTAAAAACAACACAGCTCATCACCCTAAAAACACCATCCCCAGTGTCAAACATGGTGGTGGCAGCATCATGGTTTGGGCCTGCTTTTCTTCAGCAGGGACAGGGAAGATGGTTAGAATTGATGGGAAGATGGACAGAGCCAAATACAGGACCATTCTGGAAGAAAACCTGTTGAAGTCTGCAAAAGACCTGAGACTGGGACGGAGATTTATCTTCCAACACGACAATGATCCCAAACATAAAGCAAAATCTACAATGGAATGGTTCAAAAATAAACGTATCCAGGAGTTAGAATGGCCAAGTCACATCCAGACCTGAATCCAATCGAGAATCAGTGGAAAGAGCTGAAAACTGCTGTTCACAAACGCTCTCCATCCAACCTCACTGAGCTCCAGCTGTTCTGCAAGGAAGAATGGGCAAGAATTTCAGTCTCTCGATGTGCAAAACAGATACAGACATACCCCAAGTTACTTGCAGCTGTAATCGCAGCAAAAGGTGGCGCTGCAAAGTATTAACTCAAGGGGGACGAATAATATTGCACACCCCACTTTTCAGTTTTTTGTTTGTTAAAAAAGTTTAACATATGCAATAAATTTCGTTCCACGTCACGATTGTGTCCCACTTGTTGTTGATTCTTCATAAAAAAAAATGTGAATTTATATCTTTATGTTTGAAGCCTGAAATTTGGCAAAAGGTTGAAAAGTTCAAGGGGGCCGAATACTTTCACAAGGCATTGTATAAATTTAAGTAGTCATGATTAGCACATGTTTTTACTCTATGATTAAGACGCAAACTGTTTCGAAGCACATCAGTTGCACTCCATTATGACTTTTAAAATGTTCTATTAAAGAAGATTTATCTCATTGATGGTCCAGTGAGCGGCTCTGATTTTTTGTCTTCATGGGCTGTGGCTTCAGCTTTAGTGAACACTACCGGGAGGAAAAAACATGCATGGCTGCAGATCTAATAGCACGGTGATCATGTTGGAGCATTCCTTCTTTTTGCTGTATGCATATAATGCTTTATCTAAGTGACATAAATCATATAAACTATTATTAAAGCTGCTATATAAAAACATGTTATACCAAATGGCAACCTTATAAGCCAGAGAATATGAGCTAGTAAGGCATACCTTTCTTATCTCTACTCATAAAGTATTCTGAGAAACTATTAAAGGGATCCTGTCACCTCTAGAACACCTCCTAAGCTGGCAAAACATGTCCCTGCAGCATCCCATCACTAATCTCACACTTCTTTTGTCTCCTAAAAGCATCCTGTGAAAGTGCATAAAAATGTTTTAATACTCACTCATTAGGGATTATAATTAGCAGGGGCTATATTCTTTAGTCACCAGGGCGGGCTGTTTTGCAGGCTCCTGGATCCACCCTGTCTCTGTCTGTGTGCTCTGTGTGCTCTGCTTGTGCAGGTATTGCCCTCCCCCCTCTCTATCACTCACAGAATGCAAATCATTATTCCTGCCTTCAGCTCCACATCACAGCAGCACAGACACAGAGAGGGTGGATCCTGGAGCCTGCAAAACAACATGCCCTGGTGACTAAAGAATATAGCCCCTGCTAATTATAATCACTAATGAGTAAGTATTAAATGTTTTTATGCACTTTCACAGGATGCTTTTAGGAGACAAAAGAAGTGTGAGATTAGTGATAGGATGGTGCAGGGACATGTTTTGCTAGCTTAGGAGGCATTTTGTAGGTGACAGGATCCCTTTAAGGTACATAGCGCCCATCCTGGCGCACGCAGAGATTGAGATCTTGGTTCAATGACATCTTTTTGAGATTTAATTGATCTGAGATCTCAGTTTGTGCATATGTCACCACCAATACTAAATTATTGAAGACCGCCATGAGGTCAATTTGCACAAGCATCACCACCGGCATCATATCATTAACACCTTAGTAACGGCGCACTGCATATATACGTCATCAAAACAGGGTCCTTATTCTGTTAGGACGTGAAAATAAGTCACAACAGAAAGGGCCTTGCTTTGACGCCCCTGGAGCTAAAATCTCCAGGGTTTCAGCTACCGGGGGGTAGCTGAGACCCTAGAGATTAGGAATCGGCTGGTGTTTTACCGGCACCTGTAATGTGATGACCGGTAAACACCGTTTACCGATCATCACATTACACAAAGTGAAAGTGCCGGTAAAAATGCTTTCACTTTGATCCGACATGAAAACACATGTCGGATCAAAGTGAAAGTATTAACCCCCTAGCCCTCCAAGACCCCCAGTGCTGGGGATCACCCCCCCACCCCCATAACATTTAAAAATGGCAGCGGCCGGCGGTAAAAGCCGCCGCCTCCGCTGCATCTCTATGCGATCTGTCAGATCGCATAGAGATGCCGCCATTCCTGGGGGGCCACTGGTCCCCTCAGTGGCCCCCCAATATCATCCCCCTCACCCCTGATCTCCCCAGGTGTTCCCCATGCCAGCCCCTCGACCCCCCCCGCCCCCCCCCCGATCCGCAGCCCCCTCTATCTCCGCTCCCCCGGGCCCCCTTCCCTGCTCTCTCATACTTACCCATCCTGCAGCGTCGCCGGCCGTCTTCTCTCTGCCTCTGTCCCGGCGCCGCTGCTCTGCATGCACCGGCACAGAGGCAGAGTTAACCCCTGAACGACCACACAGGGGTCTTCTGCAGTTAACCCCCTGTTTGGTCACAAGGGGTTAACTGCAGATCATCACCCCTGTGTGGTCACAAGGGGTTACTGGATCTGCAGTTAACCCTTTGTGACCGACCACACAGGGATGATGACCTGCAGTTAACCCTTTGTGTGGTCACAAGGGGATAACTGCAGGCCATCATCCCTGTGTGGTCACAAGGGGTTATTGGATCTGCAGTTAACCCCTTGTGACCACACAGGGATGATGACCTGCAGTTAACCTCTTGAGGAGAAATTGCCCAACACATTTTAGGATCCATTTTATCCTGTTGCCCATGTGAAAATGAAAAAATTGAGGCTAAAAGAACATTTTTGTTGGAAAAATTAAAATGTCCATTTTTTGTTTCCACTTTGCTTTAGTTGCTGTGAAGCACCTGAAGTGTTAATCATTTTCTTGAATGTAGTTTTGAGTAGCTTGAGGGGTGCAGTTTTTCGAATGGTGTTACTTTTGGGTGTTTTCTGTCATTTACACCCCTCAAACGGACTTCAAATGTGATGTGGTCACTAAAAAAATGGTTTTGTAAATTTTGCTGGAAAAATGAAAAATTGCTGATGAAATTTGACCCCTTATAACTTACTAACCAAAAATTTTTTTTTCCCAAATTGTGCTACATGTGGGAAATGTTATTTATGAACTATTTTGTGTCACATAACGCTTCGGTTCAACAGAATAAAAATGACAAACTTGAAAATTGTCAAATTTTCTAAATTTTTGCCAATTTTTTTTATATTTCCACAAATAAATACAAAAATTATCGACCTAAATTTACCACTAACATGAAGCCCAATATGTCACAAAAAAACAGTCTCAGAATTGCTAGGATCCGTTGAAGCGTTCCAGAGATATTACCTCATAAAGGGACACTGGTCAGAATTACAAAAAACGGTCTGGTCATTAAGGTGGAAATTGGCTCCGTCACTAAGGGGTTAAAGATCTCCAGGAGAGTAATCCATGCATGCGCCGTCCACGATGAGGACGCTAGTGATGAGCGAGTGTAATCGTTTCTATTTGCTATTCGCACTGATAGTACGGTATTCGCGATACTCATTACTTGGCGAGTATCGCTGATGCTTGTGAGTGATGTGTCGATCATTATTGATCTTACACATATTGCTGATTCCCTTCAGTGCACAAACTGAGCTGGCACCTCAGTGAGAGCAGATTGGATGTTAGGATCTCTCTGGGGGCACAGCAAGGTGTTTTAGGCATTAGAAATATAAAAAAGCCCACCCTCCCGCCCTGTCCCAGAAAGACTCGTTTTATTGGTGGATGTGTGTGGGCGGAGCCTGTCACTAATTGACTAGCATTGGACTCACTATTCGGATGAATATGCGAGTATTAAAAAGTACTCGTTACACGTATAGCGAGTGTGAATATTATGCCACTCGCTCATCACTAGGTGGCACCAATGCAAACAGGCGGCAGGTCGCTCATGAAGCAGTGAACGGTCATTTAGACACCAAGAGGCAGGTGGAGGGGCCCGGGGGCAGGAACTGAAGACCCTACCGACAGTCCCGCCCTTGTGCACCTAAATCTTGTTACACAAACACTTCAAATACTGATTAAAGAAAACCACAAAGCAGATTGTTTCACTAAAGGTATCAACGTAATCAGTATAACAGCGCCAATATGGCCATGCCTTTATTCTGGGAAGCAACATCTTTTTGACAGATTGCCTTTAAATAACGACATTGATAAAACAATCCAATAAAATAAGTTCATAGGTTCATACAAGTAGGAAATAACATAAAAGATATTACAGATCGCATGTAAGACAAGTCATGCAAAGTTTAAAGCTGCAGAGGCCTCAAAGGGGTGTTTGTGCATGCCTAGTGGAATTGATTAATAGACTATAAAGATGCAGAGTCTGCTATGACATCTTCTATATTATTTATTTTTTTCTTTTTAATTAAAATATTCCAATCAAGATGTTATTTACACTAAATACTTCCCCTGGGTAAATGGTAATAACCCAGGAATTTTTCTCATAATAGAAGAAGTACATAATATCGTATATTAAATGTAACAGAGTGACAGAAAAACTGTGTGTCGTCCCCTGGTGGCACGTACGGATTAAAAACTCACGTAGGAAGGGGTGCCGAGATAATAATCTGCACCATGTTGGGATTTAGGTATGTATTAAATGGTGTTTTAATAATGAATTAATTCACTTATTTCTGGCTGATTTCCCCGGTCAACGGATGTAGATACGGATGAGTAGAGCACACAGCAAAACATCCAACCACCTGGAAAAAGAGAATTTTCCCATTCTTTCCCTACACTGATTTTTAGTGCAATTATTTCTGTGATTTTCCTGTAAGGCTGGTTTCACATTACAGAATTTTTATTTCCGATGCTGTCCGATAAAAATCGGACAGCATCGGAACGATTCTGGCTCCCATGCAGCCCTATGGGCATCGGACCGAATCGGATGTGCACTAAATGGCATCTGATTTGGTCCGATCCGATTCTGTCCGATTTTATTTTCGGTGCAAAAATCGGAGCATGCTCTGATTTTTGCACCGAAAAAAAAATCGGAAAAAATCGTATCGGACCAAATAGGATGCCATTTAGTGCACATCCGATTTGGTCCGATGTTTTTAACATGGTGACCTATGGAGCAGGGTCCGAGGAAACATCTAATGTCTCCTCAGACCCGATTTTACTGTACTGAGCATGCTCAGTACAGTAAAAATGCTCCTAAACATCTAATATTACTTCCGCAATGTATATACATACATTGTGGAAGTAAAATTAAGTTAGGCAGGGGTTAAAAATAATAAACCATCTATGCTTACCTATCCACAAGTCCCTCGGCGTCTCCAGCACATGCTGCCTCTAGGACCTGCCGTGATGTCACAGTCACATGACCGGTTACCGCGGTAATTGGTCATGCGGTCATGTGACTGTGACATCACGAGAGGTCCTAGGATCAGAAGAAGACAGCTGGAAGCGCCACTGGACTCGTGGACAGGTGAGAATAAAATTTTTTTTATGTATTATTCCGGAGGAGAGGGGAAAGGAGGGGGAGTACTGGGGGACATGAGGGGGCCACACAGGGGAGAAGAGGGGGGACACACAGGGGTGAAGAGGGGGAAAAAGAGGGAGAAACAGAAGGGAGAAGAGGGAGGAGCAGCAGGGGAGATAAGGGGGTACACAGGGTGATGAGGGAGAGCACCAGGGGAGAAGAGGGGGACACACAGGGGAGAACAGCTGTGACAGGTGACAGGAGGCGCCGGCAAACTGATCCTGCAGAATGTCGGATCGGATGCCTATTTGGCATCCGATTGCAGGGATCAGTTAGATCCGATGCTGTCTGATTTATATCGGACAGCATAGGATTTGCCAAAATCGTTATGTGAAAGTAGCCTAAGTAGTACAAAGTACAATATTTAAATACAGCTTTTCATAAGTTTTCACAACACCTGTTTCTGTCCATTTAGGATCAGTAAGAGAAAGCATTTCTAGTTTTGACACTTGTTACAACCCATAAGATGTGACGTGTTATCTTGTTATGACCTTTAATATGTTTAGCACAATCTGCCAGTATTCCTGCATTTCTAGGTCCCTTCTCCTTTAAGAACACAGTGCTTTGTGGGACTGCCCTCTGTTTCTCTGGGAGTTGAAGCAGCCATTTTAGCTCAGTTCTAGACAAATCTCACATAGGGAAGTGTGTTTTTTTTGTATCTTGCTTCCCTCTTCAGAACTCCCATTATCCTTGGCAAGCTAATTTGGTAGGAGTTACACTCCTGTCTGTATGTTTGATACTTTAGAGCCTGTTGTTAGGATTCTACTGCAATCATTTTTACATAGGGATTAGGTCTGCAGGGATGTATGCGTTTCTCTCCCATCCTCCATTTTAGTGAAGGATCTCCTGCACTGAATACTGTCATAGCTGTTTTATGACTTATGTACTCTGCTTATTTCATCTCTGCATTATATTATCACTGCTATTGTTTTCTGTGATATGCTTAGCACTGATTTGTGGTTTTTGTGTTCTTATAGTTTTACCACATCACATACTTGATTGATGAACCACACACATTGAATTATCATCATTCACTCACTGTTGAACACTAAACAATAGACTGCAGAACCAACAGTCTGTTTATTTGTGATACAAAGAAGGTTAAGTTGTATGCTGAAATCCACATGGCATAGAATGTGGAGGAAGGCAGAACAAGCTGTATAGAAGTGACTGCTTCTACATTCTCTGCAGTGCAAGAAAGGAATTGCCCCCAAACAGCATGTACTATTCAGAGGAAATAATGTAAATTAATAATCACAGAAAAAGAGAAATGTGCCTTACCTGCACCGATCACTCTTTCAATTCGAATTCTGGATGGATCTATCTCTTTTGCAAATTCATGAACAGCCAAAGAAGGATCTTCATATGTGTCCGGGTCAATGTAGGTTTTTGCTCCAGGGAACCTCACTGTAGGAGAAAAAGTACAGAGCTGTCATATATGTTCAGCAATAAACAACATGTCAATATATCCATAAAGAGATCCTATCTGATCCCCTCACATGACTGGGAATGTTGTGAATGGTATTATCTTTAAATTGGCTAAAGATAGTAATAGGGGTCACAAGGATCAGCAGTGGAGATCACAAGGATCTGTGCTAGGACCAATTCTTTTTAATCACTTTAATTGCTTCATGGATGGGATTGAGAGTAAAGTGTCAGTCTTTGCTGATGACACGAAACTATTTAGGATAAGAACTGAGCTAGATAGAATACTATTACAGAATGATCTGGATAAATTGTCTGCAGGGGCAAAATCATGGGATTTAATATTGATAAATGTCCCCAACCTTTCTGATCTTCAGAGCCACATTCACCTATGAGAGAGAGTCATGAGCCACATTTAGCTCTGAGAGAGGTTTGCAAGTCACATTCAGCTCTGAGAGAGGGTCGTGAGCCACACCAAGCTCCTGCCACCCTCATGGTAATGTCACCAAGAGCCCCCATCATCAGTATAATGACAACCAAAGTTCATTCACATAAATCACATCATGATAGTCTACCAAGATCCATTGTTTCCTACCTTACCCCAATTCAGATCTGCTCTTCTATGCTGGGACAACTCACAAAAAACACCATCTGAAGACTTCACTTCATAGCTGTTTGCTAGATCTGCAGATTATTCACCAAGCTAAAAAGTCAGCAGTGAACCACACATAATAGGCCCATGAGCCACATATAGCTCCCGAGTCAGAGGTAGGGGACCCCTCATGTAGAGTAATGAACCATGGCTGGAGTAATCCTATTGCTTCATATGCCTTACATGGAGATACTGTATACTTGGGCCTAAAGGACAGGAGAAGGACTTCCGGCTACAAGTAAACTGAGCAGCAGTACTCAATGTCAGGCCGTAGCTGCTAATGCAAAAAAGATTTTAGGGTGTATAAAAAGAGAGATAATATCCAAATGTTTTATTACCACTCTATAAATCACTTGTAAGGCTTCATTTTGAATATGGGATCCAGTTTTGGGCCGCATAATTTTAAAGGTTATTGGAACCCTAAATTGTTGGTTGAAAGGTGACAACCAGATTACTACATGGGATTGAAGGCCTTTCCTATCTTTCCTATAATTATGTAATGAAAGATTGGAAAAGTTGGACGTATTTATGTTATAAAAAAGACACCTCAGAGGAGATCTCATTTATATGCAGGGCTTTTTTTGTACCGGAACGGGCCGGCTACGCTGTACCGGAAAATCCGGGAAAACCCGGTGCGATCTGGTACGGCGTACTGGAATATCTGCTGCCTGCCGCCGCCCCCCCATCTGTGCAGCCCAGTAATCCCTCTCAGTCTCCTCTGTGGAAGAAATGCGCCGCAGAGATAGCAGCAGCCAGCCGGGACCTGGCTGCTGTATGTGTGTCTCAACGCGCACTTCAGGCCCGGCGAACACCGCTGATGGCAGCGGTGCGGTTTCTGCCGGGAAGGGTCAGGACCAGCACTGTCTCCCTGGCCGAGTGAGGAGTCAGACTCAGTGCTGAGAGTGGACTCCGGAGGAGCGGGCGGGAGCTGGCGGCACAGCACTGTCAGGTGAACAGACGGCAGAGGAGATGATGAAGAGAGGATAGCAGAAGAGAGCGGGTGGTGAGTGGTCCTGGAGGAAAGAAGGTGCAGTGTGCTGTCAGCAGGTTGTGTGCGGCTGTGTGTGCAATGTGTGTGGCTTTGTGTGCTGTGTGGTGCAGTGGTGTGTGCAATGTGTGTGTGTGCAATGTGTGTGTGTGCATGTGTGTGTTGCAATGTGTGTGTTGTGTGTGTGCAATGTGTGTGCTTTGTGTGCAGTGTGTGTGCAGTGTGTGTGTGCAGTGTGTGTGTGCAATGTGTGTGTGCAATGTGTGTGCAATGTGTGTGCAATGTGTGTGGCTGTGTGTGCAGAGACAGAGCAGCCAGGAGGATCACAGTGAGTGTAAAATAAATGTAATGTAAATGAAGATAAAGTTGGCTGCACTGTGCTTGTGATGGGGGCCTCCAGCCTCTGTCCTCCTGCCCTCACCCCTCCAGCCTCTGTCCTCCTGCCCTCACCCCTCCAGCCTCTGTCCTCCTGCCCTCACCCTCCAGCCTCTGTCCTCATGCCCTCACCCCTCCAGCCTCCGTCCTCCTGCCCTCACCCTCCAGCCTCTGTCCTCCTGCCTCACCCCTCCAGCCTCGTCCTCCTGCCCTCAACTCTCTAGCCTCTGTCCTCCTGCCCTCACCCTTCCAGCCTCCGTCCTCCTGCCCTCACCCCTCCAGCCTCGTCCTCCTGCCTCACCCCTCCAGCCTCTGTTCTCCTGCACTCACCCCTCCAGCCTTCCTCCTCTGCCCTCACCCCTCCAGCCTCCATCCTCCTACCCTCACCCCTCCAGCCTCCGTCCTCCTGCCCTCACCCCTCCAGCCTCCGTCCTCCTGCCCTCACCCCTACAGCTTCCGTCCTCCTGCCCTCACCCCTCCAGCCTCTGTCCTCCTGCCCTCACCCCTCCAGCTCCGTCCTCCTGCCCTCACCCCTCCACCTCTGTCCTCCTGCACTCACCCCTCCAACCTCCGTACTCCTGCACTCACCCCTCCAGCCTCCGTCCTCCTGCCCTCACCCCTCCAGCCTCCAGTCCTCCTGCCCTCACCCCTCCAGCCTCTGTCCTCCTGTGCTCACCCCTCTAGCCTCTTGTCCTCCTGCCCTCACCCCTCCAGCCTTCATCCTCCTGCCCTCACCCCTCCAGCCTCTGTCCTCCTGCCCTCTCCCACCAGCCTCCGTCATCCTACGCTTACCCCTCCAGCCTCCGTCCTCCTGCGCTCACCCCCAGCCTTCATCCTGGTCAAACCGCCTGCCCACCATATACTGCGCTGCTAACCACTGAGCCATCATACAGTGCTAACCACTGAGCCACCATACAGTGCTAACCACTGAGCACCGTTACAGTGCTAACCACTGAGCCACCATATGCAGTGCTAACCACTGAGCCACCATATACAGTGCTAACCACTGAGCCACCGTACAGTGCTAACCACTGAGACACCATATACAGTGCTAACCACTGAGCCATCATATACAGTGCTAACCACTGAGCCATCATATACAGGCTAACCACTGAACCCCATATACAGTGCTAACCACTGAGCCATCGTATACAGGCTAACCACTGAGCCACCATACAGTGCTAACCACTGAGCACCATATACAGTGCTAACCACTGAGCCACCATACAGTGCTAACCACTGAGCACCATGTACAATGCTAACCACTGAGACCACCATACAGTGCTAACCATGAGCCACCATATACAGTGCTAACCACTGAGCCACCATATACAGTCTAACCACTGAGACACCGTATACAGTGCTAACCACTGAGCCATCATATACAGTGCTAACCACTGAGCCATCGCTATACAGGGTTAACCACTGAACCCCCATATACAGTGCTAACCACTGAGCCACCATACAGTGCTAACACTGAGCCACCATACAGTGCTAACCACTGACCACCATACAGTGCTAACCACTGAGCCACCTTACAATGCTAACCACTGAGACACCATACAGTGCTAACCACAGCCATCGTATACAGGCTAACCAACTGAAGCCCCCATATACAGTGCTAACCACTGAGCCACATATATAGTGCTAACCACTGAGCCACCATATACAGTGCTAACCACTGAGCCATCATATACAGTGCTAACCACTGAACCATCCTATACAGGGCTAACCACTGAACCCCATATAAGTGCTAACCACTGAGCCACCGATGTACAGTGCTAACCACTGAGCCACGTATAGCAGTGCTAACCACTGAGCCATCATATACAGTGGCTAACCACTGACCACATATACAGTGCTGACCACTGAGCCACCATATACAGTGCTAACCACTGAGCCATCAATACAGTGCTAACCACTGAAGCCATCATATACAGGCTAACCACTGAACCCCATATACAGTGCTAACCACTGAGCCATGTATACAGGGCTAACCACTGAGCACCATACAGTGCTAACCACTGAGCCACCATATTCAGTGCTAACCACTGAGCCACCATACAGTGCTAACCACTGAGCACGTACAATGACTAACCACTGAGACACCATATACAGTGCTAACCACTGAGCCACCATATACAGTGCTAACCACTGAGCCACCATATACAGTGCTAACCACTGAGCACACCGTATACAGTGCTAACCACTGAGCCACCATATACAGTGCTGACCACTGAGCCACCTATACAGTGCTAACAACTGAGACACCGTATACATCTAACCACTGAGCCACCGTAACTGTGATAACGTATGAGCCCCATTATTACTGTGGGGTAACCACTGACCCACCATAATACAGTGCTAACAGCTGAGCAACATATACAGTGCTAACCACTGAGCCAGTTATACAGTGCTAACTACTGAGCCACCATATACAGTGCTAACCACTGACCCACCATATACAGTGCTAACCACTGAGCCACCATATACAGTGCTAACCACTGAGCCACCGTGTACAGTGCTAACCACTGAGACACCGTATACATACTAACCACTGAGCCACCATATACAGTGCTAACCACTGAGCCACCATATACAGTGCTGACCACTGAGCACCGTATACATTGCTACCACTACAGCCACACCCCATACAGTGCTGAACCACTGAGCCACCGTATACAGTGCTAACCACTGAGCCACCATATACATGCTAACCACTGAGCCACCATATGCACTGCTAACCACTGAGCCACCGTACTGTGAGTGTATGCCCCTGTGAGTGTATGTCCCTGTGAGTGTATGCCTCCCCCCTGAAAATAAGACCGGGTGCAACGTTCGGAGCAAACATACTAATATATTAAATATATTAATCTCGCCCGGCCCCTGACGGCAGCCCGCCTCCAACCCCGCCCCCAGAAATATCATTATAGATGGTCAACCCTTTTAAAAGACTGCACCCCCTTTCCAAAAAAGTAAAAATTAAATGAATAATATTAAAGCATCTTTCCTCTGCATTGTGCTGGGATTGTACATACAGATAGAGCCTCTGCAGTTGGGAACATGTGCTATCTGAGATCCATCATATGCATTTCCCTTTCCCGGACCCCTAGTTTTATCTCTGGGTTACCGATTACATTAAATTGACTTTGTTTCATTGTTTTTCCTTTTTGCTTCCTTATTGTGAATACAGAAGAATATGATATCGTACACAGCCCTATATACCAGTATTTGTGATGTCTTTTCATTATAACAAACTGATTGAACAGTGCATCTTCTCGGAAGTTCCAGCGCTAGTCCACGACCTCACGCGCTTTGGTTACCGTAATACTCCTGGCACATATCATTATAGACGGTTGTACCTTACATTCTCCTAGCTCCCTTGTGTATCCAGAAAATCCACATATTTACAATGCAGGATAATATACACAACAAACAGTAGGAAAAAGAACGGCACACAGATAATAATATGGCAAAGTGAGACATTGCCCCGAGGAGCTTACACCCTAGTGGTATAATAGCTGATTTCCAGATGACAGGATGAGAAGTGCATGTATTATCATGGATGGATCAGGAGGTCAAGCGCTTCTACAGTCAGCTGTGCATGAATGAATAATTTAGACGGATACTTTCATATACATGGTGCGTCGTCCAAGCTTTAAAATGCACCGTGAGTGTGAGACTTGTCAAAAAAAACTGTATTTGGAGACACAGGACAAGAAATCTTATAGATGATTTACTTGTAGTGTCACCATTCAAGAACTAAGCTGGATAATCTGCCTAAAGAGGAATGACTTTCTGCTACCACTTTATTCCTGAAGTGATCAATTTAATATGAATAAAGGAGGTTCCTACATGTAAATACACATATCTATGTGCTGCACTCACACAGTTCTTATAATCTACTTCTCAGTTTACTTTCACATCTGCGTTTTTTAAATCAGGCAGAATTCCCTTTTTTTTTTAAACCTGATCCGGTAACATTACGTTAGTGACCAATGAATTTTTCCTATGGACTTCCATAAATGTGCCATCTTCCGGTTGCACAATTACTCTGCTGTATCTGGACAAATCCGGCAGTCCAGGCATATTTTAAACCACATTTAGCATTAGTTTTTTGACCGTCATTCAGCACGCCTACTCAGCGGTGTGAGCAGTGAAAAACCTGATTTGACAAAAACACAGTCTTGAAAGTAACCTTAGGAAAGGTATTGTGTTAACTTAGAGGGTAATGGTCATCAAATTCATGGTTGCTCAACTGAATGAACTTGGGCAGCATATGCGTCAGATGTTGCGTATGCTCCGATTTACAACCAGACTTCAAGTAGGTCTTAATATGTAGGTTAACAGAGTCGCTCTCTCCCAATTCCAGTTCCCCTATCCCTTTCCCCATGATTACTTTAGACTGGGAAAGCGTACTGTAATAGAATCGAGAGGTCAGCGGTAGACAAGGCTAAAATAGGGATCTGCCAATGATTAGTCAATGGAGACACATGGTGCCTTACCGGCTTTTCAAAGTCTGTTTACTCTGAAATACCGCAGTGATCAGAGTAATATATACCTAGCTCAGACCCTTCATCCTCTATGTTCTGAGATAATGACCTTTGGATTTCATTGGCTGTAAGCCATAATTGTGGCTCCCCTGTGGTCTGGTCGCCACAAAGGGGTACTGCACCCATCCCATGAGTGTGGCATTCCTGATCTCAGGAAACAGTATGGTAAGTCCAGACACTCACAAAAGCACCCAACACTCCCGGTCTCAGGGACGGCGGGCCGACCCGATAGAGGGAGGGCCCAGGTAGTCAGTGGGACAGCAGGCAGAAAGGTGCAGGGTGGAAAATTAGTTGAGTCAGTCGAGAGAAAGTAGTGGAAGGAGAAGGACCCGGAGGACTTGAGCGGAGACGAGGTTCGTCCTGAGTCCTGGACAAGCCGACTACAGAGAGGCAGAGGGAGCCCTAGGGGTGCGGCTAGTGAGCAGTCCACCCGTGCGCCCGAATCTGTAGTGAAGCGGAAGGGCAGGTTGAGAACCAGAGGATCGGCCCTGAAGGTGACGAGGAGACTCTATGCTCCAACTACGGAACCGGAGGCCACGAGATCTAGAGGAGCTGTGGCCAACTCCCGACTCATCTGCCAAGAAAGCAGCTGTACTAGGATGAGGGGAAATGGCTGGTTGCCCAGCAGGACCCATGGCTGTTGGATTGGGGCACTGCGTGTGGAGGCATGAGCAGGAGTGAGGCGGACAGGCAGTGCTGAGAGACAAAGCAACGCGAAAAGGAAGGAACATAAAAGGGCGTGTCTTGGATGAGCTATCTCGGTTGATGAGGACTATCCGGACTGAGAATCCGGACCGCCAAGTGAGAAGTTAAGTAAACCGGGTTTAGAATTCAGAACTGGGTGTGAGACTGTTCATTTTCCACCTGTACAGTGGTAGACTGATAAGCCGCACAGGCCATAGAAGCCGGCGTGCGAGAAGCTCCGACCCCTCTCTTCAGCCAGAGCCACCCTGCTGGCCCTCCATCACCAAACACTACCCTAGTTACCCTGGGGAACTGCTCCACCAGTGGGAAGCGAAACCACCAAAGATGCACTCCCATCATCCCCAGAGGCTCCGCACCGCAGCGTCGGTCATTAATAGCCGAATACCACGGGAGACATCATGACAACTATCCCTAAATCCCTCTTCCACAAACTTTTAATTGACACCGCCGGGGCCACGGAGCAAAATCTCAAACCTCGTGACTCTCTCCCAGCAGAACTGTTAGCCAGGTTCCGAGTACCCCACAACCCTGGGGAGGGCGTGTCAACCTGGCGTCACGAATAGGATGAACAGACCCGGTGTCGCTGGGTCCCGTGCGCCTTCAGGACTGTATTGATGAAACTGTACTTTTAAAGCCAGAGTAATGGAGGCCGCAAAAGAATAAGACCATGTGCTGGCTGGGGGGCGTGTTGCAGTCACCCATCGTGGGCCGGGTCAGCACAGAGCGGGAAAAATGGCCTGCACCCCCTTTCTCCTCTGAGAGCCGGAAGGACTGCCCAGGAGACTGAATTGCTCCACCCCAAGGTGTGGCTGACGGCAAAATCAAAATGACCCATCCACAGAAGGGGGAGAAGAGAGTGCTGGCAGTGCAGCAGGGTGTGGCACAAGAGACTTGGTAGAGAACCTGATTGGCGCCATAGTGAGTGGAGGTCAAGAAATTCCCGGGGAGGAGGGTGGCAGGGGAAGACACCCCCAGTCGACTGGAGAAGGACCTGAATTGGCTGCCTGCTATGGACCCAGACTTCCTCAAAGATGAGGTATTGGAGCTGGGTCGCTAACTTCTCTGCACCTAGATGGCCACGATGGAGGCAAACCCTACTTCAGAGGGCTGCTTCGCGCCCAGTCTCCCCAGAACCCAAAGGTGTTGGAGCAGAGGAACCCAATGCCGTGAAGGTCGACAACAGAGGTGTCTTCGGCACCAGAGTAGAGAGCAAGACCCTAATAGGGCATGTTAAACCCCCGTGTGCCCCTAACCCTGGCCAGGGGCCATTAAGCCTGGCCTGGGAGCAGACCCTGGCCGATAGGGATGGACTAGCCAAACCGCTAACCCCAGAACCCCAACTCCAAGAAGTCCTCGGGCGACTGGTAGTGTTCCGGTGGGAGAACCCAAGCGGGGAGTTGATGGGGTTCCTGGGGAAGGCGCGGGCGGGAGAAGCCGTGGTGGAGGTTCTAAGCTGGGGAGAGCATGTCCAGCAGCGGGTCGCCCAGTAGGAGGCAGAGGAGGAAAACCGAAGAGCTCAATGGAGGCCCTTGGAGGAGAGAAACATAAGGGCAAAGGCAGAGGACTGGTCCATGGCAAGAGGTCTGCAGAGACAAGGTACCGTTGTGACCTTTGATCTCCAGAGGGGCTGGGGCTTCATCAGAGTACCAGGGGCAGCTGTGGAACTCTTTGTGTCCCATTGCGATGTCGAGGGGCACCTGCCCAAGGGCCAACTGGACAGGGATCTACACCCAGGGACAAGGTTAAGTTTACCTGGCAGGAAGGGGAGTGAGGACCATACGCCCTTAGAGTAAAGTGGGTGCGCTCCAAAGCTCCAGACGCTCTGCACCGCAGCGTCGATCATTATTAGCCGAATACCACGGGTGGCGTCATGACAAGTATCCATAAATCCCTATTCCCTAAACTTTTAATTGACACCGCTGGGGCCACTGAGCCAGGTCTCGACCCTCGTGACTCTCCCCCAGCAGAACTGTTAGTCCAGTTCCAAGTACCCCACGACCCTGGGGAGGGCGTGTCATAATCATCAACATTTACAGAAATAAACTCTTGAAATAGATCCCTCTGTTTGTAATAACTCTACATAATATATTTATTTGACTTTTTATATTGAATTACTGAAATAGATTAACTTTTTGATGATATTCTAATTTATTGAGATGATCCTATATGTGGTTTGAGATGGGGGCGGAGTCGGAGAGGGTTGATCTTACTGAGAAATTCCCTTTGATAATGGGGTAACATGCACACAGAATGTATCATTTAGGCCACCGTTTACATAAATACACAATTAGGATCTACCTATAGGAAAATATGGCAATTTATAGACATTGAGGCATGTTACACATATCAGGCTTAATGAACGGCATCACTGAAACGCGATGTGCTCAATTTATTAAGAGGTAAGCTTTTTTCCTTGTGGAGAGTGACACACCAGATCTGGCATGCTGGTAATGAGGATACTTAAGAGCTCCTCTGGAAAATTAAATATGCAAATGTCTCTTTAAAGAGGAAGTAGACTTGAACTATAGTGCTACCTACTGGAAGTAGCAATCCTAAAAGTAAATATTGGCACTTTATTGAGCCTTGTCATATAACTTTCTGTTAGAACTAGACCAGAAACTCAATTTGTAGACGCAGTTTTTCGGGCTTGTTTTCTCCTCGTCATTGCAATGTATTAGGTATAATCTAGCTCTGTGAGACCCTAATGGTACCTTTACACGCCGCTACCGAAAGGTAGAAACCACTGGGTGTCGGAGGCAATTGTACGTTTTACCTTCAAAACACCGCGAGGTTAGCGGCGTGTAATTCAGGTAGCACCGTCCTGTCTCTTTGGAAACCTGTCTTTCAGCCTGGCTCAAAAACAAGCAGGTATAAACCCTATGGTAGAATCGGGGCACAGGTACGGTATTTGAGTTCCCTGGGGCGTGCTTGTGCGTCATGTATACCACGCCCCATCAGCGATCATTGGTGGGGACTTCTGTGTACTCATTGGCTGTCCCTGCACAGGGCGGCATATTTAACAATCTGACCAGTCACACTACATATTTGCAATAGCGTCATGTATTAGCCAGCCTCCCTGCGCTGGCTGGCCAATCATGATGTTATTGCATTGTCCAATCACCGTACGAGCGCCGCGTAATACACAACTCTGTCACGCCTATGTAGTTACGGCACACAATATGTACGCCCATATTCCCTTGTGGTAGCGGCGTGTAAATCAGGGAAGGTGCTCCCCAGAGGGTAACCTGCGGCACCCGTCGGTACTTCCAGGGACCGAAAATACCTTCTGTGTAACACCTTGTGGCGGCGTGTAATTACGGCATCAGGTACCGTTAGGAACCGTTGAAATGCGCGCGTGCGACACCCGGTGGTTTCTAACTTTCGGTAGCGGCGTGTAAAGGTACCATTAGTGGGGTCTAGGTTGTAAGCTTTTCTCTTTCATTCTATTGTATTATGCATGGTACTGTATTGTATTTTCTGTTAAATGTTTCTTATGATTGTTCGAATATTGCTCTTAGGAGAAGATATACTTTAAAGTCTCTTCCCAATGCTGTTGCAGATGATTGACAGGTCTCGTGTTATGTCAATCATCGGCAGCAGTGCTGAGAAGAGACAGCCAGGGGTGGTGCAGGACTAGTCTTATTAATATGTCTATGGTCACTGGCTGGTTCTTTATATATTTTCTCTGAAACATCAGAAAACATATACCTGGCTGCAACCAACCAGGCTTTTATTTATGCTAAAGGGTTCATCCCTGACTTATTATTTTTGTGTAAGAACTAACAGGCAGGTAGTTGCTAACTACCTGTCTGCTCTGCATGTGGGTGATCTCTGCCAGCTCAGCACTGGTTCCCTTCTTGCCTACTCAGTAGCATCTTATCCTTTAGTCTACTCTGTAGATATGACATCACTGAAATGTCATGATGACTGACAGCCTGCTCCCTGCAGTTAGGTAGCAGGGAGCCGGCTGTCAATCAGCATGACATAGGTAGAGATGACCCGTCAACTGAGCAGTGCAGAAGTGAAGATGCTGCACTGTCCACAAAAGTTGAGGAATCACCGTTAGGAGCTGTCTGTGACTACTTTGAGCTGGCAGAAATTGTTGCTGGACAGCAACTATCTGCCTACTAGTTCTCAGCCCCAGACACTAAAATAATAAAAGTCCCTTTAATTGCATATTCCATTTTTTAAACTTGACACCTTGATTAAAAAAAAAACGTATGGCAGGTAGGGACTGTAGAGAAAGGGTATGTTGTGATCATTAAAAACAAGAAGTTTTCTCCTATTTTCAGAAATTTTTACTGCTCTCTACTGCTGCCCACTATGTTAAACTTTACAACTTTCTCAAAGGTCACAGGAGACTCCAAGAAAAAACATTGACCTTCTGGATGAGCTAGCAGATCTCCTGGTTGCACGAGAAACCACACAAATGCACATTTGGGGAGGATGAAAGTCCATAGGAGGTATGAAAGAGTTTTCAACTAGGTGCCATACTGAACCTCTTCTTGGACACTTGACTCCAAATAGTGGCATTAGGCCGGCTTCACACCACGGTGTGATCAGGTCTGGGGCTGTCCTGTCTAAACGTGACAGCCCCGGATCCGATTTTGACATTATGCAGCTCTATGAGGCCGGATGTTTCCATCTGTCTGGGAGGATCTGGGTGAATTCGGATTTTTCTCCAGGACACAAAAACGTTGCTTGCAATGTTTTTGTGTCTGGGGCGAAGATCTGCCCAAATTTGATCCCCCGATCCTACCGGATCCATGGCGATCTGGTGCTTCCTAACATGGGAGTCTATGGTGCCGGATCGCCCCCGTCCGACAATAACATTGGATCTGGGAACCGGATGCCGGCGGCTGAAGTTTAGCAGCGAGCGCTGCTAAACTTCAGCCCCATTAGCTGTCCCCTGCACAGATTTCAAAACCATGGCTAGCTCCCCGCTAGCCGCGATCTTGCAATTGCAGCAGTGGCGGCTGGGATCAGAGTCTTTCGGCTGCAAACCGGAGTGGAGGGCATATTTGTCTTCTGGTTCTGTTTGCAAATCCAGTCCTGGGCTGTCCAGTTTTCACCGTTGATCACACTGTGGTGGGAAGCCGGCCTTAAAGGGTATCTGTCAGGTCAAAAATCCATAAGCAACTGAAATGATTTTCCAATTAAACCAGTGAAGCTCTTTCTATTCATGTTTTTCTTTTGTTTATACTTCCCTCCTATCCTCTGTAAGCTGCAAAAGAAGATATTCATTCCATCCGTCAAACACAGTGAATGCTCACTTAGTTCTCTGCTGCACCCTCCGCGAGGAATTCATGTCACATATTCATATTACTGCACTGCCTTACTCTGGGTCTGTATCCTGTTGTGTGGTTGGCACACTCCAGAGGAGAAAGGAGGGGGAGGAGGTGTGTGCTCTTTATAGCTACACATCTGACCTCTTCATTGTGTGTATCTGTGGCATGTGTGCAGTGTGTGCTGGAGATATTTCTATGTGTTTCTAAGAACATTTGTGCATTTGCTCAGCAGATACACACATTACATGTATGTAGGAAAACCAAAGTTCATATATACATAGAAATCTCTCACAAAAAGCACACACATTGTAATACAAAACACCTCCCCACTCTCCAATCTATCACCCCCTTGGAAGGAACCTGCAGAGCCCTGAGAGTTTCAGTGACTGCCTTTAGCACAGAGGGGAGGGACACAATATCAGCTTGGATAGGTGTGGTTATTTAAATAACATTTACATATCCGTACTATTCACTAGTCTGGTCAATTACTTTTACTACTGAAGATAGCTGCCTGCAGGGTGTGAAGTTGCTTATAGCAAGAAAACTACAAAGGGTACAGTAATGATTTTGACATATTTTTAAAAGTGCCTGAACACTATTCGAGGGTAATATTAGTATCATACCCAAAAATGACCTGACAGAGCCCCTTTAACAAAGGACCAAGGTGCAAGGAAGCAGAACATGGAGTATATCGGAACATTTTTGCTGTAGTCTGTGGCTCATTTTTATACCTCAGAGTACAGAAAGAGTTAAATAGCGACTGCATTACAGGATGACAGCGATGTAATATAATGCAGACAGCACAAAGAATATTCATTAAACTTCTGTTCTTCCTTAATGCTTCACTTAGATTGAGCTGAATAGATAGAATTACCTTTTCATAATCTTTTTACTCTCAAATGTGTTTTTCATAAGACTAAGTGAAAAAGAATAGAAAACGCTAAAAAGTCAAAGAAGAAATTAGAAGCACAACAAATTACTCACAGTTTCCATTCTGCAGATTTGCTCGTCTTTTCTCTTCAGATTTCATTTTAGCTTTAATATACCACTGGCACCTTGAGGGAAAGTAAAGTGATCATTATGAGGAGATGATTTTTTTTTATACTGTAATATTTGCAAAAACACAAGGAAACAATATGATTTTAATCTTACGGCACAAAATTCTTATGATATTTGATGCACATACAAGACCGGTGTTATCCAGAAACAGTGGGGCTTTAAAATAGACAATGCAGGAATGTTTCACCCAGATCCTCCATTATACCACAGTCTGTTTCTCTTACTACAGGAGCATCTCAATGAATTAGAATATCATCAAAAAGAATATTTATTTCAGTAATTCAATACATAAAGTGAAACGCATATACTATATAGAGTCATTACACACAGAGTGATCTACTTCTAGTGTTTATTTCTGTAAATGTTGATGATTATGGCTTACAGCCAATGAAATCCCAAAGGTCATTATCTCAGAAAATTAAAGTAGGGAGGATGAAAGGTTAAAAACCGCGCTGCCGTATTCCAAGAGACATCAAAGAGTGGATATAATATTGATGTATTAGTCAACGCATTTCAGGGCTCCCTGAAACATGGCAATATGATATTGGTTTGTTCTGAGGAAGGGTCCAGGGAGCCTTAAAATGTATTGACTAATAAATCAATATTATATTCACCCTTTGATGTCTCGTGGAATACAGCAGCGTGGTTTTTAACCTTTCATCCTCTCTACTCTATTTGCACTACATTTGGGACTTCAGCAACCATGATATGCTTTTATAGTGGTTGTGACTCTCACAACCACACAAGGTGAAGCCTCTGATACCTATTTAGGTCATGTTTTATCTCTCAGATCCTTCGTCCTCTATACTTTAATTTTCTAAGATAATGACCTTTGGGTTTTCATTGGCAGTAAGCCGTAATCATCAACATTAACATAAATAAACACTTGGAATAGATCTCTCTGTGATGATTCTATATAATATATGAGTTTCACTTTTTGTATTGAATTAGTGAAATAAACTTTTGATGATATTCTAATTCATTAAGATGCTCCGGTATGTAACCGATTCAATAATACTGGTGTTTGTAGGACACTTATTTAGGAATGTGCAGGAGTATGATGCTTTGGATTCACTTAAGGGACGTATATCAGATTTGGCACATCTTACCAATGGTGCTCTCCCCTGTGTGCGCACCTCTAGAGGTGTTACCCCAAGAAATGCCTGCACTTTTTCTGAATTTGATGGCCATAACCACGCCTCATCCCGTTTCATCACATTTTGTTGCTGACATGAAAATGCCAAAAATCGCAACTTTTTTTTCTATTCTATGCAAAAATTTTACAACTTGCTATTTACAAAACACTTTGATGAATCCGGCCTAAAACTTCAGAAATAAGCCCTAAAGGTCATTTTCGGGAGGGAGCGGGGAAATACAACTCATTTTGGAATAAAGACTCTGTTTACATTGCCAACGCTGTAGAAAAAACATAGACCTCACATTCGAATTTTAAGTTGATCTAGTGCCGCTAGGAAAAAATGTATAAACTTGAACATGAGGTTCTTAGTTTAACATTATAATTAGACTGTATGAAGCCCACTGTCATGTCATGGTGAACCTCTTAGTGGGTCGCTAATTATCAATTGTCCTAAAAATGTGGTGCCATGTGCCAATCACCACCGCTGTAGTGGCAGGGCGGGTGACCTGGTGTCCACAGCACCCATGCTGTGAGGCTCAGTCCCATGTCTCCAGGCCACACCGCCCCACAGGCCCAAAAGCCACAGCAACAATGGCCAACACACAGCACCAACACTCTGCTAAAGAAGATGGACAACTCACCTGTGCAAAAATAGGTGAGACCACTTTTGCAGTCGATTAGGGACCACAATTAGTGGGTGACATGGCAATAGGCTTCATAGAGGGTTATCAGAATGTTAAACTAAGGCTGGCTTCACACCAAATTTTTTGTCTATCAGGCTCTGTCTGGTGTTTTGTAGGAAGCACCGGACAGAACCTGACAGCCCCGGACAGCACAGAATCGGAGGGCAAACATGCCCTCTGGTCTTGTTTTCTGCCAGAATCGGCAGATTGCAGCTTTCATGAGCTGTCCCTGCTGAAATTTCAAATTTGCGGCTAGCAGGAGCTAGTCATGGCACTGAAATCTCAGCGGGCAGCTCTCCACGGTGCTGAAGCTGAGCCTCTGCACCGGGCGTCTGGGAGCCGGACCGATTTTATGTCAGATCCAGCGTAATCCAGTGCCATAGACACCCATGTTAGGGGGCGCCAGATCGTGTTGGATCTGGGAGGATCTGATTTGTTCAGATTTTTGACCCGGACAGAAAACCCGTGTCCGGGACAAAAGCCCGAATTCTCCTGAATCCTCCGGGACAGATGAAAGCTGGATGGCAAATAGCTGCCATCCGGCCCCATAGGGATACTATGGGGCCGAAATCGGATCCGGGGCTGTCCGGTTCACACCAGACAGCCCCGGATCACCAAAATCATGGTGTGAAGCCGGCCTAAGAAACTCATGTTAAGTTTATGTAACTTTTTGCCTAGCGGCACTACATCAACTTATGATTTTGGATTTGCAGTCCATGTCTTTTTCTACAACTCTGTTCACATCATTGAAGTGACAATTTGCATATGCAATTTCCCAGAGGAGCATTGTGGCTTTAAGTCTCCTCACTACCAGCTGGCAGAATACTCTCCACAAGGAGAATAGCTATTCCGGCAGACCCCGTCTCAGCCTCTCATACAGCCAGATCAGAGTTCCCACACACCACACTGATGAGGGGCAACCAACCTAAAACGCAGCGTCTGTAGTTTGGGGTTCTGATCTGGCACAAATCCTAAGTCATATTAAAAGGCTTGTTAAAGAGTCAATTATGACTTTTAGGATTGCTACCTTTATTAGTTGGCATTAGAGTTTGTCTACTTCCTCAATGCAATGACAATTTGCATACATATTTAACTAGGAAATTTTAGATGTTACTCATATCCCTCCTTATATGTTTCTTCTGAAGACTAAATATATGTAATTATTTTTATCCTTCCCCATACCCAAGATGTCTTATCAGCTTTGAAGCTCTTCTTTGTAGCTTTTCTAACTCCAGGACATCCTTTCTATGAACTGGTGCCGTGATCGGAGCTGTATATTCCAGATGAGGTCCCTCTATTGCTTTGTAAGATGGTAGTATTACGTCCCTGTCCTGACACTTTATTCTTCCTTTGATACATGAAAGTATCCTGCTGAATATCAGCAATGCATTGACATACAATGGAGTAAATGGGAAAAGCGGGTGAGAAAAACACCACACAAATTGACCTGCTCATTCTTTATGGGGATCGATTTCCTCATAGAGATGTATTGAATTGTGACCTCTGGCGCACTCCAAGAAGCACTGCAGCTGCTGGCAGGTCGCAAACTGCCGAAGACCAACCGGAGCAATGTTGGAAAAGGATGAAGTTGGCAGAAAATGAGTATAAGGCTATGTTCACACACTGCATGTTTGCTGCATTTTTGTGCTCACTTTTTGCCTTGGCTTTATAAAAATCCCAACCTGTGTTCTTTATTCCTAGCAAAACATGTGTGATTCAGGGAACAGCTGTCCACACACATTAGTTTTATTTCTTTGCAGCAATTGAAACCTTTACAGGTTTTGCTTTATTTTGGAAATAAACAAGCAGTCAATTCTTTTCTGTGTTTTTGCAGTATTCTATGGGCAAAACACAGAAAATACACAGCAAAAAGACAGCAAAAATGCAGAGTAAAATGCAGGTTTTTTTCCTTCCAAGAAATCGGAATTTATTAGAAACTCCTAAGGATTTGCTGCATTTTTGCTTTAGCAAAACCTTCCGTGTGTGAACACTTCCTAAGACAGAGGCTGGGGGCTTATATTTAAAGCACCACTACAGCAGTGCAATGAAAAATGGCCTCCCCCTCACTAGAATTTCCCCTCTCTAGTCCATCCTCAATGCAGGTGCCAGGGTCACTTGTCTGGATAACTGTTACTCAGATGCCTCTGCTCTGTGCCAGTCACTGCACTGCCTGCCCGTACATTCTAGAATCCAATTCAAATTACTTCTTCTCACCCAAAAAGCTCTTCACAGTGCAGCACCTCTCTACATCTCCTCCCTCATCTCTGTCTATGACCCTATCCATTCTTTGCATTCTACTTGTGACCTTTGACTAATATCTACACTAATCCAAACATTTTACTCCTGGCTCCAAGACGTTTCTGAGCTGCACCAATTCTCTGGAATGCTCTACCCCAAGAAATTAGGACCATCCATAGCTTACACAGTTTTAGGCGCTCCCTAAAAACAAATCTTTTTAAGACAGCCTATTACGAACCCTAAGCATAGTCCTTTACATAAAGCCCATTCACTACTTCTCTGAACATAATTCTCCATCAAGTTCCACCAAATCCAAAAGCTCTACATAGATTGGCTGGTGGCCACTCGTGCAGCCCCATTTAACCCCCCATTTCTCCAAGATGGCCGGACCCTCATTGTAAATAAGCACCTGTACTTTGTGTCACCCCCACCTTATTGTAGATTGTAAGTTCTTATGAGCAGGGTCAACTTTATTTTTTTCCTTTAATTATTGCTAGGGCAACCTAGGTGTACTGCAGGTCCTAGGTGTACTGCCAGGACCTTGCAATCTGGCCAATCAGGCGGCCACTAGCGATCACGTGGTTGTGACGTGTCGCCATGTGATTGGCCAGAGCGCTACCGGCCATCTGATTGGCTGGCAGTCACAGGTCCTTGTCCGGTGATCACAGGTCTTCTGGGACAGTCCCGGTGCAGGCGTTGGACAGGTGAGTATGTAATTTTATTACTTTTAACAATTTGTATTTAGGGTACTTTCGCAGTGTATCTATAGATACACTGCGAAAGTATTGGGACTACTCGCTACTTCCGATTACCCATAAGATACTCGGAGAGTAGCGAGTAGCCGAATACCGCTACTATTCGTTGCGTTCCGAAGAGGTAGCAAGCATACTCGCTCATCCCTAATTATTGCATTTTTTATATACCGTATATACTCGTGTATAAGCCGAGTTTTTCAGCCCAAAATTTGGGCTGAAAAGTCCCCCCCTCGGCTTATACACGGGTCTATACGGTAGACCCGTGTGGTGGGGGCTGTGTGGTGGGGGCTGTGGAGGCTGGAGGAGGCGGGGGGGGGGGCTGCTGTATGAGCGGCCCCGTCACGTGGGGCCGCTCATTATATATGCACTGCATCCCCCTGTCAATCAGCGCAGGGGGAAGCAGTGCATATGGCCCCCCCAAAAGCTGGCACTGTCCCCCCTTGTAAGGGCCCCCCCCCCGGTGCTTATACGTTACCCTCCTGGTGTTCTGATCGGCGCCGCTCCTCGGTGCTGCGTCGCCGTCTTCATCATCCCGTCCGCGCTCGCTGCATCCATCCGGGTTCTCCGGCGGTCGCAGCGATATGACGTCATCGCGCGACCGCTGGAGAACCCGGATGCAGCCAGCGCGGGAGGATGAAGACGGCGACGCAGCACCGAGGAGCGGCGCCGATCAGAACACCGGGATGGTAATGTATAAGTAGCGGGAGGGGGAGGCCTTACAAGGGGGGACAGTGCCAGCTTTTGGGGGCTGTTGGTACCCCCAGGGGCTGCTGGGTACCCCCTGGGGGCTGTTGGTCCCCCCAGGGGGCTGTTGGTACCCCCTGGGGGCTGTTGGTACCCCCAGGGGGCTGCTGGGTACCCCCTGGGGGCTGTTGGTCCCCCCTGGGGGCTGTTGGTACCCCCAGGGGGCTGTTGGTACCCCCAGGGGGCTGCTGGGTACCCCCTGGGGGCTGTTGGTACCCCCTGGGGGCTGCTGGTACCCCCAGGGGGCTGCTGGTACCCCCAGGGGCTGTTGGTCCCCCCTGGGGGCTGTTGGTACCCCCAGGGGGCTGCTGGGTACCCCCTGGGGGCTGTTGGTACCCCCTGGGGGCTGTTGGTACCCCCAGGGGGCTGCTGGTACCCCCAGGGGGCTGCTGGGTACCCCCTGGGGGCTGTTGGTCCCCCCTGGGGGCTGTTGGTCCCCCCTGGGGGCTGTTGGTACCCCCATGGGGCTGTTGGTACCCCCAGGGGGCTGCTGGGTACCCCCTGGGGGCTGCTATATGTACCCCTGGGGGCCTGCTGTATACCACTGGGGCTGCTGTATACTACCACTGGGGCTGCTGGGGCTCCTGTATACTACCACTGGGGCTGCTGGGGCTCCTGTATACTACCACTGGGGCTGCTGTATACTACCACTGGGGCTGCTGGGGCTCCTGTATACTACCACTGGGGCTGCTGGGGCTCCTGTATACTACCACTGGGGCTGCTGGGGCTCCTGTATACTACCACTGGGGCTGCTGGGGCTCCTGTATACTACCACTGGGGCTGCTGTATACAACCACTGGGGCTGCTGGGGCTCCTGTATACTACCACTGGGGCTGCTGGGGAATCTGTATACTACCGCTGGGGCTCCTGTATACTACCACTGGGGCTGC
Source organism: Allobates femoralis (assembly GCA_033576535.1). NCBI lineage: Eukaryota > Metazoa > Chordata > Amphibia > Anura > Aromobatidae > Allobates > Allobates femoralis. The sequence goes on along the minus strand of JARQOC010000002.1, from coordinate 71,637,705 downwards.
TGGGGAATCTGTATACTACCACTGGGGCTGCTGGGGAATCTGTATACTACCACTGGGGCTGCTGTATACTACCACTGGGGGGCCTGTATACCACACTGCTGGGGGCTGTATAACTGTGCTGGGGTCCACCCTCGGCTTATACACGAGTCAATAGGTTTTTCCAGATTTTTGGGGCAAAAGTAGGGGGGTCGGCTTATACACGGGTCGGCTTATACACGAGTATATACGGTAATTGTTACTTATGACTGTACATGTCCCCTCTGAATTCTAAAGCTCTGCAGAATATGTTGGGGCTATATAAATAAAGATTATTAGTTGTCCTTGAACTGGAAGTAAGCGCTGCAGACAATACCAGTAATCGGGAGCAGTGGCTGAGTTTCTTGCTGGACATGGTGAGGGAGAAAATAAAGTGTTTATTTGTGCAGAAGTAAAAACTGAGAATGTTCTAATTGGAGCAAAATCATTAAGAAAAGGGGAGGAGGTGAACCATAACTGCACCTATTGTAAATGGCGATTACTATATATTAGGCTAGGGTCACATTAATGGCAAATAGGGGGTTGCACTAAAAACATAGGTTTGACAGCATAAATGCGGTGCTACCACCATGGTAGCGCCTCGTTAACGCTGCCAATGTTACCCTATGGAGCCACGGCCCGTAGCGCGGCTCCAACGCGGCCATCTGATTGAAATCTCGCGTTACTTCCTAATGCGAGAAAAGATGCTTTCAACAACGTCTTTTCTTGCGTTAGGAAATAACGCGAGATTTCACTCAGATGGCCGCGTTGGAGCCGTGCTAAGGGCCGTGGCTCCATAAGGTAACATTGGCAGCGTTAACGAGGCGCTACTATGACGTTAGCACCACGTTTATGCTGACAAATCCTATGTGTTTAGCGCGACGCCCTGTTTACCGTTAATTTGACCCTAGCCTTAGCGTACACTCACATCTGCGTATAACAAAATTGGTCCCATTCTCATCCAGAAAAGTTTGACAAGCGAAATTCATTTAGTATTCCATACGTCATGTGAGTGCATCCATATATAATGCACTTTTTATCCTCAACAGTTATTGCTCTACAATCATTTACAGTGTTCTATGTTGCAGAAAGGTAATGTATCTTTAAATACTAGACGACATACTGATAGGTCTGTGTTGCAATTTTTTTTCCTTAGGCTTAAAGTGTACCTGTCACCCCTTTTGTGCTTTTTAAACTAAAAGTGCAACCTTTAGCATCGCCTACAGGGTGGTAAAGTTTATAAAGTTGTTTATTCGGTGTACCGTGGGGGTATGGGGATTAAATGCAGCATAGGCGCTGCTGAAGGTGGCACTTTTAGTTTAAAAAGCACAAAAGGGATGACAGGGTCACTTTAATACAGCTTAGGAAAATACTGCAGATCAGCACTGACTCATTGAACAACATTTCTCTGAGTGCAATGCGTTTCTTTCTTGCATTGCACTCATCTGTTTTACATGCAAGTGTAAGCGAACCCTAAAGGTACCATTAGATACTGTAACATCGTGGCCAATGTCGGAAGCGATGACGCAGGTGCGCGGTTGCTTCCGACATCGCAGCCTTGGTGTCACACGGCAAGATGTTGCCAGTGGCGCCGCAGCGATGTTGCCGCCACGATAGCTCGCTGGGCTGGAAACAACCCAGCGAGCGAGCCGCAACAATGCTGCAAATAGGCTGTATCGCCGGTAACATCGCTATTGCGGTGTCAGACGGCACGATACAGCCAAATGGCTGGGGCAAGATCGCCAGGTTTTTGAACATGTTCGAAAACCTGGCAACTTGCAACTAGCGATTTATCGTAGTTGCATCGTGCTGTTCATATAGCACAAGGAAAGACTAGATGCAATGGGATGAAAGTTAAAGGGAGGAGACATAGATTAGATATTAGAGAAAACATTTTGACTGTGAGGGTGATCAATGAGTGGAACAGGTGACCACGAGAGGTGGTGAGTTCTCCTAAAATGAGAGGTGGTGAGTTCTCCTTCAATTGAAGTCTGCATACAGAGGCTGGACAGACATCCGTCTTCGATGATTTAGTGAATCCTGCTTTGAGCAGGGGGTTGAACCAGATGACGCAGGAGGTCCCTTCATATAATGACCCAGAGGGTCTGACAATAGAACTCTTGTATACTTATCCTGACTTGGTCATTCCAGCATCTTCTGCCTGCAAATGTTTGTAATCACGCACTGGAGTGTGTCAATAGCTGGTTTGGATATGGAGAGGTGGTTGGAGGAGGTTAGTGCAGTATGATTTGATTCTTTGTGTGGGAAGCTGAAGATGAGGCCAGCTCTGCAAAGAGACTGGAGAGAAACCCTGATTACCTGGATATACAGTATACTGCTGGATTGTTTTAAGGATTTTTCTGATGGATTGTTTTATGGATTTTTATGTTTTTAAGCAATAAAGGTTGTTGTGCGGTTCACACATCTCTCGCTCTGTTGATTGTGGGATATTGGTTAAGGATCTTCTAGATATTTACCCTAAATCTTAATTTGCTATATCAGACTTTTCTAGGAACCCCATACTTTGCTGAGCAAGATTAAAGGAATATATGACTTTTGTGTGGGCCATAGGACATTTGCTAGTGATTTGACCATGAACGTGTTTTTGATTTTTTTTTTCTTATTATCACTTTTATTAACATATTTCACAAAATTAATTTTGCCGCCAGAAGGACTCAGGTTCATTTAAGAAATGCAGACATTTGAATAAGTAAATGTAGGAGTTTTGCAAGTGCTTTCCTGGTTGGAAATTCATTCAATGTCTTACCACACGTTAGGCAAACGGACCCTAATGCCTGTGTATAAATTCGGTGTATGTAATTGTAGGTGACATATACAATCTGCATATAGCAGTGCTATGATTGATGTATCTAGGCCCGCAGGCAGGAACACATTTTATGATCATTTGCCTTGGGTCTGACCCCTCATAGTTGGAGGCAACAATTAACATACTCTTCACTACCCTTCTGTCAAAATTAAGGCAGGAGCCGCGCAACAGGGTGCACTTTCCAAGGAATTACTACAACCTATTTGGTATATCTTTGGCATTACACCTTTCAGCATGTTATTTGCAATGGTTTTGAAATGAATTCTGTTTGCTTCTGGTGGATAATCGCTCAGTGGATAAACCAGCAGGTGCTTATCTCCTCCTGCCTCTCCAATACGAATAGACTCATCACAAAACTTACGAAGCGACAGTTCATCAAATTGCTAATTCCAAAGAGTGTAGCAAAGCACATCTGTAAGGGAGCGATCCTCTCCTTCAAAGTGAAATTTGTTTTAAATTCCTACAGTAAATGGAGTATTTATTCACAATTTCCCAGCCTGACGTTCATTGAATGATTTTCGATGAATGCCCTTTATCATTGCACTTAAACGGTGCTTCAAAATGAATTCACATCTCGTGAGCACATGACTGGGGTTTTACATGAAACGCATCTGCATATAACATTACAGATGATAATGCTCAATAATTGTATGGTAAATAGGGGTCAGGTGCAGCGTCACAATCTATCATGGTTACCAACTGAGCATTCCCTATATTGATTTTCAATGGAGAAGGATGAATGAGACTTTATTGATCACCACTAAATGACTTTATCATAATGCAACCAATAAAGCTTCATTTGCTATATATACAAAGTATCAGTAAGGAGGAGCAAAATATAGAATAATATGATTGATAGTGGTAATAGCTGTTCTATAACAGAAATACAATGAGAAGAGGGTGCAGCGTTCATGTAAAAAAAAATATATATATGTACGTGTGTGCGTGTGTAATATATATATATATATATATATATATATATAGATATACTCAAGCACGCACACACACACACATATATGTATATCTACACATATACATACATATATATATATATATATATAATAATATAATATAATATAATATTTATTCATTTATATAGCGCTATTAATTCCATAGCACTTTACATACATCAGTAATGCTGTCTCTCTTGGAGCTCACAATCTAAACATCCTATCAGTATTCTTTACAATCAATGTTGCACTTTCATCTTATTGTCTTGGCCTTTTCACATCTGCCCTCAGCTGCGTTATGCAGCATTGCACTAGCGCAGGAGGTAGCGCAGTGCAAACGCATTGGAGAGCAAATGAAACGATGTGCATTACTGCCGCCATTACCTTGTATGGGCGTGCGCTTGCCCATACAAGGTAATGGCGGCGGTAACGCAATGCACTTCTGTTGCGCTCAGCTGCCTTAGGCTGCACTTGCACTGCGTTACCTCCTTCGCTAGCGCAATGCTGCATAACGCAGCTGAGGGCAGATGTGAAAAGGCCCTTTCTGTTATACAAGGTGGACTATTTATATTGATGCACCTAAATAAAATGGGAATGGTTGGTGATATCAACTTTCTGTTTGTGGCACATTAGTATATGGGAGGGGGAAACCTTTTTCAGATGGGTGGTGACCATGGCGGCCATTTTGAAGTCAGCCATTTTGGATCCAACTTCATTTTTTTCAATGGGAAGAGGGTCAAATGACACATCAAACTTATTGAGAATATCATAAGAAAAACAATGTTGTGCTTTGTTTTAAAGTACCGTACATTTATTCTTTCATGTGTTATTTACAAGTTTATGACCACTTATAAAATGTCTTCAAAGTGCTGCCCATTGTGTTAAATTGTCAATGCAACCCTCTTCTCCCACTCTTGACACACTGATAGCAACACCGCAGAAGAAATGCTGAATCATGTAGCAATTTCAGATATCCAGTGGCATTGAGGTTTCCATGGATGAAGAATGGCCCCACTATCTTTGTACCCCATATACCACACCATACCATCAATTTTTGTGTTCCAACAATATTTTTCTACTTTTTCCTCCTCCTTATTGATACTTCATAAATATGTGGCATATCTGAGCCTATCATGCAGGAAAGATGAGTTTACCAGATGGGGCAGAAATGAACCCCATAAGCCCATTTAGGACAAATTCACGTCACGGGTATTCTCCAATTTTGAAGTTGTCCCCCATCTCTGGGGGACTGACCATAAGAGCCACAATATATCCTGTCAGTAGGGGCTCCCGTGTGAATGGAGCAGAGATAATCAAGTACAGTGCTCGACTGGTTGTTGACACTACCATAAGAATAAATAGAGCAGCAGAACATATGATTAAAGGGAATCTGTCACCAGGTTTTTCCTGTCTCACCTGGAAGCAGCATAATGTAACAGTTCTGATAGAATCAGATTTCTTAGACGTAGGAGCTCAGAAAACGAACACCGCCAACATCACAGCTCTCTATGTACATTGTCTATTGACCGTAAGCTCCTTATCAGTGCTGGGATGCAGGGTTGGACCTGGACGCTCTTAACTTAATTTGACAGTGTTAATCTACTGCTGATAAAACACTGATTGTATGGAAACAACAGCACACAGTCTAATAAGTGAAAAAAATTGCTGAAATCAGTGTCTCAGCCTCTACTTCATACTGTCCTCAGATTACATTGCAAAAATGTCACTTGGTCTCTGCACACCGATGTGCACTGTGTCACTGCTCATTGACAGTGTACACTGCTCTGCTGTTGGCTTTACTGATCTGAGCTGGCAACACAGAGGGAACTATCAATGTGCAAATTGAACAATGACACAGAGCAGAGCGACACTAATGACACTTCATTTCAGAGAGGGGCTGAGGATGTGACAATGACTGTAGCCCCTACCCTTGGTTTGAGTATCCTAGTGTCATGTGTAGCCTGCTCTGCAGTCTCTGTGAATTAGTTTGCAGTAGTTTAAATGTGTTTATTTCAGTTGGTACCTTAAGGGATAATATCAGTGGCTGTAGCAAAATTATATGCCCATGGTATTAGCTGGTTGTGCCTCTGCAGGTGAGCTGCTGCTGCTGTCTGTGTCAGTTCATGTGGTTGTCCACTCCTACAGCCTTTAAATAATCCCATTGCCCATCAGCTGGTATCACTGAAAGAGTTCACTAACTCTTTAACCTGTGAACAGTTTTTGTTTGCTGTGTGCAGTTTCTGCTGTAGTTTTCAGAAGCTGTCTCTTCCTTGGAGTTGCTGTTCCTATCCCAATCCTTGGGTGGAGTTGCTGTGATTATCCTCATCCCTGGGTGGAGGTGAGGGGGTTATAGCCTAGGGCTGGTCAGGAGCAGGGCAACGGTATCATTCCAGACATCCTCACCTTTAGAGGTACTTCTGGGAACAGGATCACTGCCATTCTGCATCCATACCCCATTCATTTGTTATTTTCAATCAATCAAAGTGTCATCAGACAGGAAATAGGAAAAAAAGTAGATAATATAGTCAGGGAAGGGTAGGGAATTTTTAATGCAGCCATATTGGAAATTAGTTTAGAGTGGGTCAACAAATAAATAGATTGAAATGTCTTCAGCCTTCAGACCACCTCTTTAAGGATATGTGCACATGGAGTCTTTTTGCTAAGTTTTTGGTGCAGAAACTGAGCAGAATCTCCAAGTTCTTAATACGTTTCGTGATTTGAGAGTTTCCGCTCAGTGGCTATGTGCACACGGAGTCTTTCTGTTGCACTTTTGAAGCAGAAACTGAGCAGAAAATCCTCGGTTTGAGGAATTTAGCATTTTTGGGTTTGAAGATTTGCAAAATTTCTACTCCAAAACATCCTGAAAAAAACCCTCAGTGTGCACATAGCCTGTTTCTAGTTCAAAATCTCATTGAAAAAGTATGTTTGCAAATAGGCTAACATTGTACTTTGGAAGCAAATGAACAATAAAAATCTACTAGTCCAAAAGTGTTAACAATCACAAATTCTTTGGTATTATTATCTTCATTTAATGTCTTCAATGAAAAAACACAAAAAGAATTGTCCTGAAGCCAAATTGGATCTAATTCCACACCAAACATAAAAAAGGGGTGGACAAAAGTATTGGCACTGTTAAAAAAATCATGTGATGCTTCTCTAATTTGTGTAATTAACAGCACCTGTAACTTACCTGTGGCACCTAACAGGTGTTGGCAATAACTAAATCACACTTGCAGCCTGTTGACATGGATTAAAGTTGACTCAGCCTCTGTCCTGTGTCCTTGTGTGTACCACATTGAGCATGGAGAAAAGAAAGAAGACCAAAGAACTGTCTGAGGACTTGAGAAACCAAATTGTGAGGAAGCATGAGCAATCTCAAGGCTACAAGTCCATCTCCAAAGACCTGAATGTACCTGTGTCTACCGTGCGCAGTGTAATCAAGACGTTTAAAGCCCATGGCACTGTGGCTAACCTCCCTAGATGTGGACGGAAAAGAAAACATGACGAGGGGTTTCAACGCAAGATTGTGCGGATGGTGGATAAAGAACCTCGACTAACATCCAAACAAGTTCAAGCTGCCCTGCAGTCCGAGGGTACAACAGTGTCTACCTGTACTATCTGTCGGTGTCTGAATGAAAAGGGACTGTATGGTAGGATACCCAGGAAGACCCCACTTCTTACTCCGAGACATAAAAAAGCCAGGCTGGAGTTTGCCAAAACTTACCTGAGAAAGCCTAAAACGTTTTGGAAGAATGTTCTCTGGTCAGATGAGACAAAAGTAGAGCTTTTTGGGCAAAGGCATTAACATAGAGTTTACAGGAGAAAAAAAGAGGCATTCAAAGAAAAGAACACGGTCCCTACAGTCAAACATGGCGGAGGTTCCCTGATGCTTTGGGGATGCTTTGCTGCCTCTGGCACTGGACTGCTTGACCGTGTGCATGGCATTATGAAGTCTGAAGACTACCAACAAATTTTGCAGCATAATGTAGGGCCCAGTGGGAGAAAGCTGGGTCTCCCTCAGAGGTCATGGGTCTTCCAGCAGGACAATGACCCAAAACACACTTCAAAAAGCACTAGAAAATGGTTTGAGAGAAAGCACTGGAGACTTCTAAGGTGGTCAGCAAAGAATCCAGACCTGAATCCCATAGAACACCTGTGGAGAGATCTAAAAATGGCAGTTTGGAGAAGGCACCCTTCAAATATCAGGAACCTGGAGCAGTTTGCCAAAGAAGAATGGTCTAAAATTCCACCAGAGCATTGTAAGAAACTCATTGATGGTTACCGGAAGCGGTTAATCGCAGTTATTTTGGCTAAAGGTTGTGCAACCAAGTATTAGGCTGAGGGTGCCAATACTTTTGTCTGGCCCATTTTTGGAGCTTTCTGTGAAATGATCAATGTTTTGCTTTTTGCTTCATTCTCTTTTGTGTTTTTTCATTGAAGACAAATTAAATGAAGATAATAATACCAAAGAATTTGTGATTGCAATCATTTTTCGGAAGAAACTGAGTATTATCTGACAGAATAAGCCTTGCACCACACAGCAATCTAAGCAGCGGTCCCGTCATGGCCCCACAATGAAGTAATTCCCAGAGGCAGCCGATACACCAAGGTGCGTTTCAACAGCAAAAGTCCATAATGAATGAAGAGAAACTGCACTCACCGGTTCATCTGTGCTCGCTTTTAGGCTGTGTGCTCACAGTTAGTATAAGCAGCATTTTGGACGTAGCGTCTTGCCGCTGCGTCCAAAACGTTGCGTCATACAATATAAGCATGATGCATGGGATTTCAAGAAATCCCATCCTCACTATGCTTAACCCGATCGCAGCGATCTGACAGCTGCGGTGCGGGTTGCTGCCATTCCTCTCCTCCATAGCATGTTCATTTCATGCTGCGGAGTGGGAAGCGGCTCCCATTGGGTGACTGCAGGGAGAAGCCGACCTGTACCCGCCACATATGGTGAGTACAAGGCGGCTGCAGTCTCCCTGCGGACATCCGCAGCTTCACTCAGGTCCAGGTGAGCTGTGTCCAACACGCAGCTCCTCCGGACCGTGAGCACACAGCCTTATTTGTAGGTTGCTAGATTACATGGGTGAGGGAGGGGGTTTTCAAGATCCGGACTACGGCTTGCCGTCGTTAATAAGGACCCGTGGAAGTACAACCTGTACAAAATGGCAAGATGTAGTCCGGCTCTTGCAAACCTCTTCCCCACACCCATGTAATCCAACAATTACCTGATGAAGACAGCTGAATTACTGTCGAAATGCGTAGTGGTAGTGCAAGGGGTCAATAAAGATCTGTTTTAACTTAATTTGTCATTCCTATATGATCCCCACCTCAGTGCACCAGAAGCCAGTATATACACTTTCTATCTATTATCCATATTCCCCTTTGAGATCAGCAGGAGCAGCTCCGGGAGTAGGTCACTGTACAATTGAAGCTGGAAGGACCTGTCATTGCCTAGTAACAGGCAATATCACCACACAGGACCTGCGGTGACGTATTTCCAGCCCAGAGGTCACATGACGCGGAACCCGGAAGTCAGCTACCGGCAGCGGTGAGAGGAGTCCAGCGCATACCCCGGCAGGCTTTACTAATCGGCAACGTGAGGCAGTATCCGTGGGTGTGCAAGGGCACACAACCTGAATAGGTGAGCGGTCATTTGGCCCCATTAATCATACCCACCACTAGGTATTTCAAAGTGTGCGCTTTCCATTTTTTCTTTTGCATAAAGTAAAAGTAAAGGACATCCTGATCTTCTGTGATAAGCATGTATGGGAACAGACTCATATTGCGGCTGTGTAATGAGCTGCAGCTTTGTCTCATGATATATATTTTCCATCCTCAAAGGAAAGCGGATTCATGAATGTAAAAATATCTAATGTGGCCTCCTCACGTGATTAGCTGCGACAGGCTACAGGTCTTCCAGTCTGTGCTCTGAGGAGAATGAAGACATAAGAATTTTCCCAGCTCACTATAAATATTGAAGGCATTATAGCTAATTGGATTCTGAGGAAATGGTAATGAAACACTAGATGTTATCTGCACCATTAAAGGTGCATTGACTCTAACAAACATCTGCTAAAATCCACTACCTACCTCATAATTACTCATTCACTCTGCTTCATGACTATTTATTCAGCGTACAGCATTAGGATGAGGATCATTTCATTCTCATAGTTAAAGTGCTCCATGCATCTATTGGAAGCAGCCATTCTATGTGCAGGACGGGTATAAGGATATGGAGAGCGCACCATCATGTGATACAATGAAGATAAATCCTGACAAAAACAACAGCCTGATATAAAGGAGGGATACCTATAATACAAAAGTATAGCCCCCAACTGTCCCCGCTTCAGCAGGACTGTCCCAACAGTCAGGGCTTTGTCCCTACTTCCTCTCGTCTCTTCTCACCGGTTCTGTGGTTCCTGGTGCTCCTCGGCTGCGGGGCCGGCATATTTTTTTCTACTGCTTTTTTTCCCACATCATGCAACACAATTAACCAATAAGGTAAACCACCGCACACTAAACACTAAGAAAAAACTGAATCTAGCATACTGGCTATAACAATGAATGGCAAATGAATTGTGTAAAGCTAATACAAAAGTGAATGGGGGAAAAAAGACATTTCAAAAACTGCTTCAGAATACAAAAAAACTGAGAAAATTAGCCGGTGCACTGACCATTGCATGTGAGCCCAATAACCAACGTCAAGGTGTTCTCATCTCATCCTTAGCTTAGGCCTCTGCTTGTGGTATAGAACTGCAAGAAGAGGTGATTTTATGCCACTATGTGCAAGTAAAAGCAGCATGTATAGGTATGTCTAGGGACCTGGCTACAACAAGATGGTGGACTTAACATGGCTATAGGGTGGGGGAAAGGTGCTCAGTCAGAAAATTATAGTAACACTAAAATTAAAGATCGACTGGCAACTCCTGTATGTGAAGGTGCTAGCTGGAAAAAGCATTGTAAAGTACCGTAAACCGCTGCACACTGAACACTGCACAATCCACATTGAGCAAGTACAGATGTCGCCCTGCCCATGGCATACAATGTATAAGAAAATAAAGATGACAGAAGAAGGTAAGAAGGGCTTGTTTTGTATGGTCCATCCACATTTTACAATAAATAAGGGGATTAACATTGAATATAGGGGCTATTGTTTAAAGATGGAAATAGAGTCTGAGGAAGAGAAAAGAGGCTGTAAAGGAGGCCATATGTGCTAGTGAATGTCATAGGTTTGCCAAAGAATATGTATTTTTGGGGTGCACCTAAGACCTTGTTTTTGTCAGTGACTTTACATGTATGTAAAAAGAGGTCTGAGTGTTTTGGATGCTATGAGGTTCATCAGTCATTGTCATGTATCAAAAAATGAAGAACTTCCAAAGCAACTCCTATTCATTGCAATGTTAATAACAGGCAGCCGATTGACTGTACTCTGGTGTCCCAAGGGCCCTTACAGTTGTATGGGAAATATAGATCAATGGTGAAGATGAAAAAAGAATATATATATATTACATTTTTGCAGGCACCAATCCACAAAAATAGGAACACCTCTACAGAATATTATGGGTATGCATTCTTTCTGTGAAAAATGCAAAAAAAGGATGTCTGCATGAAAACTAATTCAGTAAACATTGGAAATTATCCTGGGGTAGCACATTCTAGAGAACTGGTGCAGCATGAGAAAAATCTTGGGAACAATCTTGGGAAGTTAATATAATGGAAGATCTTAAGGTACCGTCGCACACAGCAATATTGCTAGGCAATTTCACTGGCAATTTCCTGGTTGCAGTGAAATCATAGACACATTGTTACATTTGTACACGGCAACAAAATAGAACAATGTGTCCATGATTTCACTGCAACCAGTAAGTTGCCAGTGAAATTGCCTAGCAATATTGCCGGGTGTGACGGTACCTTTAGTGTTAAATCAGTTAGTAGAATGAGACACGATAGAAGAGCTGGTGCAAGATTTTTTAACTCAATATAATTGAACAGGTTCTATCCCCACGAGTGCACCGCTTACCAATCTCTTTGCTTTCTGCTTGTTGGGTGAGGTGCGGACCTGTTGATTTACAATTCATTGCTGGTCCGAACAGTGCGCTCTCTGACACGCTGCTGAATCTGTTCGGCTACACTCCTTGCCTAAGAGACCGGTTAACTCCGCAATGGCTGGTTTGCTAGACAAGGATTGCAGCTGTTCTGTCGCTTTCCAGATAGACCATTGAACTATAAAATTAAAAAGCCTTCATTCTTGAGAACAGAGAGGATTTTTATTATGAGGTAAATTGCAAAGTTTCATATTTTTACAAGTGTTTTGCAGTTTCAAGATGGGAAAATTCCTCTAATCAAATGGAGACTACCCACAGATCAGTCTTCTGTATATCTAGGCTCACACAATCAAAAATAAAAATGACCGTGAAGAATCCTGTATGACTCTTCTTCCATTCATGCATCCCTTGATACCTCTAAATAACCTCAAGGAATCTAATATATAAAAGCCCTATCCAGTCTGTCTGCCTGTCTGTGGGCCTGTAAATTTGTCTTGAAAACAGCGCCACCTATAGGATATCATGGACATTACAAAAGGCAGTTAAAGTGGAATGTGAGAATTTCATGTTTGGCTGATCGGTCAATTTTGGTTGATCACTCAAAATCTCCGCCAAGATGAGCCATCCCAAAAAGCATGCAGATGATATCGAAAGGAAAGCAGCAGCAGTACAACAGCAACGCCATGTAAACAAGACTACTGAACAAAGAGAGCATTGCCTTGACCGAGCCACAACAAAGAAGTGCATGTGTTTCGTACACAACTTCCCCCAGTCCAGACCCATTACATTGTCACAGGATGCCATTTTGCATTGACAGCACCAACAACACAAATTTCTGGAGTCAAGATCAATGAGACACTCACAAGATGCTGCATCACAATGTGCATGCCACATGGACGAGTCCCCAAAGTCAAGGTCTAGGAGGCTGACAAATAATGCTGTATCACAACGCAAGTGATGTGAAGAAGATTCACCATGGTCCAGACCTATGACACTGTTACAGGATGCATTACATTGCTGGCACCGTGACAATAAATCTCCCAATCCAGATCAAAGTGACTGTCACAGGATGCAGTATCACACCGCCAGTACCATGAGATGAATTTCCGGAGTACAGATCTATCAGACTGTCATAGGATGCATCATCACACAAGCCCCACCGTAATGACGACTCTATGGTGTACAGATCTATCAGACTGTCACAGGATTCAGCATCACACAAGCCCCGCCGTAATGACGACTCTATGGAGTACAGATCAATACTACGTCACATTGTCACAGGATGCAGTACCACACAAGCACCGCCGTAATGAAAATTCTATGCAGTACAGATCTATAAGGCTGCGTTCACACATTCGCGTTTTTTTACGCGTTTTTTACTTTTCAAGGGAAAAACGCGCGTTTAAAAACGCGATAAGAATACGCGAGAGAACAACTCGCTTCTACTTCAATCGCGCATTTAGATGCGCGTTTTTATAATGGGCCTATGGAAACGCGCGCGTAAAAAACGCAAAGAATTGACATGTTCATTCTTTTTACGCGCGCGTTTTTTGCTCCAAAAACGCTGCGTTTAAATACGCGATGTCTGCAAGGCACAAAGTGAATGTCCATTCACTTTGCTGTAAAACACAGACGCACATGCGTTTTTGGAGCAAATACGCGCGTAAAAAAACGCGCAAAATACGCGATGGTGTGAACGTAGCCTTAAACTGTCACAAGATTCAGCACCACACAAGCCCCGCCGTAATGACGACTATATGAATTACAGATCAATACTTCTATCACAGGATTCAGCATCACACAAGCCCCGTCATAATGACGACTTTATGGAGTACAGATCAATACAACTGTGACAGGATTCAGTATCACACAAGCCCCACCGTAATGACGACTCTATGGAGTACAGATCTATCAGACTGTCAGAGGATGCAGCATCACACAAGCACCGCCGTAATGACGACTCTATGGAGTACAGATCAATACTACTGTCACAGGATGCTGCATCACACAAGCCCCGCCGTAATGACGACTCTATGGAGTACAGATAAATACTACTGTCACATGATGCTGCATCCCACCACCAGTAATGTAATGACAAATCTACAGAATACAGATCTATCAGTCTTCACAGGATACAGCATCACACAAGCCCTGCCGTAATGACATCACTATGGAGTACAGATCAATTTTACTGTCACAGGATGCTGCATCCCACCGCCAGTAATGTAATGACGAATCTCCAGAGTCCAGAATTTATCATTTTATCATGTATTTATTTTTATTACTCCACAATGAATAGCAGCATTTTCATCTATAACAGCATTCATGATATGTAACATACACATACCTACTTTGTGGTTTACATGTTATACAATTCTACCGCTATCACTGAGTTTTAAACGCACCTATTTTTTAATTAATTTTGTAACTTAAAACATTAACAACATAGTTCAACTAAAATGTAATCACTTTGAAGAATTGCACTATGTGATAGAATCGGGCCCCCATCTAGTATACAAATACTGTATAATATATATTCTATAGAACCCACTCTTCCTAGTGAGCTCAGGCCTTTTCTGCACCACTCATATAATACATGTTTGTGACCACGACCTTTACATAAATCCACTGATTTTACTTTTTGAAATTCATACCATAAATTTCGAATGCTCCATAGTTATAATGTGACCTAAAGCACCTCAATTCCTTCAGAAAATATAGAGGATTTTCAATATTTTCAACTTATAGGATCAATATGAATGTATTCAGTCAAGTTGTCGAGAGAATTCGATGCCTAGAGGAACAACCTGACAGCTCACTCACCTCTGTACATAACAAATAGTAAGTGACTGGGATATTAGTATGAGGAAGAGGATCAGAGGAACTGAAAACAATCAAGGTAAACATATGGCAATCCTGATAGACCATCGCCGTCCACTCCTTGCCACTAGCCAATCATTATCACGCTGGCTATATAATCCCTGGTCTATTCTGCAAACAATGTGAGCTACAATTAACACTTTTGTAATACTGGAAAGTTTGAAGCCTTCCATATATTCTGTGCAATTATTTTCTATAGACTAGCTTTTGTCCCTAAGCTATTGGCCATCTCCATGACTTGTATGGATTCCTAGGTCAGAAGGTGACAATACATCTTTAAGGGCAGGGTAACACTCACCGTTTTTAGCGGATGTCAGAGACATCCGCTAAAAACATAGGCCCCTTTTGCATGTATGCGTTGGTGAATTACCTGCGTTTGCCTGCCCTGAGCTAGTGCAAAAGCAAGCGCAGGTGCAGTTTTAGGCAAATGCAGGCAAGCACATCAGTGCATAGATGCAGTGCTCCTGCGCCCCCATTACCTTCTATGGCCGAGCACAGCCAAGCGC
Organism: Allobates femoralis; assembly: GCA_033576535.1. Lineage (NCBI taxonomy): Eukaryota > Metazoa > Chordata > Amphibia > Anura > Aromobatidae > Allobates > Allobates femoralis. The sequence continues at coordinate 71,622,476 of JARQOC010000002.1, read as the reverse complement.
AGGAGCTGACATCCCCGAAGTTCGAGTGCGAAGTGCCTGACATCATCATGCATACGCTTAGTCAGAGAAGGGTGCCTTCTCCAATCTACCATTTTTAGATCTCTCCACAGGTGTTCTATGGGATTCAGGTGGACTCATTGCTGGCCACCTTAGAAGTCTCCAGTGCTTTCTCTCAAACCATTTTCTTGTGCTTTTTGAAGTGTGTTTTGGGTCATTGTCCTGCTGGAAGACCCATTACCTCTGAGGGAGACCCAGCTTTCTCACACTGGGCCCTACATTATGCTGCAAAATTTGTTGGTAGTCTTCAGACCTCATAATGCCATGCACACGGTCAAGCAGTAGAGTGCCAGAGGCAGCAAAGCAACCCCAAAACATCAGGGAACCTCTGCCATGTTTGACTGTACGGACCGTGTTCTTTTCTTTGAATGCCTCTTTTTTTCTCCAGTAAACTCTATGTTGATGCCTTTGCCCAAAAAGCTCTACTTTTGTCTCATCTGACCAGAGAACATTCTTCCAAAACGTTTTAGGCTTTCTCAGGTAAGTTTTGGCAAACTCCAGCCTGGCTTTTTTATGTCTTGGGGTAAGAAGTGGGGTTTTCCTGGGTATCCTACCATACAGTCCCTTTTCATTCAGACGCCGACGGATAGTACAGGTTGACACTGTTGTACCCTCGGACTGCAGGGCAGCTTGAACTTGTTTGGATGTTAGTCGAGGTTCTTTATCCACCATCCGCACAATCTTGCGTTGAAATTTCTCGTCAATTTTTCTTTTCCGTCCACATCTAAAGAGGTTAGCCACAGTGCCATGGGCTTTAAACTTCTTGATGACACTGCGCACGATAGACACAGGAACATTCAGGTCTTTGGAGATGGACTTGTAGCCTTGAGATTGCTCATGCTTCCTCACAATTTGGTTTCTCAAGTCCTCAGACAGTTCTTTGGTCTTCTTTCTTTTCTCCATACTCAATGTGGTATACACAAGAACACAGGAAAGAGGTTGAGTCAACTTTAATCCATGTCAACTGGCTGCAAGTGTGATTTAGTTATTGCCAACACCTGTTAGGTGCCACAGGTAAGTTACAGGTGCTGTTAATTACACAAATTAGAGAAGCATCACATGATTTTTCTAACAGTGCCAATACTTTTGTCCACTCCCTTTTTATGTTTGGTGTGGAATTATATCCAATTTGGCTTTAGGACAATTCTTTTTGTGTTTTTTTCTTTGAAGAAACATTAAATGAAGATAATAATACCAAAGAATTTGTGATCGCAATCATTTTCAGGAAGAAACTGAGTATTATCTGACAGAATTGCAGGGGTGTCAATACTTTTGGCCACAATTGTACAAATTCAGTACATTATCACAACATTCCAGTGACACCCTTCTCAAGCTGAAATACACATCCTAAGCACTGGGTGGATATAGACTCATAGGCACCAATTCACCAAGACCCGAAGAGCTCAGGCCTCTTGATGGGGGGGGCATGTTAAACTCAGAGGCGCCTAATTAACACACCTCCTAATGAATCATATTAAAAGTGGCGTGTGCATTAGAGAGCCTAGCTACAATTATTACTCTACAGCTTGTCATTAACTAGAGGACCGAGGGTCACTATGCCCCTTTCCCCCACATTCGGCCCCAGCTCCATTCATGCCTGCAGAGCTGGCCGAAACTGGCACTTAAAGCTAAAAGTCACAAAATGTTGGCACAACTTTGCCATAAATCTGACGTATACACATTAATAAATTGGGGTCAAAAAGCATAACAAACTCCAGACATAGTGACACTAAATCATGTTTTCATCCTTTAAATAATATTATAATGCTAATACTAATTATACTCCCAGGTTAGCCTACGAAAAACAAATCATCCTGCCATTTAAAAATGCTCATCATTCTTGAATTTTTATTCACTATTTTACTGCTCATTGCCTATGTCACTGGCAGCGTACCAGTGGTGGTAAGTCATCTTGCCTAGGAAATCAATGCTTACAAACTCTTTGCTATAGAGTTCACAATTGCTGCTCCAAAGCTGGCATAGACATGCCGCTGGTCAATGAGCACACCCATTCTTTTTTTGCCAAGGAGTCAGGGGAGTGGTGCACCCCTGAAGACCAAACGTGGGAAAAATCCTCAAATTTATCACAATTCAAGCTGAATACATTGTTGAGGTATGCTAACAAAACCTATAAGAGGCTTCAACACACATCAAAACCACCAAGTGATCACAAATAGACACATATATTAAAAGCTGTGGATGACAATAGGATCGCACATAGGGTCTTATGTGTGTGAGTGAAAAAGGTCAGGATATATTGGGGTTTTACCTGGGTAAGTTGTGCCAGCCACAACCACTCTATGTACATAAGTCCAGGTGCAGCATCCACCACGAGGTAGAAGTAACACAAAAGCCAGGGAAACTATAATGTCGCGCTGCCAGGAGACACATAAAAGGCGGAGATGTTATACCGTGATTTATTTTTCTGCGCTTTCAGAGACTAAACGGCTCCTTCTTCATGAAAAAAATCATACCAATGTGATTCTTTCCTGAGGAAGGAGCCATTTAGTGCTCTGAAGCATATAGAAAAATAAATCAGTCTATAATATCCAGCCTTTGATGTTTCTCCTGGCAGCGCAGCATTACACCTCATCCCTGGCTTTTGTGTTACTTGAGTAGACACATATAGCATAATCCTCTCCTACCAGAGTATACAAAATCTTTTTTTTTTAAGCTGGTCACATCACCCAACTAAGTTGAGCCAAGAAGAGACAGAAAAATGGACACACTGTTACAGGATAGAGTCTTTATTGAATATGCCATTTTTTACTAATGGCTGTCCTGATAGATTTGACAATGCTTCTCCTTATTCTAGAATGAAGGTGTAAGCGGAGGTTTGATTTGACATCTTTGGAGCTCACAGGCAGAAATCTGGTAGGTCCTGTACACCAGCGGCACTTTATACTAGTAATGTCACAAGGTAGAATATATTGACCCTGTCGTTGCTTGAGATAAACATATACGAATTGATCCTTATTGAAATAAAGGACGCCCTGCCTCCGCTGCCCTCGGGCATGTGACATGTGGCCTGATACTGGTTAAGAATTTATTTAAGTGTCGCAGAAGACTTTCCCCCCGGAGCTTGCAATTTATAGATGTGCTGTAACGGCATCACGGTCAATAATATCTGCTCCTTGTCTACAGTCACTTAGTATTCTACCCATGGAGCAATTCCATTTTTAATTGCACTGACCGGAGACGATGTATCAGTGGACTAAAACTGCGAATTCTCCAGTTCTAATGAGATTGCTGAATGTAAAGTACATTCCGACGAGATAAAAAAAAAATATTAATTATTAAAAATCATTAGAAGTCATTGCACAATATGCAGGTTAATTAGTAAGATTAAAACTTTAGAGTCACGCTTTTCAACCTTAAACTTGTTGAATGCCCTTTAGCTAGAAAAAGGAAGACGGCTGCGGCTCTGCTTTGGTCCTCTTACAGAGAATATGCTTTTCTTTTACAATCAATGGCTGACATTTTCTAAAAGAGAAATATTACTTCTTGTAAATGAGTTCCTTGTTAATCATTTCAGGCACTTATTTTTGGTAATTAGTATGCTAAGCAAGAAATAACAGTCTGCTAATTAAATCATCATGCAGGCACTTCACCTTTGACAAAAGCAGAATGAAATTATGAATACGAAGGCAGCCGAGTGAAGACTGAGGAAATAGGCAGCCGAGGAGGAGTACAATATTTGACTTTGGAAAAGTCACAAATGTTACTTTCTATACTGGGTATAACACATTGTATAGGGTAAGGGGTTACAGTGGTCTGCCAGAGAAAGAGAGGACCCTCCCGGGATACAAGGCTCTACCACAACCATGGGCTGAGCAGAAGATAACCTCAGTGGAGGTGACTTCACAGTCAGTCATAGCCACAAAGATCTATTTTCTACGGGTTGGTCAACAATTAACCATTTAGACCTTGCGGATGAGTGACGTTGGCGCATAGTAAAATGGTTCTGTATTGACAGAGTGTGGACCCTCAGAATATTTGTCAAAGTGTTGGAGATAGTCAGGCTCAAGTCCGGGCCCAGGCATGAAACAACCCTGGGCCCATTACGGCACATGCCCAAGCTGACTCCGAGATGAAAAAGTTCATTTGCTGTCACCTTTGGTGAGGGTTAAAGTTCACAAAGAGTCAATCACATCCAATAAGAGCTCTTTACTGAAACAGTCTCGTGAAGCATGGGCATAATCCTTAAATGTCACAGTCTTGGAAATATTTACAGTTTTTAGTTTTGGTGCAGTTTACTCCCCCCATTCCAGTGCCTCCAGGTTTACATCCATTAGGCTCAGCATCACTACTCCTGGTTGTGCACTAATTCAAGTCCCCACTATCTTCAACTGTGAGCTTGCCGTAGGGATCTGGTCCAAGAAATGATCAGGTATTATACGCTGGGACAATGTTCCTCTGTGATCAGTGCTGAATCTTCTGCTTACCGGGGTCCATGCTGGCACCACCCAACGTACAATGGGAGTATCAGTGATAAGGTCGAATTAATACGCCGGCTTATGTTCTCGTGGTTCCTTTTACTCCTTCTTGGGACTCTCCTACCAAACTACCATGTTAAACCCTTTTTATAGACCTAGCCACACCCACCAAGAATGTCCATAGTTATTATTAATAACTCACGGACACCAAGGGAGCAGTCTTCACCTGGCCATTTGATAGCTGTCAATATAACGGTTACACAAGTACTATACATATTATGCAACTACTACAACCCCTGTTCAGAGTACTCTTCATAGTAAGGGGGCAAGGCCAGGATTCCAGACATTGAAAGAGCACATTCTGGGACTCTAATACATGGGGATTTAGATGTGACATCTTTACCTATCATCAGGTGTTTATGACACATACTTACAGACAAATCATAAATAACTATGGTGTTAATTAAATATGAACTGATTGCTTCATGCAACCAAGTCCATGGTGCAGGTCAGGTCAGTGCTTTCTGGCTGTGGACAGAAGCTTTGTAAATTTTCTGATCTGGATTCCCCATCGTGGCGTTTGTTATTACTGGCATTACTTCACTTGTGCAGATTACAGGTGATGTCTTGTCGGCCCAGCTAATCATATGCTGATCCTCAGATCCTGGATGGTCAGAAAATTCACACAGCTACATTACCATGGGCCACAAGCCAAACCTGGACTGTGGACCTGGTTGTGCTAAGCGAATCTGCTCATATACTGCATTAATCATCAATTATATAGGTATTAATACTCCTTTAAGGCCCTTTCACACATTTTTTTTTAAATACCCAATGCTGAATAATACCAATCTGAAGGCCTTACCGTATACGGCTCACTTGGGAGGGCTTGGGTTTTTAGCAAGCCCAACCAGTTGGATGGGACTAGCGGCAGGTGGGCAAGTGCGGTTTTGCACTTGCGGCAGGTGCGGCCGCGAAAAAAACCGCGGTCAGCCGCACCTGCCGCAAGTCCGCCTATGCTTTGCATGGCAAAAACCGCAACCGCGCCGCAAGTGCAGCCGGTATGCGGTAATCGCGGCAGATGCGTTTTTTTCACCGCATCTGCCGCGATTTCAAAAAAACGCTGATGTGAAAGGGCCCTTACTCCCAATTCTACAAATTTGCATTTTACTTCTACAAGAACTATAATTTAATCTAATATCAACTTGAAGAGTTTCACTAAAGTTATTAGTAAAAGGTAATGTTCATGAAATATGGTGTTGCAATCACAATGTTGAATTTCTATAATTTAAAGGGGTGGTCAGAAGGCCAAAGGAATTTTAATTTAAATCCCAATCTAAACTAATTTCTAATAGTATTCCCTAGGTACACGATCTATAATTGTATTTTTTGATAATGCATTGTTTGAGAATCCCACTGCATCCAAGGATACTCAAATGAAGCTGCGGTCACAGCCACAATCTCTGCTCCCTCTCTGAAACGAAGCGTCATCACTGACGCTCAGTTCAGGGGCTGGCCTGATCCTAGCATGCTGTCATTGTACATTGTGCACAATGACAGCGCTCTCTGTGTAGTCTGCTCAGTTCAGTAGTAACAGCTGGCAACAGACCAGAGTGCACTGTCAGTGCGCGGTGTTAGGATACCCAGCATTCAGACACCAGCGCCAGCCCCACAAGTTATTCCACTGGTCTCTGCACATATCTGGGTATTCTGACACCACTCTGGCTAGTTACAGTACTTCTAATTTGAGCAGGGAACACAGTGCGCTCTTTCATTGTGCACATCGCACAATGACAGTGCACAGAGACTACCCAGTCCCTGAAATATACATCACTGACAAAGCTTCACTTCATGGTGTCGATGGAGGCTATGGCACTGACTGCAGCCTCTGCCCCTGATGACGCATCATTTAAGTATCCCAGCATGCACGGGATTCTAAAATTAAACGTCATTACACAGGAAGTAGGGAAAAATACAATAACAGTTAATGTAAGTAGGGAACAGTAGAGCATTTTTAATGCAAGTATTAGAAATTAGTTTAGATTCTAACACTAAATGGAGAGGGATTTAGATTAAACTGTTTTTGTGCTTTGGACCTCCCATTAAGGGGTTATTCAATTTCTGTAGTAGACATTTAAGGGGCTGCCCAAAGCAAACATTGATGAACTATCTGCAAGATATTCCATCAATATCAGATTGGAGGGGGTCCAACATCTGACACCCACATTGAATAGCTAAATTGGCTCCAGCAGTGACTGGATGGTAACATTCTATGTAACATGGCTTTGTACATTGTTTAGTGTCCATTCCTGAGTACTGCAGATCAGATCCTATTCAAGAGTGCTGCGGAATATGTTGGCGCTATATAAATAAAGCTTTATTATTATTATTATTATTATTATTATTATTAAGTGAATGGGCGATAAAGTGCAGAAGTACGACCTGTGAGACCAGCATTGATCTCTAGAACAGGGGTCCACAACCTCTGTCCGTGACTGTTGTGGATAGAGAAGTTACCATTCAAGCATGGCTCTCTAAATTAACTTCCTTAGCTTTTTTCTTTTTGACTCCTATAGGTACAAATAGAAGGAACTGCTCGTCTGGTCATCGTTCCATTTACAGCATTAAGAGATCCTCATTCTAAAGATAAATGCAGGTTCCATATGTGAGACACATCTCAATCAGGCATTTAGAGTATGTCCGTGAATTTACAATAAATATTTAAATGGAAAAATTCTGCTTTATAGAAGTTTCCAGTTTTATATGAATAAAACTAACTGGGATATAAAGAAAAGTTTAGATTTGCTTTCAGTAGAGGAGAGTTGCTCATGCTCAAGCTCCAGTACACACCATTCATAGCCTACAGGACTCCTGAAAAAAGCCATGTACTGTGCTTAGTGATGAGCGAGTACCGTAATATTTGTAATCGTTATACTTGTTATGAGTTACCGTACTATGTAATAATCACGTATTCATTCCGAATAGCGAGTACAATGTAAGTCAATGGGAAAGGCGAGTAATTTTCTGCTGGACCATACAAAGAGGTCTGAGGAAAAGGCTGAAATGGGTGGGAAAGTGATGAAACAGAAGGGGAAGAGCCTGGAGAATATGCCTGCATGCATTTCTGACTCACATAGGGTTTGTGGGAATAACTGATCTCGCAGGATTACGCCACTGTTACAGATACACAAGAACAACTACCAAACCTAACCTAAATCACATTTAACAGGCCAAAAAGGTTCAGAACAGGTTTTTCTGCATAATCACTTGTATAGAAGGCTAAATAAACCAGAGAAACAAACAATATTGTGTTTAGCATTTGTTCACACTTAGTCTTATGCTTTTTTTCCCTTTTACAATTGGGAGGGCCCTGACTCTTACATTTTGTAGGTCCCTCTGTCATACATAATTTTTAGTTAGCTATTCCCCAGCACTTTAATAGGCCAGCTACAACGTACTAGTAGGTATGTAGATCTTTGATCTCAGAGGCCTCAGGTGGTCCTGTAACGTATGTTTTGGAGGGACCGCTCTTGATTTGACATTTGGGCAGTCCCTCACCCATTGAGATTCTGATGTTGGAATACATATTCCATAGCAGTTTACAATGTGCCCATTGTAGCATTGGGCAAAACCCTCCTCCACCGCCATGTGATTCTACAGCCCTACATTCAAATGTTCAGAGGGGCTGCAGTAGGCAGGAAACCTGAATTTAGTGAGGGCTCTCATGTGGCCCTGTAACATACGTTTTGGTGGGACCGCTCTTACTTCGACATTTGTGCGGTCCCTCCCCCATTGAGACTCAGATAGTGGAATACTTAATCCATAGCAGTTTACCATGTGCCCATTGTAGCATTGGCAAACCCCTCCTCCTCCTCTGCCTCCTTCTCCTTCAACACCATGTGATTCTGGAGCTCTACATTCAAATGTTCAGAGGGCTGGCAGTAGGCAGGAAACCTGAATTTAGTGAGAGCCCTCATGTGGCCCTGTAACTTATGTTTTGGAGGGACCACTCTTACTTCGACATTTGGGAGATCTCTTGTCTTTGGATGCCCCACGATACTCTGTTCATACCCGCCACTATTTTAGCCGGTGTGCTGTCCACAACTTGTATAAGCATGCGTGAAACAATATTAACCGTGCTTTCACCAAAGTTGCAACTAGGAAGGTCGTCATAACATCAGACACGTGAAGACGTTGTTGTGGACAGTAAGGGATGAAACATTTCAGTGACGCACACTGGGTAAACCTGGTGGAGGGTGGGACAGAATGACAGCATGGGTCATCACACATCTTACACACGCCAAGAGTATTTGGCTTGTCTTCCATCATGGTTTCCATCTACTTATATGCCAGTTTCTGTCTCTCCTCCTCATCATCATCCTCTTCCTCATCCTCCTTGTCATTCTGCAGCCCTCAAATCAATTGTTTGGAGGGCCTGCAAACCTAAGTTTGGTGAGGGCCCAGAGGTGGCCCTGCAACATATGTTTGGGAGGGCCCTCCTCTACACTTTCGGAAGAGCCCTTCTCTACAATTTTGGGGGGTGAAACCACTGCCTTAAGAATAACACAGCATAAACAAAATCATGGTTGCTGACACTAAAGGTCATTTTGGACATTTTGGAGGGCCTTCCTCTATACATTTCGGAGGGCCCTCCATTATACATTAAGGAGGGCCTCCTCTACACTTTGTGAAGGGCCCCCCTGTATTCATTTGTGAGGGTCCTCCTTTATACAGTTGGGAGGGCCCTCATCAAGTGGACTCCCATTTCTACAGAAGGGACTCCCAACCCAGCTTGGATAGGCTAGAGGAGGTGGAGGCGAGGCAGCATGAGGAGAGGATGGGTATTGTTCCTTGTGTTGGTGACACAGAAGCTGTGCTGTTGTACGGTTGGGCCCAACCCAAGTACAATGTGTAAGTGATGTTTAAACCCGGCTATGCGATTACCTTTTCCTCTACTCTCTACAAACATGTTAGACCCTTTTATAGACCTGCACACCACAAGAATTTCCATCGTTTTTTAATACTCAGGACACCAATGGACATCTTCACTGGCATTGTAGATAGTTTGTGAAAACGTTCACAGTCTATACATGTATGACTACTATTCAACCTAGAGATTTCATGGGGGGCAAGCCAGACCAATCAGCAAGAGCCTTTCTGGGACTTTAATACATGCGAATTTAGATTGACATCTTAACACAGTGTATATGACATACTTACAGACCATATAACCTGTGTAATTAAATCATGATGATTGCTTCTCCCAATCATTATATGTGTTCAGCTGTACAACTTTGTAATTTTCATCTGATTCCCTGTGGGTTGTACTGGCATGCCACTTGTGTCAATTCAAAGGTGTTTTGTCGGCAGCAATCAATCGATCTAGTTGATAGGCGAAATTCAAGCAATAGGATGGTCCACAAAAGCCGCGCTGTGGACCTGTTGTGCTAAGCGATTGCTATATATGCATTAATCACAATTATATAGGATTATCCCCAATAATTCTACAAACTTTCTTTTATTAAAAACAAACGTAACTTATCAACAAGCCTCTTATCATTGTGAGGTCCTCCTACAGGGATCCCTCATCAAGGACCCCATCTACAGAGGGGACAACCCAGCTTGGATGTGAGATAAAGAGAAAGGAGTTTTGATTTCGTGGGACACAGACTCTGTGCCTGTTTGAAGGTGGAAAATTCTGGAAGTGCGTGACTGATGACACACCACCTTACCATTCCCACCAAGCCTTCTGATTACGTTGCACAATGGAACCGGTGGAAGTCAGCGAACATCAGCCCATCTGGGCATTTGAATTAATGGAAGACACTAACCAATCAGCAAGTTGTGGCTTTCAACAATGAAAAATAGGTGGAGTTGGTACAACTGTCTCATTCATCTATCACTCCTTTGGTTTAGTGTCCAGTGAACACGGCCTATTGCCTATCACCTTGTCGCCTCCCCCCATTATTTTTCTACAGTAATCAATCATATTATAGGCGCACATGACTCTCCAGGAAAATTCAGGCAGACTTATTCTGATTAAATTCAAGAGGGACTAGATTTATACCTAGTTTGTAATCAAATCCCTCCAAATGACAGCAACACAACTTCAATTCCCCAAAACAGTTAACCTTTAAAAATGATGTGAACTACAGATTACCAAACCTTGTAAATTTTGTGTTATTTTGCTGAACGGGCATATGTTCACCCACTATATCAGCAATAAATTCTCATTAGTGTCACAATACTGGTATCACCAAACCAGAGCTTCAACGTTAATCAGGAATATGGAGATGAGTAACGGAGTAGGCAGGGTGCTTGAGGGCTTAACCTAAAAATCAGAAAACAGGCAACACACCACAAGAAATGTCTCCCCATTTGAAAAAAACATGCCCACATTGCACCAAAGTGACATCAATTTCACCCACATTAAAAAGTGTAATTCACAAAATACATCTGTTAGCATTCTGAAAATACTGCTGACGTATGCAGCACCCCACTCAATTGCTGGAACGCATACATACAAAACTGTAATGACTGCGAAACCACTGGCACGTACTCAGTGTTACCTGCTTCCCAATATGTTGTCCAGGAAGCAGGCCCTGATGCCACCTGCACACAATCTGCAGTTGTCACTATACAACAAACATTTAGCATTGGACAGTGGACGTATATCATATATACTTCTGGTGTTAAGCAAAATGTGACCCCCAAAACTGACGGGGAACAGTGAATAGTGCGTACTTCTGCCAAACGCATTATATGGTAGTTGTACTGCTTAGGAATTTAAAAGCACTATAGGACTGTAGAATACCATACTATTCGTGCAAACACGATCATCGCTCATCACTAACTGTGCTCATTTGTTAGTCCCATTAACAATGAATGGGAAGGAGGTTGATATGTGCCACTTTCCTTTATTCAAGACAATTCTTCATAGAGCTTGGGATAGTGGATAACTTGACATTTTGGGAAAACCTTGTCACAAAGTGATTGTAGGAAAACAAGGACAAAGGGCTTCTTTATTGTCCTCACGCTGGGGCTATCAGGATCCAAGGATTACTCTGATTGTGGGATGCCTGGTCTTGTACCTTGCTATACTTCTAAATATTACTCATCTTCCCCCTCCCCCTCTTCCAGAGAGGGAAGGGGCAGGAGTGCAAGGGAAAACACAGACAAGCTAGACGAGGAAATAGATACAACACAGGCTCCAATTCTTTCCAGGGATAGTCTCCTCTGCTGGAAAGATCCCCACTGGTTTCTCTAATTACAGCTTCTTCTTAGGTCAGCATAGATGGAACTATAGCCGGCATAGGGGACAGTGAGGAGAAGGCTTATATAGAGAAAGGGTGTCAGAGTAGACCAGAAATGAACCCTAAAACCCTTCAGCACCTTATGGAATTAAATAAGCTATAAGTGACTAGTCTAGCGGCACAATAAAGGATCTGAAATCAACTAAGTGTGGTGACTCCCCTAGGTGTCATCAGACTGTGACACACTCATGACCAACTCCCAGAGAAAGAGCAAAACCCCTTTAATGCATTTTTATGGAATGACTGTTTTGGTTATATCACTAGAAAGTCACTAATCAATTGTTCTTTCCCTTTTAAGTACTCTTCAATCATAAATTATGTTTTTGAATAACCTCATCATAAATAATTATTGTAGTTGACTGAAACAAATGAATAAATGTATCCAAAATTCCCAGTGATTAATATAAACAGTAACTATCATATTGTGTAGAGATCGACTTACCGGCCAGTGATGAGGAAGAACAGAGTAAGTATGACCAAGAGGGTAAATCCTCCGACAGCAGCGGTGGCAATTACCAGAATTTGCCCTTGTTCTGCCGCCATATCAGAAGCTGAAAGAAGCAAAACAGATATATTACTTAATATTCATGTCATATACGGTAGATTATCAAGAAGGTCAAACATAAAAAGGACATAAACAGGGCAACAAATCTTTTATCTACTTCACTTGCATAAGGATCATATATAATAGATGAAGTTCGAGTAGATACAATAGTAGACGGGTCTGATGATAATTCAGTCCTGTGGGAGGTTACTGTATCTTATGAAGGTTTCTATGTTTGGTGAATACTTCGGCAATATTATACTATGGTTCAATCTCTTCTGAGCATTTATGTTCCCAATAGTAATGTCAATACAGATATGAGGGATGTCGCCAAACCCACTGATTTTATTGGGCTCTACAGACTACTTTATGGTGGCATCCCAAACTTGGCACATGTTTAGGAAAATAATATGTCAGGCATGCTGAGTTTCAACAGGTCTGATTCTTCATTCCTGCTAGAAATAAGCTACTGCCAGTTCATTTAAAGTGAATCTGTCAGGTCAAAAATCCATATGTAACTGATATCATTTTCTAATTCCTCTGGTGAAGCTCTTTCTATTCATGTATTTTATTTATACTCCCCCCTAACCTCTGTAAATTGCAAATAAAGACATTCTTTCCAACTGTCAATCACAGTGAGTGATCACTTACTTCTCTGCTGCCCACTCCTCAGGGAATGAATATTCATGTAGTGACATCACTGCCTGCTCTGACCTGACCACTTCAATGAGCAAAGTTCAGTGGAAATCACTCACATGGGGGGGAGGCTGTGTCCTCCTGTCTGCAGCAAAACAAATGTTCAAATACAAACACAGAATCTCTCACAGACAGCACAGCTTGTGCTTAGAGCAGGTGGAGGCAGCCTTATTTAACAACTAGATATATACCTGCTATGTCTCCCCCTTTCCCTCAGAAACAACACAGGCAAGAAAGAAAATGAAAGCTACACTACACTACACTAGCAGGAGACATAGAGCAGATAGGGGAGGGACAGGATAACTCCTTCCGTGGGTGTGGAAACTTAAATAACATTTTTGTAAAGCGCTGCGGAATATGTTGGCGTTATATAAATAAAGATTTATTATATTATTTATTACATACTGCAGACTATTTAGCTGTGAAAGTAATAGACCGGACTAGTGCACCAGCTAACTGCAGGATGCGCAGATGCTTATAGAAAGAAAACAGCAACGGGTACAGTAATGGTTTTTACATGTTTTTAAAGGTCTGCCAAGGCACTGTGCAAGGGTAAAATTAGTATCATACTGAAAAATGACCTGACAGAGTCCCTTTAAATGGTCACAATGCTTAACCTGATCTCTATCACTTCAAAGTACTGGATATTAGGCATTACATTTTTCTTTAACTTGCTATCTTCTGCCTGTCAAGTGTAATCTTCTGTATTTCTAGCAGAAATAACGGCATACAGACATAACTAAGGCAGGCTTTTAGTTCCAGGCAGGCACGCCAGTTTTCAATGACATAAGTAAATGCATGCTGGGAATGGAGGAAATTACAGATGCAGAACCTATAGTGCTGGTAGAAGACTTGTGACTAAGAACCAAGCACAACAAAAGAGTGGACGGCAAGTTACAGAGGGCGAGAATTGGGACAGTTCCTGGATAAATTAGACTGGTATCACTTGTACTAATGTCTGATTTTATTTTTATGGCCAAATCTATGTGGATCTACCAAATATGTTTTTCAAAGTGCACTTTGATGTGATCCATTGAGTTTCTTAGAAACTTTATTTTTTAATGGGAGTGTGAGAGGAAATTAATTAATGCTTCCTGAAACATGGGTCTCATGAATCAGACACTGGCTACATTGATGTAGTCATATAAGATTTACTCTGAACACTGTGTGCTTTCAGAAACACATACTTTGAAAAGCCGAGTATTAAGAAGGGTCAGGGAGCCCATAAGGCGTACAGACCCCATGACTTTCTGGGAGGCAGGGAGTTAATAGGGAAAGGTATGGGATTGGGGGATTCGTATGAGGCAGTAGTGGGCTATTGGTAAAAGGGGGGAGGAATTAGGACAGGAAGAGGGGGAGCATTAAGGGACATTACAGGAGTGAGGGAGGAAGTGACCCTCACTCCATTTCCGGGGATCAGAGCAGTTTCCCGCCCACCCGCCCTGATTGTATGGAAGTTGCAGGTGGTGTAAGTTGGTATGTGGATCAGGATTGAAGGTTGGTTTGGGATGGTTCGGTGATGTGTATTTGTCACGGCAGCGGGAGTAGGTCTGGTCCAGAGGCAGTGAATCTTCGATGGTAATTGGGAGGTGAGCCACTTTTAAGATATAGTGGCTCCGGTTATAAGTACCTGGCAGGCACGGGGTTCTGCCAGGCTGGTGTATTGTTTATCGGAAGCAATACCTTTCCCTGGGGCCGGTGTGTTGCGGCCAGGGACAAAAAGTTAAAGGGGAGGACTTCTGGACCGGATCTATCCAGGTGTGAGAGGTGGAGTGCCTATTGTTTTGTTGGGACGCCCGTTGGACGGTGTACCCGTTGGTTTATTATTAGTATGTAAAACAATAGGCAATAAAGGCTGCTGTGGCCAAAAAATTGTTAACCAAGTCACTAGCAGTTGTGTCGTTATTTTAAGTTACGTTGGGGTTAATTTTGAAGTAAGAAGGTCTATTAACGACTGAAAAGTCCTCCCTCGAATGTCATGTGTCTGGGGTAACAGTACCACTGCAGCTTCCTACAACCTTGCGCTCCTAAAATGACAGGACCTTTTCTATGTGTGTGAACAGGCAGAGAGGGGATGGAGAGAAGCCACTGGGACTTGTCATCTGAGCCACATAATTCCTGGCTTTACAAAGTATGGATCTCAGAGTAAATCATATGTGGCTACAATAAATCTGCACTGTCATAGACATGTCTGATCATGAAGGAACATGGTCTGGTCATAACACATCTCCTGGGCGGGAGAGGAAGAATAAGTGATTACACAGATAACATAGCATGGCTTGCACCTGTTGATTTCTGTGAGGTATAACATTCCCCTACCTGTTTTATCAGAGAAGCAAGTGCTTCTGCAATATTTCTTAGCCCCAGAGCTTATAGGGTCTTATATTTCACTAACTTGATTTAGGATGAGCTCAGAGTGATAAAAACATGGCAGAAAAACTCGTTCCTGTGATAAAATAGGCAGGGAAATGTTTTACCTCACAGAAACAATCAGCTGTGATCCCATGCTGTCTGTATACTCTTTTGTTTCCTCCCTGCCCAGCAGATGTGCTATGATCAGATCATATCCCTGTATGATCAGACACATGCATTACACAGTACATAGCAGGGACACATATATAAGATTATCTCAGCACAGGAGATGTGCTATGATCAGACCATGTCCCTGTAGGGTCAGACACATCCATTACACAGTACATAGCAGGGACACATATATAAGATTATCTCAGCACAGGAGATGTGGTATGATCAGACTATGTCCCTGTATGGTCAGACACATCCATTACACAGTACATAGCAGGGACACATATATAAGATTATCTCTGTACAGGAGATGTGGTATGATCAGACCATGTCCATGTATGATCAGACACATCCATTACACAGTACATAGCAGGGACACATATATGAGATTATCTCAGTACAGGAGATGAGGTATGATCAGACCATGTTCCTGTACGGTCAGACACAGCCTTTAGGCTAGGGCCACACTTACCAGCTCCCCTACGTTAACCGGATCACGTTACAGCAGTGCCCAGCCTGCTGTAATGCACACTGCTAACGTCGAGTGCTTCATATGAACGCTGCTCCATAGTAACCCGCTGTTTACTATGCCCCAGGCAGTGCGCTTATCCAGGACGCACAGGAAAACGTTGTCAGCAACGTTTCCCTGTGCGCTCTGCAAAAGTGCACTACCTGGGGCTTCCTGTGAAGCTGTATTCATAGTAAACAGCGGGTTACTATGGAGCAGCGTTCATAGGAAGCACTCGACGTTAGCAGTGTGCATTACAGCTGTAACGTCATCAGGCTAACGTGGGTGACCTGTTAAGTGTGGCCCTAGCCTTATACAGTACATAGCAGGGACACATATATAACATTATCTCAGCACTGAATATATGGTATGATCAGATTATGTCCCTGTATGGTCAGACACATACATTACACAGTACATAGCAGGGGCACATATATAAGATTATCTCAGCATAGGCACATTTTTTAACACATCAAATTTTGAAATGTAATATTATTCTATGTTCTTTGATCGTGGGACAAACCCTTTGAGGTGCCTGTACTTATGAGATATCTGCTGGATGAATGGCTGTTTGGCTGACAGCTTCCTATTCAAACTCCCTCATATATAGGAACCTCAGCTCAGCCGTACTCTTCTGGCCCAACTTATATCCAGGGAGAATGAAACAATTTTTTTTGGAATTCCAAGTGCCTCTTTCACCAACATCATCTGTCAGTAGAGTATCGGGAGGATCCAATAATTATTCGGCTTTGATCAATAGTGTCTACATTGGCAGGTTCAGCTGACCTTATCCTAATGTATATGGGGGCCTATAGTTGTATGTTTTTAGAAGATAGGCAGAAGTCTCCAGAACAGTGGCTGTCAGTCAGGTTAATATCTCTTGGCCAGGCATATAAAGCAGGGGTGGGGAGCTCCAGGCCTCAAGAACCGCCAGCGGGTCATGTTTTTATGATTTCTTAAGCATTGCACAGGGGTTGGATTATATTATCACCTGTGCAATACTAAGGAAATCCTGAAAACATGACCTGTTGCCGGTCCTTGAGGCCTGCCCCACCCCTGTTCTAAAGGGATAATTCTGGGTAATAGCTGAATTATTTGTTTTATCTAGAATACTTTTCCATAATCTTTATGTAACTAAACCGTTCCCCTTGTATCATCAAAATAAAATGTAATTGTAATGTACAATCATGATACTTTCATTTAATTTCTTTCCATTTTAAAAATAATTGCTTGCTGTCAGTGAATGGAAACACCAAGGGTTACATTACAAGGTGAAATGACCAATGTCGCAATAACTTCTAGAGAGATGTTGGTGCTGTAACATGTTAGCATTCTGGGAAATAGATAGGGCTAGATATTCTTGCAGAAATTGGGTTAGATGCGATTATCTAATTATATGCTCAGCTAGAAATAGTAATAATCTGTGCATGTCTGATGCAATGAAGCAAAGCTGTTAGTTATGAGGCCTGGACTAAACACTTGTTTTGCATCTATAAGAACCATTAGATATTTGCATAGATTTCTTTCTGAAATGCTTTTTGTTGCAGAATTACAACATTACAGAGATATATATTATATATATATATAGCATGATTTATTTATAATAATGTGTACATGCGAGGTCAGCCATTTCTGCCTTCATATTGTAACTATTAATAATCACTTAAAAATGAATATGGTTTGCCATATCTGGCTGCTTCCTGTAATGATACAGTAGATTCTATTGTGAATTACCGAGGCGGCACAAATTGTGTTCCAGAAAAATGCCTTGAATTAACGTTAATTTCTTCAGTACTGTTCTGCTTTTAGTGAGACCTATATTATAATGGTAGCCAGAGCTATTACTGCTACCATTTTAATTCGTTAAAGAGATATTTGGGAAGTTATGGGGTTCCATGGTCTATGCTACTAGATGCAAACTTAAAGGGTATTGCGCTTGTGTTCTTAGGCTATCATTCCTTTTGATGTCCATATGGACCGCTTACTGACGTGCATGTAGAAGTGTCATCAGATAGCTTGAACTCAGCTACGAAGGCATGTAAGAAGTTCCAGAAGTAATGTTTTTTACTGAAATCTTGAGTTTACACATAGTACAGCAGGTAAAAAGGAAGATTCTCTCAGAGCCATAAAATGAAGTAAAGGTCACGCAGTCGGCACTCTCCTTGATGCAGTGTACAGTAATGGGATGGCACACCCAACTGATTCTAAGAGAAAAAACTGGCATAATGCAGAAATTCTACAATCTTTTAAAGACATATTGCAAATAGTCATACATGTCAGATAAACATCTGACATGTATGACTACTAGCAATAAATCTTTAAAGAGTAACCGCAGATTACATTTTTATTTAATAATAATGTAGAGCATGAAATTTTAATAAACTTTCAAATTTGCTTTATAAGTGAAATTTGGTGGAAAACCATTCATAAACCTTCCACAAGGTGTCCCCACTGGACTGTGTCTGAAGCAGACATATGTTCATTCTCAGTGAGGTCTGTCTTCACATTGAATATGAGGCATGTAACCATATAAGGGTAAATGGGTGGGGCCTACACAGAGTCCACACTTCTGACTACAGCTGATGATGAGAATATAATGTATCAGATTACTTCAGCCTACAGCATAGTGTCAGAATGTCAGGATCAGTGCAAACTCTTCTGCCCTCTCCTTGGCACAAGCTTCTCTGTAGGCAGCAGGTCTCTTTAGGCTTGCGGACTACATAATGGAGTGTGATACACTGGATGAGTCCCTGGCGGGGGTGGAGTGATGTGAGGACCTGATCATGCAAGGAATCTGACAAACTGTGTGATGGTGTCACTACTTTGGTCAGCCTGCTCTTTGCTGTTTGTGGACCCACCAGAACTCAGGGATTCCAGGTTAGGTGAGTACATGAAGTAAAAATTCTTTTTTAATAATCAGTACTTGTGGGGGCTCTGTGGGAGATTCATACAGTGTAAAGGCGAGCTTTAGGAGCATCTGTGAGATGTTCAAAACTTGATCTATTTCTTTTATAACCTAGTACCGCTTTACTCTTCTAAACCACCTGTGTGGTGTGTTCCTTGATTTTCATGATTCTATATGATTCGTAATATTGTTAAACAAACTCTGAAGGCCACTTCACACACACAGATATCTGAGTCCAATCTCTGAACAGATCACTGGTTGCAGTTAAATCATGGATACATTGCTCCATGTTGTACACAGCCACAAAATGGAACAATGTGTCCATGATTTCACTGCAACCAGAGATCTGTTCAGATATTGGACTCAGATATCTGCGTGTGTGAAGTGGCCTTGAGGCCTTCTCAGCACAGATTTAGTTATCCTGGCAATAAATAACACATAGATGGACTCAATTTACTAATTAGGTGATTTCTGGAGGCAATTGGTCAATCCAACTACTGAGTACAAGGTGGATAAATACAATTGCATGTTGCAATTATAAGATTTATATTTTTAAAATATGTAGAAAACCATGTATCATTACCTTTACACTTCACAAATACTTGCCATCTATTGTTGGCATATCAAATAAAATCCCAATAAAATACATTTAAGTTTGTAAGTGTGATGTGAAAAAATGTATATGAATACTTTTTCAAGGCACTGTATTTTCTCTTCATACAGTGGATGAAATAAGAATCGGCCATTCTAGCAGCTTTCTGGTAGATGGCAGCAAATTGTTATCTAGAATGTCTTGGTACATTTGGCTATCCTTTCTTAAGTTATATAAACTTTGCCACAGCCATATGCTGATAAGCAGCAACACAGAATGATGTTCACACCTCCAAACTTAAACTTTTGGTATGGTGTTTTTTGGGTGATGTGCAGTGCCTTTTGGCTTCCAAACATGTTGTGTATTATGGCATCCAATGAGTTCAATTTTGGTCTCATCTGACCAGACTGTATTCTCCCACAATTTCACAGACTTGTCTAAATGTGGAGGAAACATTAAACACACTTGAACATACTATTTGTTTAGCAATGGTATCTTGTGTGGTGAGCAGCAAACAGGCCATGGAGGTTGAGTACATTACTTATTGCTTTTTTTGCTGATTTAAGGTATCTCTGTAGTTCTCAACAGGTGGTTCTTGTGCCCACAGGAACCTTCAATGGCTGACAAATTCTTTTGTAACCAATGCCTTCAGTATGACTTGTAACAATAAGATTGCGAAGGTCAGTTCACTGGTTTTACCCATCATGAGATGTTTCTAGGGTGGCACATTGGCAATGAGACACTTTTTTATAGGCCATTAGTTGAACCAGCTGATTTGTCACTAAGTGGCAGGATTGCTTTCTACTTACTGGTGAAGTTCAGCTGGTACAGTACTCACTGTGTTACATTAAGAATTTTGATGAGATTAGATGTTCACCGGGCAGAGTTGTGAAGAGCCACAACCACTTTGTGTACATATGATATCTCTTTGATATCCTAGATGAGATGGTCTGCAGCAGTCACCCACGAGGTAGTATCCAGGTATATCCAGCAAACAGAAATGGGGTTAAAAACCGCGCTCCTGTCCGAGCAACGAATATAAAATCTTTACTAATCCTTATTATAAAATTGTTACGTGATTTATTCCTACACGTTTCAGGACATGCAAGCCCTTTCTTTAGGAAAATCACAGAAGAGAAATCACAGATGTCACCCAACTGTGTGACATAGAGTTGGATAGATACTGTATAAGGATTATTCTTCACACCGGATTTGTTTATTCCAGCGTTTCTGGTTTAGAGAATCCACAGGTAGACTCTTGTCCTTCATAGAATCTAAATACAATGTTGACGTGTCATACTTATACATGTATATCTCTCAAATAAACACTGATTGATGGGGAAAGTGCCTACCCTTCATCTGTTTATTCAATAATGTCAAAAAATACATTACACATTACATTACATTATACATCACATTACACGTTATACAGTAGGGTGTAGTAAAGCTAAATTCGCTGCCCTATAGACACATTAAACCCCTGTGGGACATCCAAGGTAATATACCATGGGAGATATTATGTGACCTTTATAGCGGGGGAGGTGGTCATTTGCCCTTTTATGTTTTTCACAGAAGGACTACCCATCCGGACAGGATCCTACTAAACAGAAGTGTCCCCAAAAACCTTGCCTCTATTACAAGCCAACAACAATTCAATCTTGAGCTACATGATCGAAGAAGTTGGGCCAAACTCACAGTATATCGGGTCATGCCATTTTATAAGGGACCCGACTGTATCTATTGATGTTCATCAACCTACTGAGTAATATGATTATAGCCCCTGATGAACCTTTTTGACATTGGAAAAGGTGAAATGCGTCAGGCGTCGTACTCAACCATATTCTGTTCAGACATCGAGGTTTATCTACCTTCCCTATCTTGGGAATTTCAGACCAGAGCTTAGACTTGACCATGAAGGTTAAAACCTGACAAATGGCTTGGAGTTCACTACTATTGGTGACCAGGCCTTAGGATTGTTACTACACAGACTTATCTACAAAACAAAGGATGGGTGTGCTCCATGGATATCATCTGGAGACAAAATTGTGATCTCTCTGGGGACTATGACATACTAGTTGATTAAGGAATCTAATTTAGTCTACTGAGTCTCCTCATTTCTCCTCTAAGAGGTAGATATTGAGTTTCTTTCATGTGTGTGGGGTGTGGGATTTTATACATGTAAGTCACTAGTTCACTTGTATCACTATTTTACACCAAATTTCAATTAAAAATGTAAACTGAATTCAATTACAAGATTTCCTTTAGTTTTCTGCCTTAATTAAATTGGATAAAACTCTTGAACCTACTTTCGGTAAATACAGGATGTGGTGAAGGGATTTTTCTTCACTATGGAAAGGATTCTGCAATCATCCATCACTGTTGTCTTCTGTGCATGTCAAGGCCTTTTTGAGTTCCCGAGCTCACCAGTGAGCTTTTTTTTTGTTGAATGTACCAAACTGATTTGGCTACGTCTAACATTTCTGCTATTTCGCTAATGGATTTCTTTTATTTCAGCGGAATGATGGTCTGTTTCTTTTCCATTGAGACCTCCTTTGACTGCATGTTGTAGGTTCTCACCAACAGATTCTAAAAGCAAATGCCACACCTGGAATCAGCTCCAGACTTTTACCTGCCTAATTAATGATTAATTAATGAGGGAATAATTTATGCAGCCCATTTTAGCTTTTAAAACAATTATTTCAGTACTTTTGGTCCCTTGAAAAAGAGGAAGCTAGATATTAAAAAACTGTAGTTCTTACACCAATTAGGATGTGAATGCTCTCAAATTAAAGCTGAAAGTCCACACTTTAAAGCCATATTGATTATGTAACTGCACCTTCAATATGTTTTGGTAAACAGCTAAAGTGCCAAAACTTGTGTCACTGTCCAACTATTGTGGACCTAACTTTATATGTATGCATCAAGTGGTGTAACTTGAAACTCATGGGTCCCAATGCAAAAGTTCCACCAGGGCTCTGAATTCTTGCAAATCTTTAATAGCAATAGTCTTGTTGTATAGGCCAGAGGGACTTTTGGGGCCCCTAGGTTCCAGGCCTGGGTTCGATTGCAACCCCTACACCTGTGTTTGTACGTATCTAAACTTTATAGGCTCTTTTAGCAAATTTCTGAATAGTTAGTGCAGTTATAAATCCTACATAAACCACATGGGGTTCTAACATTTCAGAAAGTGTTATACTTAGCTGCTAATGTGCAGCCAGACAGCCATTTATTCTGCTATGGCTTGGGCAACATGAATCTCCTGACAGGTTCCCTTGAAGTCATCTGAGCCATTGTATGAATGCAATGTCTCTACCACTGATGGAAATAAAACCGCACAATGAAATAAGAGGAATAGGATATTTGCATATTGAATTACCGTGAAGTAAGAAAAAAGTAGCGAACATTTTGCAAATCTGATACTGTATGTTTTTGGAGAACGCTGCAGTTAATTAAACTTACTTTCATCTCCGGTTTCAAATTCAAACTTATGACTGTATCCGCTGTATCCTGCAGCGGTCCTGACTCGAATGTGAAATATATACTTGGTGGATGGCTTGAGGCCTGTGATAATAACACTGGGAGCTTTGGATCTTGTGGAGGAATAACTGAGCTGTTCATGTTCCTGTCGAAAAAAAGAAAACAGTCATAATTAAGAAACGAGATTACCTGTAAAATATCATCTCATTGCTAATGCAGTCACCAGCTTCAACCTTTTGTGAAATGCACAATGAGCTTATATGAGGTTTTCTTTCACCGTTTGTGTTTCCTTAGCCTTTGAAAGCTGCGCCTTTGATTTGCTGCATGAAATGACAAGTTCTTAGTGCCATTGAGCTTATCTTTATGATAAACTCAGCTCTGCATTTACAATGAAAGCTTGCTTTATAGTTTCAAGCAGAATGAAATATAGCATTGCTTTTTAAATGGGGCACTACACCAATGATAATAAGTCAGGTTTAAAGGGGAGCTCTAATACTTTCTAAAATGAGGCCAGAATGCTAGGGATCCCTCAACTTGTAGCAGTTCATTCTATTTTTATTTTCGTGTTAACTTGGATGAAGCAATACTACCATTGTTATTTGGGTAAAGCCAAACTCTGTCTAAGGCTGGCTTCACAACAGGGCACAGTCCGAGCATGAACCTGACAGCCCTGGACCGGATCAGCACACAGAACCTGAGGGTCAGATGTGCCCTCCGGTCCTGTGTGAAGCCTGACGCAGCTGCAGCTGCTAATGAATAAGGACCGCGGCTCGCGGGGAGCTAGCCGGGGTCCTGAAACAACAGCGGCGTGCAGTCCCATAGGCTCCCATGTTAGTGAGTGCCATATTGCCCCGGATCTGGGCGAATCCAGGCCACGGCATTTTGGGGAGATTTCTCTCCCCGGACACAAAAACGTTGCAAGCAACGTTTTTGTGTACGGTGAGAAAAATCAGATTTCTCCTGGATTCCACCGGAGAGATTGAAACCGGATGGCAGATAGCTGCCATCCGGCTCCATCCGGCCCCATAGGCTACTATGGGGCCAAAAACCGGTCCGGGACTGTCTGGATTACACCGGACAGCCCCGTACCGGACTGTGCCGTGGTGTGAAGCCAGCCTAAGGGACTTAGACTCTATGACATTTCCTAAAGCGCATTCATACAATTCCACAATTTTAAAAGGTTATGTATACTTTATAACTGAAACAGGACTTGTCATGTGCTACAAAAGGAGTTGAATACCTTGTAAAAAGCTCTGAGCTCCACTAATTCTGACAAGTTTTTCCGTATTGCGCTGCCACGATCCTATCCAAAGATATTCACATTTCTTGCTTTTGGAGCACAGTATGTGATATTTTTTCTTGCAGTTCAACTGGTCATTTCATCAGAGTCTCCTCTACGGTCGTGCTCTTTCACCCCTCCATCCCAGATTTTGCCAATCAATAGTCAGCAGCTGATCTGGCAGTGTCAGATTGGTGAAAGTGCACATTCCTAGAGAAGAAATTCCCAGTTACACAACAAGCAGAGATTTCACATACTGCACTCCAAAATCAACAAATGTGAATATCTCTGCAATAGAGCAATGCGGTACATAATGGAAAAAGAAGAGCAGAATCAGGGAAGCTGAGGAATTTTTACAAAGCATTTAACTCAAATTGTTTTGCGCAAATGATAGGTCCTATTGAAACTGATTGGATCCAATGACCCAGACAGCTTTGTTGGAGCACTTACAATCCCTGTAGAAAACAGCTTGAAAGCACTGTGCTCCTTGCCTAGGAGACCGTATACCTCTGATAAACTGCAGAGGTGGCCGGTAAAGGAGGCAATCATCAGTAAATGGAATTAAAAATCCCTTGATCCTTTAAGAAGTAAATTTCAGAGGTGGTGTTTTTACAAGCAAAATGGTATTTTACTCATTATATGAAAAACGCTTTTAGGATCTGATGACATGTGGGATCTACAACCATGTAGACAAATTAATCTGCATGACAGCTTGAATCACCAGACAGTAGTATTAAAGGGAATCTGTCAGGTCAAGAATCCATATGTAACTGCTATCATTTTCTAATTCCTTTCTCTAAGCTCTCTCTATTCATGTGTTTCTATTATTTATATTTCCCTCCTATCTTCTGTAAACTTCAAATAAAAGAATTATTCCATCTATCAATCACAGTGAGTTCTCTGCTGCCCACTCCCCAAGGAATGAATATTCATGCATTATTACACTGCCCTGCCTTCCTCTCTGATCTGTCTGTTGTGTGACTCATTCACTGCAGAGGAGAAGGGAGGGGGCAGGAGGGGCGATCTTAGCTGCATCTCTGAGCTCTTCATGTCATTGTGTGTATCTGAGACATATGTGAAGTGTGTGCAGTCTGAAATATTTCTATTTGATTATACGAATATTTGATCATTTGCCCAGCAGATACACACATTACATGTCTGCAGGAAAACCAACGTTCATATAATAGAAATCTTACAGACAGCACAGTGCAGCACAAATCCCCCCCCCCCCTTCCAGCACAGAGGGGAGGGACAGAACACCAGCTTGGGTGGGTTTGGATATTTAAATAACACATACAGCAGCTGGACTATTTGGCTGTTAATATAAAGGAGAGGACTAATGTACCAGCTCCCTGAAGGGTCTGAAAATGCTTATAGCATGGAAACTAGAAAGTGTATAATAATGATTTTACATGTTTTTAAAATGTCTGCCCAGGCACTATTCAATGGTAATATTAGTGTCATACTGAAAAATGACATGACAGAGTCCCTTTAAAATGTATCAAAAGTCTTTTACACCCTTTACATTTTATATACATTTTAAGTTCTTCACAATCATCTTGAATTAAACAGTTAATAACCCTCATATATTTTTATGCTTTCTACTGTCTTGTATCATGTTGCCAGCTCTGTGCTGTTCTTCCGTATGAAATGAACAAGACATATGGACAAAAGTCCTGTTTTTTAAGAACCAAAAAGAACAGGCTTTTTCTAATAGTCCTCATTTAGGATTAAATCAAACACATATTTTCAGTGATTTCTTTTTTTCTGGTTATCAGGGTCTAAAGCACAATATGAAGGGAGAAGCATAAATCAAATTCCCACTGCATTTAAAATAAACAGGTTCTTTCAATGCAGCTTCTATAAGGTATGTTCACACTGAGTTTTTGATATTGGCTTTGGAATCAGTTTGTGCTCCAAAATCTGTATAGGAAAACCCCTATTTTCAATTATATCAATAAGAAGAGAATTAAAAAAGTATTTTAGTTGTTATTTAACCCCTTCACCCCCGGGCCTATTTTGACCCTAATGACCAGGCCATTTTTGTCAATTCTGACCAGTGTCCCTTTATGAGGTAATATCTCTGGAACACTTCAACGGATCCTAGCGATTCTGAGATTGTTTTTTCGTGACATATTGGGCTTCATGTTAGTATTAAATTTAGGTCGATAATTTTTGCGATTATTTGTGAAAAAATCAAAAATATGGCAAAAATTTTGAAAATTTTGCAATTTTCAAATTATGAATTTTTATTCTGCTAAACCAGAGAGGTATGTGACACAAAAGAGTTAATATATAACATTTCCCACATGTCTACTTTACATCAGCACAATTTTGGAAAAAAAAAAAATTTTTGTTCGGACGTTATAAGGGTTCAAAGTTCATCAGCAATTTGTCACTTTTCCAGCAAAATTTACAAAACCATTTTTTTTTGTGACCACATCACATTTGAAGTCCATTTGAGGGGTGTACATGACAGAAAACACCCAAAAGTGACACCATTCCAAAAACTGCACCCCTCAAGCTACTCAAAACTACATTCAAGAAGATTATTAACCCTTCAGGTGCTTCACAGGAACTAAAGCAAAGTGGAAGGAAAAAATGGTCATTTAAATTTTTCCAACAAAAATGTTCTTTTAGCCTCAATTCTTTCATTTTCACATGGGCAACAGGATAAAATGGATCTTAAAAATTGTTGGGCAATTTCTCCTGAGTAAATCGATATCTCATATGTGGTCATAACCCACTGTTTGGGCGCACGGCAGGGCTCAGAAGGGAAGGAGCGCAATTTGACTTTTGGAGCTAATTTTCCATTCAAAAAGTCAAATGGCGCTCCTTCCCTTCTGAGCCCTGCCGTGCGCCCAAACAATGGTTTATGACCACATGAGAGGTATCGCTGTACTCAGGAGAAATTGCCCAACAAATTTTAGGATCCATTTTATCCTGTTGCTCATGTGAATATGAAAAAATTTAGGCTAAAAGAAAATTTGTGTGGAAAAAAAAGTACTTTTTAATTTTTACGGATGAATTTG
The DNA here is from genome assembly GCA_033576535.1 of Allobates femoralis. Classification (NCBI taxonomy): domain Eukaryota; kingdom Metazoa; phylum Chordata; class Amphibia; order Anura; family Aromobatidae; genus Allobates; species Allobates femoralis. Next base: position 71,595,114 of record JARQOC010000002.1, on the reverse strand, counting down.
TGAAGCACGTGGGGGTTCAAAAAGCTCACCAACCATCTAGATATGTTCCCTGGGGGGGTCTAGTTTCTAAAATGGGGTCACTTGTGGGGGAGCTCAAATGTGGAGACACACGGGGCCCTCCAAACGCGACATGGTGTCCACTAACAATTTGAGCTGATTTTTCAGTCAAATTGTTAGCGGACACCATGTTGCGTTTGGAGAGCCCTGTGTGCCTAAACACTGGAGCTTCCCCACAAGTGACCCCATTTTGGAAACTAGACCCCCCAGGGAACTTATCTAGATGGGTTGTGAGCATTTTGAACACCCCAGTGCTTCACAAATTAATCTGTAAAAATGAAAAAAGAAAATTTTTATGGAAAAAAAAAGTACTTTTTCATTTTTGCGGATGAATTTGTGAAGCACCTGGGGGTTCAAAATGCTCACCACCCATCTAGATATGTTCCCTGGGGGGTCTAGTTTCCAAAATGGGGTCACTTGTGGGGGAGCTCCAATGTGTAGGCACACAGGGGCTCTCCAAACGCGACATGGTGTCCGCTAACAATTTGACTGAAAAATTTGCTCCAATTGTTAGCGGACACCATGTTGGGTATGGAGAGCTCCTGTGTGCCTAAACATTGGAGCTCCCCCACAAGTGACCCCATTTTGGAAACTAGACCCCCCAGGGAACTTATCTAGATGGGTGGTGAGCATTTTGAACACCCCGGTGTTTCACAAAATAATCTGTAGAAATGAAAATAGAAATTTTTTGTGGAAAAAAAAGTACTTATTCAATTTTACAGATGAATTTGTGAAGCACCTGGGGGTTCAAAATGTTCACAACCCATCTAGATATGTTCCCTGGGGGCTCTAATTTCCAAAATGGGGTCACTTGTGGGGGAGCTCCAATGTTTAGGCACACAGGGGCTCTCCATACCCAACATGGTGTCCGCTAACAATTGGAATTATTAGCGGACACCATGTCGCATATGGAGAGCCCATGTGTGCCTAAACATTGGAGCTCCCCACAAGTGACCTCATTTTGGAAACTAGACCCCCCAAGGAATGCATCTAGATGCATAGTGAGCACTTTGAACCCCCATGGGCTTCACAAATTGATCCGTAAGAAGGAAAAAGTACTTTTTCTTTTCACACAAATTTTCTTTTTTAATTTTTACGGATCAATTTGTGAAACACCTGGGGGTTGAAAGTGCTCACTATGCATCTAGATATGTTCCTTGGGGGGTCTAGTTTCCAAAATGGGGTCACTTGTGGGGGAGCTCCAATGTTTAGGCACACAGGGGCTCTCCATACGCGACATAGTATCCGCTAACAATTGGAATTATTAGCGGACACCATGTTGCATATGGAGAGCCCATGTGTGCCTAAACATTGGAGCTCCCCCACAAGTGACCTCATTTTGGAAACTAGACCCCCCAAGGAATGCATCTAGATGCATAGTGAGCACTTTCCACCCCCAGGTGCTTCACAAATTGATCCGTAATAAGGAAAAAGTACTTTTTTTTCACACAAATTTTCTTTTTTCGGATCAATTTGTGAAGCATCTGGGGGTTCAAAGTGTTCACTATGCATCTAAATATAGCGAAGCCCATTTAAATTTTTTTTCCAGGACTAATTCTAGAAAAAAAATGGCGTGAGGCTCCGCCATATTTTTGGTCCAGCCAGGTACAACTTGGCAGCTACGGACTGCCAGCAACCCCCAGCTGCCTCATTGTACCTGGATGGCAACCAAAAATACAGCGAAGCCCATTTTTATTTTTTTTCTAGGACTAAATTCTAGAAAAAAAAATGGCGTGGGGCTCCGCCACATTTTTGGTCCAGCCAGGTACAACTTGGCAGCTACGGATTGCCACCAACCCCCAGCTGCCTCGTTGTACCTGGCTGGCTTCCAAAAATACAGCAAAGCCCTTTTTTTTTTCTTCTAGAACTAATTCTAGAAAAAAAAAAAATTACGTGGGGCTCCGCCATATTTTTGGTCCAGCCAGGTACAACTAGGCAGCTGGGGGCTGGAATCCGCAGCATGGAGAGGCCCAAGCGTTCTGGGCCCCCCAGGCTGCGAATTGCAGCCCGCAGCCGCTCCAGAAAATGGCGCATTCTTTGAAGCGCCATTTTCTGGCGCTGTACCCAGACTCTTCCAGTTGCCCTGGTGCCGGTGGCAAACTGGGTAATAAAGGGGTTAATGCCAGCTTTTTATTGGCAGCTGGCACTAAGCCCGAGATTCATAATATAGGGCCAATGTTAGACCCGCCATTAGGAATCTCTGGTAAATAGTCAGAAATTACACACAGAGAAAAATCTTTTTATTTGAAAAAAAAACACAAACAAAATTCGGACTCCATCTTTATTATAAAGATCCGACGTAGTCCACAACGAAGGTCCCACGACGCTCGATCGCCTCCGACGTAGTCCACAACGAAGGTCCCACGACGCTCGATCGCCTCTGCTCAATCCAGAGACTGCAGCAAGGGATCAAGTGTCCTCTTCCTACAGCCTCTGGGGTCAGAGTTATGGTGCACTGTATGACAATGATCTGTCATACAGTGCACCATGACTATGATCCCAGAGACTACAACAAGAGGACACTTGATCCCTTGTTGCACCCATCCATCCACCTATGCACCCATCATCCATGCGCGCACGCACATCCACATCCACGCACGCACGCGGACATCCACGCACGCACATCCACATCCACACACATCCACGCACGCGGACATCCACGCATGCACGCTGACATCCACGCATGCACGCTGACATCCACGCATGCACGCTGACATCCATGCATGCACACATCCACGCACGAATGCTGACAATCACGCATGCTGACATCCACGCACGCATGCTGACATCCCCACACATATCCATCTATGCACACATCCACGCACGGACACATCTATGCACGCACACGTCTGTGCACGCACACGTCTATGCACGCACACGTCCACGCATGCTCATGTACGCTCACGTCCACGCACGCATGCACCCCCCATCCATCTATCCATTCACCCATCCATCCATCATCCATCCATCCATCCATCAATTCATTCATACATACATACATAGATACATACATACATACATAGATACATGCATACATACATAGATACATGCATACATACATAGATACATACATACATACATGCATACATACTTACATACATGCATACATACATAGATACATGCATACATACATACATACATAGATACATGCATACATACATAGATACATACATACATACATACTTACATACATACATACATACATGCATACATACATAGATACATGCATACATACATAGATACATACATACATACATACTTACATACATACATGCATACATGCATACATGCATACATACATAGATACATGCATACATACATACATACATACATACATACATAGATACATGCATACATACATACATACATACTTACATACATACATACATACATGCATACATGCATACATACATAGATACATGCATACATACATAGATACATACATACATACATGCATACATACATACATAGATACATACATACATACATACATACTTACATACATACATGCATACATACATAGATACATGCATACATACATAGATACATACATACATACTTACATACATACATACATGCATACATACATAGATACATGCATACATACACATACATACATACATACATACATACATACACATACATACATACTTACCTCCCTCTCGATAGACCGATCAGCAGGAGGAGGCCGGGAGAGGAGGCGGGGAGAGGAGGCGGGGCCACCGACCGGGCCGGCAGAGGAGCTGCACAGCCGGACGCAGCGGCGGGTGCACCGATGTGTGCAGCCCGCCGCAGGAGGTGAGGGGTGGGGGCTGCCTGGAGGGGGGCTGCCTAGGGGGGGGCTGCCTAGGGGGGGGCCGTAGGAGGGGACCAGGCACTGTGGTCGGCGGGCGCAGCCGCGGATGCAGCCGCGGCTGCAGCCCGCCGGCATTTACATGACAATAGAGGGGGGCGGACGGTTCTGGGGGGGCCCCTGTAGGTCCTGGTGCTGGAGGGGGCTGTGGAGGGGTGGGCACTTGCCGATCCGCCCCTCCAGATCTGATTGGAGAGCTCCAATCAGATCTGGAGGGGTGAATCCCTATGATTCCCTCCGATCGGCAGTTTCACTTTTAAACTGCCGATCGGAGGGGTCCTGGGCACAGGGGGGTTAATCCACCCCCTGTGGGGTCATCTCCAGGTTGTCACAGAGCAGCAGCATCTGTGACACCTGAGTGACCCGGCTCACAGGGGGTGCAGGAGCTCAAATCTGCCAGGACGTTGTGCAACGTCCTGTGTCGGGAACGGGCAGAAACACAGGACGTTGCACAACGTCCTATGTCGTTAAGGGGTTAAAGGGGAACTCAAGGGGGATACTTTTTATAGACTGTTCCTGCCCTCCTACATGATGAAACTGAGCAGTCCACTACAGTTCTACGATGTTTACATTGCCAATAAATCAATAAGTATCTGCTCCTCAGCACTCACCCCTTCCGTATGGGACAATACATCACAGAGCAGATTCAGCTTTTGGCATGTCCGGGCTGCTTTGGAAAACAGGGGTGTGTGGCAGGGGCGTGACCGCCAGCTCCGATCCTGACACTCCCAGTCTATGCCTGCTGTATGTACAGCTGTACTCTCCAGAGCTGACAGTGACAGCTGCACAAACATACACAGTGTCACTCAGCTAAGGAGAGTCATCTTGCAATGTGATCCTTGTTTAGGAAGTACCTGTAATACAGCAGGCATACAGTACGAGCACCCCTCGCAGGACCGAGAGTGGTTGGTGGAATTACAGGGGGACAATGCATAATATTCATGTAATGAGCAGTCTCTGACCGCAATAATCAGTGGCGGACTCTGAACTGTGTGACAGTGTGTATATTTGTTCAGTTGTCACTCTCAGCTCAGGAGAGTACAGCGATACATACCGCAGGCACATAGAGTGTGAGGGGCATAGAGTAAGGGCTGGCATGTAGGGGGAGCATCAGAGCTGGCGTCCATGCTTCCGTCAGCAGCACAAATGTGCCTGAAACTGGATCTGCTCTGTGACCCATTGGCCCCATAATGGAGGGGTGACTGCTGAGGAGCAGATATGATTGTATTGATTTATAAGAGATCTATAGAACCTAGAACTGTAGTGCCCAGGTCAGCTTCATCATGTAGAAGGGCAGGGACAGTACAATTTTTTTATCCTTTAAAAAACAATTAAAATACTCTTAAAATTCTCTTTTTATTTATTTCATTGGAAAAAGACATTGCTCTTCCTATAACAGAATTTCTTTTCTGATGAGGTGTTCAAAAACGGAAATAAAAAGAAAGGGTTGTCACTTCTGTGAGGTGGATTCCTTGTGCATTATGTAACAAACTAACATAGAACTCGAGTGAACTGAAAACCATGCTGAAAATGGCATGGATTTCTGACATCAATTTTTCTGGAAAACCATGTTGAATTCTTCCACTTAAAAAACTTTGAGCACCTCTGGCCCACGGGGGGCCATTTATGGCGAGTGATGTCCATTTCTCCAGCTCCCAGCAGATTCTTAAGGCCCTGTTACACAGCACGACATCGTGAACAACATCGCTGATACGTCACGGGTTTGGAGGCGTACCAGCGTCGTTGTTGCGACCTCGTTTCGTGTGACTCTGGCAAGTTGCAGTGCAAATTTGTTGGGTCGGAGTTGACAGGTTTACCAACATGTTGTAAAACCTGATGGTATCAACTCAAGCAACCTGCTGCATCGTTCTGTGTGACACCGTGATAACGATGTCATGGACGACTTCGCCCATTCACAGCAATGAGCATGGATCGTTCGCAGGGTTGGCGAACAATACCTGCTCACAACATCATTGGTGAGTCGTCCACGATATCTAGACGTGTGACCGGTGATGTTGAAATTATGGCAAAAACGACCGCGTGCCCATGAGATCGTTGAGGACATCATTCCAACGTCGTGCTGTGTAACAGTACCTTTAGAGATAGCAGTGCTCGGGACAGGGATCATGTTTTGCTGGCTTTCAGCAAATGCTGTAAATGCTAAGTGCATTCAATAAAGGATTATATCCCATCTCTGGCTTGTGCCAGCATCAGGATGTAGTTTGAGGGTGGAGTTGGTGCGCTCTGCACTCCACGCTCCCATTCCTCCGTTTAAGACAGAAGCCCCATTGTTTCCTATGTGATGTATATGCTCTAGCCCCAGCATCTCCTATTTGATGTCTATATGTCAACACCAGCTTCTCCTATGTGATATATATATACAGCAGGCTCAGTGTCTCCTATGTGATATATATGGTCCATTGTCTTCTGTGTGATATACTGTATATACACCAGCTTTAGTGTCTGTTATTTGATGTTTATAGACCAGTGCTAAGACCTCCTATGTAATATATATACTCCAGAGTCCCCTATGAGATATATACAGCAGCATTGATGTCCCCTATGTGATGTACATGCAGCAGTCTCTGTATCTCCTATGTGATGTATATAGCATCACTGATGTCCCCTATGTGATGTCCATACAGCAGACTCTGTGTCTCCTATGTGATGTATCCAGTAGTCTCATATATACAGCAGTCTCATGTCTCCTATGTTATGTATTCCACAGACCTCCAGCTGCTTGATTTTTATAAATTTAACTTGAGCTGTGAAAAGTTTTCCACTTTGGGGAATAACATCCAAGTGGACCTTGGCAGAAAAAAAGATTCCTATCTCCTGCACTAAGGGTATGTGCAAACTGGGTATTTGAGGAATTTATGAAGCAGTAATTTTCCATATCCTCCTCAAAAATAAAAAGTCCTCAGAAACTTGGCACTTCTGCTTATTTTCTGCTTAAAAAAATAAACAAAAAGACTCTGTGTACATGTTAACACCGAGGGTTTTTAATGGTGAAGAAACCCAAGACGGTTTTCAAAAGAAATCCATATCAGGAAGCCATATTTTCAGATCTGGTAAATTTCTTATATTTTCTTTCCTTATATTTTGACACCTTTTGACTTGACAATACCAAATTGTGACCTAATACCGTGAAAGATCCACATCATAAAGTCACTTTTTTCTTCCTCCCTGTGTGCACATTAATATAGTTTTTCTATTGCACTCAACAGGAAGAGAATTCAAAGAGTGTTTGAAAAGGTTTTTGTTGTTATTTTTAAATTAGATTTGCTTTAAGATCCCCATAAAAAACTCAATGTGACCATACCCGAAGGCTAAACCTATGATACATGCTGAAGATGAAGATCACATGTAGCAGATTTATTGCAAAAATTTCTATAACTTTCTCATTCATCTGAAGAATCCTATAGAAATCCACTTGCATGCTCCAGAAACAGCCCCATTAAGATAACAGGACTAATGTGAATATATCCTATATTTCCTTCAATGTTTGTCACTTTCCAGCCATACGTCAGCCCTATCCATGGTCCTGAATCATATATAATAGTTACTCTAGTCCAGTGATGGCGAACTCCAGGCCTCGAGTGCACCAACAGTGCAGTTTTCAGGATTTCCTTATATTGCACAGGTGAGAATATAATCACTGCACTGGTGATGATTCCATCCTCTGTGCAATGCTGAGGAAATCCTGAAACTGCACTGTTGGTGGCACTCGAGGCCTGGAGTTCGCCATCACTGCTCTAGTCACTTCCTTTACTTTATTTATGGGGGTTACACTCTTCAGATTCTTATTTCAAGATGACCTGTCACCCCCCTGCTGCATGGCAATCTAAATGTAGCACTGAATGCAGCATGCCTACTGCATTCAGAGAAGGGGTCCCCCATGTGTCTGTGTGCTGTGTACCCCGAGATATAGCCTTAGGCAAACTCCCTGTTAAAAGTCAGGAGGGCATTCCCTGGTGCAGGAGTCAGCTTGATTCACCAGGGCCATTCCCTCCTCCTGCCTCTCTGTGCTGCTTCTGCTGTGCTAGCTCTGCCCTCCTCCTCTCTGTCACTCATCCTGTCTCACACAGCATGCAAATCATTTGTCCTGATGTCAGCTCCAGATTCCTGCCCTGATGTCTGAACAAAGCATAAACAACACAGCAGGAGGCGGCACAGACAGGCAGAGGGGGAGGGAATGGCCTCCGTGAATCAAGCTGACTCCTGCACCAGGGAATGCCCTCCTGACTTTTAACAGTGAGTTTGCCTCAAGCTATATCTCGGGTGCACAGCACACAGACACATGGGGGACCCCTTCCCTGCATTTAGATTGTCATGCAGAATGGGGGTGAAAGGTCCTCTTTAAAGAGCACACAGAAAGGGAATTAATGCAGAATTATTACAACTCCACTTCTAACCCTAACTTATTTTCATAGATGCAGCTCCCATTTTGAGATAGAACAAGCTAGAGTCATCACAAGGATGAAGAACATAAGCGTGAGCTTTAAATGCTATTCGTTACTCACATCTACCCGCAGGTAGTGCCAAAATGCCGGCGCTATCCGGGGGTAGTCCTGTTGGCGAGAGAAAAAAATGCATGTAACTTATAGGGAATTTATCCCCTTGGAATCTTCTACTCTTCAAAATCTAAATTACAAGCAAATATTCCATGGTACATTTCCTATAAGGTAAAGAAAGACTGAAATAGATCTAATACACAGAAGGTATAAAAGGTCACCAGTCTACATGAGGCGTTCATAGAAGTGTCCATTTACCACCAGTACATTACATATCCATAGTTGTTTAACCTTAAAATAGACTGATACCTTCCCATGTCAAACCCATGGAAGTTTAGGAAATTGGAAAACGTCTGTTTGGTCACCATATATGAAAGCTGTGCCCGTGCTAACTTGTAACAAGATGGAAATGTATGTTCACCAGTTGATTTTGCAAGAAAATGAAACACTACTGGGTAGAATAAAAATATTTTTAATGCCTTGAAAAGTCGTTATCTTTGTTGATACCCAAAGGAAAATCACAGGTGATTTGTGACCGCTCCACCATGCACAGATCATCTGGGTGAAGATCCCTTCCTAAGAAATATCCAATTCTTAGTCAATAAAAAATGTAGAAAATATTGCAAAATTGCATAAGGACACTACTGTAGTAACTAGTATGCTGGAGATTTTCCCATCAATGCTGATAATTAAAGCTGAGCAGTTGTTTTTTGCCCAACAGAGGATATTTAGGCATTGTAGATCTGTGGCACTTTGGCCAGTCAGATGTGATTTTGGCCTTGGTACAGTTCACGTGGCTAGAGATCCGCATGTGCCGCTACTATACTGCATCATAATAAAGGTAAGTAGGGTTGCATTGTGAGCCCCAAGGTACTGTGACAAGCAAGGTATGAAATATCTGAATGGGTCTAACTTTTTGCGACTTGCTTGTCATGGTCACAGTACCTGAGTGCTTACAATATTGCAGTGGCACATAGCGATTTTTCTGACCTATGTCGCAGCCACATTCTCTATGTAGCTTTAACCTGATGTGACACCAGCCTCAAGCCAGACCATGGTCCAAATCACAAGTGGAATAATGACGTGATGGCCAACACCCAACTCCAGGCTGTCACCAAACCTGTCAATGAAAATAAGATAAAAGCAGGGTGTAAAAGGCAACTTACCATTGGCTTCATAGATGAGCTACTCACAAACTATAGCCTTCATCAGGCTGGGTCCTGACATTTATTGGGAAAAAAGCAGTAACATAAATCAACAAGTGATGAACGAGCACTACCATACTTGGGTGCTCAGTACTCGTAATGACCATTTGAAAGCTCGGATGGGCGAGACTTGAGTACCTGGGAATAATCAAAGTCAATGTGGAACTCAAGCATTTGCCGGAACTCTTCCAGAAAAATGCTCAAGTTCCCTTTTAACTTCTACTACATTACACTTTGCACTCGACGCGCCCATCCGAACATCCAACTGCTCGTTACGAGTACTGAGCATCCGATCATGGTAGTGCTGATCACTAAAATCAACAGCTGATATGGGAGGACATGCTCCCATCCTCCTCTTTTCCAATCAATGTAAGGACTATATCTGATGTAGGATACAGCACGTGTGTCGTTCCATAGTTCGTTTATGATGCCTTTATGCATTAATCTCTTTTTCACCCTGAATTTATCTTATTTACATAAGTCTCAAGGAAATGACCCAACTTTTGTGTGTTTTAATGTGAAAAAAAGCAAGGAAAATAGCACATAGCCCATAAAAGCAGTCATAGGAGCATTTTGTTTTGTGTGACTTAAAGGGAATTCTTCCTCAAAAACTGAACTATTGTGTAAAATTGAGCTTTTATGTTAACTTTACAAAAAAAAATGTCCATAATATATCAATATTTAAAATAATTTATCAATTTATTGGATATTAAAATTCTCTACATATGACTTCCCAGCAGTCTCATTATCATCAAAAGTAAGATAACAGTGAAAGGTAACATCTTTACAAACAATTGATAAGACAGAATAAGTCACGATAAGTCATGTCACAGCTCATCTTCCCCTTCAGAAGGACCTTTGCTGATATCAGAGCATGCTCAGGTAATGGATCTATACAAAATTCATTATGAGTCCATGTGAACTACAGGATGTAAGAATCTAATATTAGCTTTAGCGGCCAATGTAAAAATGGCAAGTTATTTTAATGTGAATAATCAAAAAAGCTATTACATTTAACATAAAGTCCAACTTTAAAATTAAACCATAGCCACCAATCAAAGCAAAGAGAGGTCAGAACTTCTTTTATTAGCCAGTGGCACGGCTCACATTGTCACTGTAGGTATGTATATACTTACAGGTTAAGTTTTCTATTTTATTAATGTGTTAGGCTAGGGTCACACCTGCGGTTGGGCTTGCAGATCTGATTCGGTTTTGAGCATTACAAATGCTCAAAACCAGATCCGGATCCACAGCCATAGGCTTCAATAGAAAAACCGGATTGCAGTATTTGCAATCCGGTCACCGGATCCAGTTTTGGAGCCTGCGGGAAAAATCATGCAGGCTGCGTCTATCACAACCAAAACTGAATCCATTTTTTTTATAATGGGAGTCTATGGGAACCGCATCAGGTACTGCAAGGTACATAAATGGATCCGGATCCGGTTTTGAAAATTACAAAAACCCACATTCCAAAACCGGATGCATTAATGCATCCAGATCCGGAATGAGGGTTGCATTTTTCTTATCAAATGATAGTATGAAGGCACACGGTTAAAAGCACATCCAGTATTGGATGCGGTTAGCGGATTGTGCCTTTTAGGTGTGACCCTAGCCTTACCCAATCTTGTTCCAGGATATTTTTTGGCTTAGAAAATAAAAAACTCCTTTACTTTTTTCCCTTTTAATAAAATTTGATGGGACACCTAGTCCTCGAGACATAATTAAGGTGGATTTGTAGGAGGATTGGGAATATGAGATGGAAAAACGCTTTCCTGATCATTTGAAATGGGCAAACCCAAACTGTAAAGGCACAGACCCCGAACGTGGACTTCCCTGAGAAGTCTGTGTTACTGTTTGGATTCACATTCGGCAGGAGACTGTAAAAAGAAACAAAATAATGATTAAACATCAGCTCATTAACTTCCGGATTATTCACTGGTGAGGGGTGCAACAGCCCATCACAGACTGTCACAGAGAGTAGAAGTCTGTGATTGGCTGTAGAAGTAACCTAGAAACAGCCCATGCATTCTAGCATATACCCTGTGACAGCATCTGTGATTTGCTGTTGCGCCCCATACCAATGAATAATCATGGAAGTTAATGAGTGGCCCCTGAAGTACAAGCGCACAGACCCAGTAAGTATGAGCTGATGTCTATTTAATGTTTTCTTTCTTTTTCATAACTTTAAAGTCCAAGTTCCTTGTTTGGACTCAAGTTTGGGTCAAGTCAGGCCCTGAACTCGGACTATAAAAAAAGTCTTATCGTTAAAAAACGACCGACGACACCTCCTGTGTGAAAGGTGCTAGCTAGAAAAAATATCAAGTCAAAAGAGAATTGTATCTGCTGCACACTAACACTATGCAATGTGAAGTAGCTTACTGGCTAATGAATGCAAATGGCAAAGCTGTATGTGGAGCTGTTGAAGTGTGAATGGGGCCTAAAGGCATTGTAGAAAACTGCTTAAAGTTATGGATAAAAACATTTTAATGTTAATACATTTTCTGACTGTGCACCCTCCTCCGCCCTGTAGCCATGTCAAAATTCTCTATTTTATGGTAGCCTAGCTCCTGGACACACCCTTACATGCAGGTTTTTAATTGCACTTAGTGGCACAGACACCCATACATGCAATTTATACCACAGGCAGAGGCACAAAGGTAGGACCGGTAAGATGAGACACCTTGACATTGGTTATCAGGCTCAGTTGCTATGGCCAGCGCTTTTGCTAGGTTCTCAATTTTTTTTCTCTGTATCTTTAAGCAGTTTTCTGCAATGCCTTTATGCCCCATTCACACTTGAACAGCTCCACATATAGCTTTGCCATTTGATTCATTAGCCAGTAAGCTACTTCACATTTCATAGTGTTAGGGCTGCTTAACACTGCGGCGTGATCCGGTCCGGTTCTGTCCGGAGGCCCCTGACAGCCGCGGATCGGATTTGCACACAGGACTGGGGGGCTAAAATGCCCTCCGGTCCAGTGTGCAGTGCACGCAGTTCCTGCTGCTGATAAGTCAGGATCGCGGGTGCCGCGGACCTGACCTGTCAGCGGCTGCAGCTGCGTGCACTGCACACTGGACCGGAGGGCATTTTAGCCCCCCAGTCCTGTGTGCAGATCCGATCCGCGGCCTGTCAGGGGCCTCCGGGACAGAACTGGACCGGATCACGCCGCAGTGTGAAGCGGCCCTTAGTGAGCAGCACTTCTCTTTTATAAAAAGCCTGGCTGGTTGCATCGAATGGAACATCAGCAGGTTTGCCCATGTATGTAATGTGAAGACACCACAGGAATTCAAAGCACACAGGACAAAAAGTCCAGCCCTTCACCTAGATCCAAATATCCATCCATAGATTTGACCCATCCAGGTGGTGTGCTCAGTGGCGTAACGTCAGGCCCAGGGGCCCCGATGCGAGAGCTCCAACGGGGCCCCCAATTATTGGAAATCTTTATAGTATGTCTTTTTCTATAGGCTAAAGGGACTTTTGGGGCCCCTCTAGGCTGCAGGGCCCGGGTGCGATAGCAACCCCTGCACCTACTGCAGTTACGCCCCTGGGTGTGCTGGACACTACATCCAAGTTTTCTTTGAGCACAAAATACATTTGGAAGGATACATTAAATTGTAATCATTTTCCTGGCTCCATTGTTCTTCTTTTACAGTGTTTCCCTTCTACTTGTATTTACCAAATATAAATATTTATCTAGATTCCCTCGAAACTTTGCAAATAAGAGGATGCTCCACTGGAAGCCCAGGGACCGGTCGACGAGTGTAAAGCAATGCACAAAATCAGTTTCTCATATCCAGAGAAAAGAAACTTATACCACTTTATGAAATATTGATGGTGTGATCACTGCGTTCCTAACTCCTCACTGCCTGTGTCGGCAATATTCTATGACTCCAAGTTTGTCAGACGTTTGTTTGTTAAAGTCGACCTGTCGTCTTTTGATGAGACAATGATTATGAACTGACATTGTGGGAAAGGAGAGAACGCTGATATCTTTTTCAGATATGACGGTGATGAAAATAAGTATGTGAGCCAGCTCACATACAGGAGCAGATGGCTGAGAGTTACAAATGATTACTCAAATATAAAGAAAATAGTCAAAGGGTTGTGTCTTTGTGGCGCCCCACTGGTCAGTGCGCCACAGTAGGGGTACTGCACCCAAGCTAGTGAGTGTGATACCCCAGTTATTGGAGGATGTAATGTTAAACTGAGGCTTTCATCCTGCATCCACACATTCTAGTGCAGGGGACTACAGGGTTAAATCCTCTGCTAGGAGACCCAGTCCCAGTGGGAGGAGTTTCAGGCCAGAGCAGTGTGAGAGCAGGAAGAAGTTAGGCAAACATCTGTGGAGAGAGACAGAGAAAGACCCTTCAAGGGAATGTACAGGGAGGTCACCCAGGAACAGTGGTGACCCAGATCGAGAAGGAAGGAGCTCGAGGATGTTGGTGAACACCCAGCACCAGATCGTTTTAATATCCGGTCTGGGGGAATCCTAGTCCCGAACTGGGGAACTGGCTCCAAGCGCGTTACAGGTGAGTCCAACCTTGAGCCGCCAACACCGGTGGGTCGCAGCTCTGTCAAACAGCCCTCGACCTTGTCCACGAAGGAGAGCCCCACCAGGAGCTCCAAACCGGGTTGAGCCCCTTAGAGTGAAGGGTATCCTCATTACACCTAATGGGCCTGGTAGGAATAGGGTTCGTGCAGGGCAGCGCACGGATAGAAAGGAGAGCGCAAGGAAAGACACAGAGGAACTGAAAGTAAAGTGGAAGGAACATCTAAGAGAGCCTTAGGGAGACATTGCATCCTTAAGTGGCTACCAGGCCAGCTACCTGAATCTGTGTGACTGTATACCTGAGAATTGCTGTGTCCAGTTCCAGTAAACAGAGCCAGCAAGTCTCCAGAGTTTCATTTTTGTTGAGATGCAGAACAGCAAGCTACCAGATACTGCCCTGGGGACCCCACTTCGTCTGCGGGTAGTGACAACATCTAGCTGCCTACCCATCGCCCCCAGGGGTCTGCCGGCTGTGCTGGTGCCATCACCAGGTACTGCAGGTGGCGTCACAAGACTTTATTTCTATTTTATTTTTTATCCCTCAAACAACCCCCCCCCTTCTTTTTCAGCGACCACCAGGGTTACGGCCCCAGGCAGGCCACCGGTGACAGTCTCTTATAGTAACAGCCCAGACACCAAGTCCCCACGGCCTTGGGGCAGGTCATCTTCTAAGGATCTCCTATTAGGGGCAGAGAAGGATCGGGCACATTAAATACAACGCACAATTATTTTTTTTGACTGGGAGGCAAAGTGTCTGGCATCAGCTTGGTCCCCACTGTACCTATTGAAAACAGCAAACTGAGCATGGGGAGTCAGAAGAGATATTTGTTGGCTGAAGGAGTGTCTAGCGGAACGAGATCAGTCTATGATCAGTCTATGATCAGTCTATGAGAACTTTGACATTGGCTTCTGATCTGCTTAGGGGGAGTCAGAGAGGATATCTGTTAACTGAACAAGTATTTAGCTGACAAGATCTAGGGTGTATGAACACATTGACATTGGCTCCTGAACTGTTGGAGCTGGCTCATCCTATATTACATGGCAGACCATTTGTAAGTAAAAAAAATAAGTAAAACTAGATGATTATGCTAGGCCCTATTGATCTATTCCCTGATCAAACAATTCAAATTAGATACTTTATTCTCCAGCAATTCAACATGGTGGGGCCATGTGTACCTTACAAACTGATGAAATAGTCAGACAGGATGGGGGGCTTTATTCTGGCAGCTGGTTTTATTCACTATCATGGTTGAGATGTTTCGGCTCCACTCTGAGAAAGCTGGAGAGATTCTCAATGTGGAGCTGAAACGATGTGCACGTCTCGTAGTGATTAAAACCAGATACAATTTTATTTGAAGTACTGGTGTTATTAATTTTACAATTTTGGTTAATTCCCCTATATATCACCAATAGTCTGTTTCCTGACATATATTCCAGATGTGTACAGTTACATATCTTGGCCAGTGGATACTATACAAACTCCATGCTAATGTGTACGCATCTCTATGGCTAGGTTGGACACCTGTCCTAAGACTGGGATAGTTTAGCACTCATATCCCCGTCTCAGTGCATCTCTCCCCGATGACTCATATTTGAAGAAACGCGTCGTGACGCACCCATGGAGAGAGTAGGGATTCCTCAGTCAGGGTTAGATGTGGACTGCCCTTGTTAGGGTGGAAGCAAATGGGCATCATAGGATTGTATGTGAATAGGGACTCATCTCAGGGTCATTTATCCTTAGACTGGTGACTCTGAGTGTGATGTCTGGCTCCATATCCCTCACCTTTTGACTGGTGAGACTGTTCAATTTTGTTATAATGAATATTAATTATCACTATGTATATGAGTCTTGACCAATGCCATACTCTGATATTTTCATGTGTTTTTTTAGGTATTGGTGCTATATAAGGGTAGTCCAATTCCTTACTAGTAACTACTCTTTCACACATTTTCTTTTTTATATTTTTTTCTTTAGGATATTTTTTTTGTTATTTTTGTTCATCCAGTGGCTATCCAGGTCTATATTATTCACTCTAAGACCTCTTACACTAATACACTAGGTGTGTTTTGTGCCATGTAATTTAGGACGGCAGCACTGTGTGCGCTTCCTTAACTTTTAACTGGTTATTATCAAAAGTTACATTTGATTCATTTTTTGCTGATGACACCAGCCTGCATCCTTCCACAAATAGATTTATCCATTTGACTCAATGTGTCATCAGAAAATGACAAAGGCCCAATTTATCAAACCAATTATGGTAGAATTTTGGAGTAAAAAGCTCTGAAAAGTAATTTTTGTGCAATGAGAATTTGAAAAATGTTGAAATGTTTGACGTTTATATCTCCGCTATGGCCAGCAACGCTAAACTCTGCGGAGTAAAACTCGAGGTAAGGCAAATAACACTTTTAAGATGTGTATGATTCTTTGCACTTCTTAATGAATCAGGTGCCTCTGACTCCAGCATGCCTCCTTATCAAGTTTGGCGATAAATTAGGGCCAATGTGTTTAAATCAGGTCTTTATTTTAAATGTATATTTTTATAAATTTTAAAAATAATCAATGTATTTTACTGTTTACATATAGCAATCACTGGAGGAGGGCCTCATGGTCGGAAGAATAGAA
The DNA here is from genome assembly GCA_033576535.1 of Allobates femoralis. NCBI lineage: Eukaryota > Metazoa > Chordata > Amphibia > Anura > Aromobatidae > Allobates > Allobates femoralis. The sequence continues at coordinate 71,578,313 of JARQOC010000002.1, read as the reverse complement.
GGTACAAGTCGAAGAGAAAGAGCAGCAACCCAATGGTTTGATACTGTTAAGATAACGTTAGAGAAGACCCTGGCGGACTTATCTAGGCTGCACAAGATCGATTTTCCAACAGAGTGTTCATGCATCAAGCCCCCATAGTTCCAGATCAAGCTGAAGGCTAATAAATAAAAATAATTATATATATGCATAATATACATGTTTTGCAATATACACAATAGCCAATAGAGAATCATGCATTCTTTTGGATACATTAAATTACCAGCAATAGACTTTTTGAGACCCAACAGAATTTAATTGACATTATTTATGAGCATGGTCTCATCAGTGCAAAAGTCACTGTGAAATGATGGGGAGGAGGGGAGCTGTGCTAACATCTATTGTGAATGGTGGATCCTGTATTATCTACTGTATATAGAGGTGTTATCAATCATTGTACAGGAGGAGGTGAGCTGTGATATCACCTATAGTGAATGGTGGATCCTGTATTATCTACTGTATATAGAGGTGTTATCAGTCATTGTACAGGAGGAGGTGAGCTGTGATATCACCTATTGTGAATGGTGGATCCTGTGTTATCTACTGTACATAGAGGTGTTATCAATCATTGTACAGGAGGAGGTGAGCTGTGATATCACCTATTGTGAATGGTGGATCCTGTGTTATCTACTGTATATAGAGGTGTTATCAGTCATTGTACAGGAGGAGGTGAGCTGTGATATCACGTATTGTGAGTGGTGGATCCTGTGTTATCTACTGTATATAGAGGTGTTATCAGTCATTGTACAGGAGGACGAGGTGAGCTGTGGCATTACCTATTGTGAATGGTAGATCCTGTGTTATCTACTGTATATAGAGGTCTTATCAGTCATTGTACAGGAGGAGGAGGTGAGCTGTGATATCACCTATTGTGAATGGTGGATCCAGTGTTGTCTACTGTATATAGAGGTGTTATCAGTCATTGTACAGGAGGAGGCGGAGGTGATGGTGGATCCTGTGTTATCTACTGTATATATAGGTATTATCAGTCATTGTACAGGAGGAGGTGAGCTGTGATATCACCTATTGTGAATGGTGGATCCTGTGTTATCTACTGTATATAGAGGTGTTATCAGTCATTGTACAGGAGGAGGTGAGCTGTGATATCACGTATTGTGAGTGGTGGATCCTGTGTTATCTACAGTATATAGAGGTGTTATCAGTCATTGTACAGGAGGAGGTGAGCTGTGATATCATCTATTGTGAATGGTGGATCCTGTGTTATCTACTGTATACAGAGGTGTTACCAGTCATTGTACAGGAGGAGGAGGTGAGCTGTGATATCACCTATTGTGAATGGTGGATCCTGTGTTATCTACTGTATACAGAGGAGTTATCAGTCATTGTACAGGAGGAGGAGGTGAGCTGTGATATCACCTATTGTGAATGGAGGATCCTGTGTTATCTACTGTATACAGAGGAGTTATCAGTCATTGTACAGGAGGAGGTGAGCTGTGATATCATCTATTGTGATTGGTGGATCCTGTGTTATCTACTGTATATAGAGGTGTTATCAGTCATTGTACAGGAGGAGGAGGTGAGCTGTGATATCACCTATTGTGAATGGAGGATCCTGTGTTATCTACTGTATACAGAGAAGTTATCAGTCATTGTACAGGAGGAGGTGAGCTGTGATATCACCTATTGTGAATGGAGGATCCTGTGTTATCTACTGTATACAGAGGTGTTATCAGTCATTGTACAGGAGGAGGAGGTGAGCTGTGATATCACCTATTGTGAATGGTGGATCCTGTGTTATCTACTGTATATAGAGGTGTTATCAGTCATTGTACAGGAGGAGGTGAGCTGTGATATCACCTATTGTGAATGGTGAATCCTGTGTTATCTACTGTATATAGAGGTGTTATCAGTCATTGTACAGGAGGAGGTGAGCTGTGATATCACATTGTGAATGGTGGATCCTGTGTTATCTACTGTATATAGAGGTGTTATCAGTCATTGTACAGGAGGAGGAGGTGAGCTGTGATATCACCTATTGTGAATGGTGGATCCAGTGTTATCTACTGTATATAGAGGTGTTATCAGTCATTGTACAGGAGGAGGCGGAGGTGATGGTGGATCCTGTGTTATCTACTGTATATATAGGTGTTATCAGTCATTGTACATGAGGAGGTGAGCAGTCATATCACCTATTGTGAATGGTGGATCCTGTGTTATCTACTGTATATAGAGGTGTTATGAGTCATTGTACAGGAGGAGCAGGTGAGCAGTGATATCACCTATTGTGAATGGTGGATCCTGTGTTATCTATTGTATATAGAGGTGTTATCAGTCATTATACAGGAGGAGGAGGTGAGCTGTGATATCACCTATTATGAATGGTGGATCCTGTGTTATCTACTGTATATAGAGGTGTTATCAGTCATTGTACAGGAGCAGGTGAGCTGTGATATCACCTATTGTGAATGGTGGATCCTGTGTTATCTACTGTATATAGAAGTGTTATCAGTCATTATACAGGAGGAGGAGGTGAGCTGTGATATCACCTATTATGAATGGTGGATCCTGTGTTATCTACTGTATATAGAGGTGTTATCAGTCATTGTACAGGAGGAGGTGAGCTGTGATATCATCTATTGTGAATGGTGGATCCTGTGTTATCTACTGTATACAGAGGTGTTACCAGTCATTGTACAGGAGGAGGAGGTGAGCTGTGATATCACCTATTGTGAATGGTGGATCCTGTGTTATCTACTGTATACAGAGGAGTTATCAGTCATTGTACAGGAGGAGGTGAGCTGTGATATCATCTATTGTGAATGGTGGATCCTGTGTTATCTACTGTATACAGAGAGGTTATCAGTCATTGTACAGGAGGAGGTGAGCTGTGATATCATCTATTGTGATTGGTGGATCCTGTGTTATCTACTGTATATAGAGGTGTTATCAGTCATTGTACAGGAGGAGGAGGTGAGCTGTGATATCACCTATTGTGAATGGAGGATCCTGTGTTATCTACTGTATACAGAGGAGTTATCAGTCATTGTACAGGAGGAGGTGAGCTGTGATATCATCTAATGTGAATGGTGGATCCTGTGTTATCTACTGTATACAGAGAAGTTATCAGTCATTGTACAGGAGGAGGTGAGCTGTGATATCACCTATTGTGAATGGAGGATCCTGTGTTATCTACTGTATACAGAGGTGTTATCAGTCATTGTACAGGAGGAGGAGGTGAGCTGTGATATCACCTATTGTGAATGGGGATCCTGTGTTATCTACTGTATATAGAGGTGTTATCAGTCATTGTACAGGAGGAGGTGAGCTGTGATATCACCTATTGTGAATGGTGAATCCTGTGTTATCTACTGTATATAGAGGTGTTATCAGTCATTGTACAGGAGGAGGTGAGCTGTGATATCACCTATTGTGAATGGTGGATCCTGTGTTATCTACAGTATATAGAGGTGTTATCAGTCATTGTACAGGAGGAGGTGAGCTGTGATATCACCTATTGTGATGGGTGGATCCTGTGTTATCTACTGTATATAGAGGTGTCTATCATTGTAATTATTATTGTAATGATAATGAAACTGCTGAAAAGATTTGCGTAAAGATGTGGAAGCAGGAGATTAACAGCAGGTTTAGTGCCCAGTTGGAAAAGTGCAAGTTCTTTGATTATATTTTTTATATACATATTGATATGGACAACTGAACCTTTAACAAAATTACGTTTTCTGATTACACATTCCTTTTTAAGGGGCAAAGGATTCATTGGTCATAGATTGGAATTTCACCTTATTGGAACAATCTTTATACTAAAAATGTAGCAATTCTAAAAAAGTTTCTCCAACTTAAATTCTCACTGCACCTCAAAGTTGTCAGTCCAGTACAACTTAAATGAGTTTCTAATATCATTCACCCATGTGTATGTCACCCAGAGATAAACTAGAGATCATGGAGGCCGACATTGTTCTGTATTCTCTATTCCTTTTCAGTAAACCAATGAATAACACTACAGTAAACATTTTCCCAGCTTGAAAAAGCTGATAACAGGGAACAATAGACTGCATTCAATGGCACAGAAAATGGAGAAAAGATAGCGTCTTTTTAAACCGTTGTATATGCCAAAGAAAAGCGAGGTTTCGCTGTTCTGCACATCCAACTGATGCATTCAGAGCAGCTATTGCCCCATATGTCATATATTCCCCGGTAGTAAATAAACAGAAGAATATTTTTCCACTTGTTCCACTATGAATATTTTATATTAAACTTTCAAAATAAAAATAACCATGCAAAAATATGAGAGCACAAAACTTTCCAAACCAAAAAAAATAAGTGATAGTGTATGATCCAGGGTCCTGGAAGAAAAAATCTATTTTTTCCTGAAAAGTAAAGGCTGAAATCATATACAATGTGCTTGTGCTTAACAGGGAACAAAATTTGCTGGAGCTGGAAATTTCAAGATGGAGTGTGCAACGCCTCGCAGAGCATAAATTGTGGAGGTAATAAAAAGAGAAACTGTTCCCTGAGGACCGAATTCACGGTCCCTGAAAGCGTTAGTAAATTTTCACATGGTTAAAACAGCACCGCGTCCCCGCTCCACTGCCTAATAATGTTTCTTTGCTTTGGGTAGTATATTCAAGCCTTGACTGGACTGAATATTATTGAATTATGTTTTCTGATATAAAAGGATGATCCACAGAGCACAATAGGGGGCCCACACTCTTGTAGTTTATCACATACCTCCGGTAATCGGTTCCGCTACTGAACACATTGTGTTTTATCAATACGGTAATTGCTTTTGGTTATTAGTTCACATATAAAAGTGGAAATGGGAGATGGGAATTGGAAATCTATTTTACAGAATTTCTCATATGAGGACTCATCATTACAAGCGTAGGCTACCTGTGTCCGTCTATAGCTCAACCTTGTCTAAATTACTATGAGGTTTTAGGTTTATGAAAGCTCAATGTAGTCTGTTGAACATTGGGACAAAACACCCATCCAAAATAAGGCCTGGGGGTAAAGTTGATGCAAATTTATTTGCAGGTCCTGATCTATCCGCCATGTCAGTAAGCTGTTGCCGCTGTACAGGAATGCTTAGAATCACCTCTTACATATCAACATCCTTTTCATTAGCCAGTCTGGAGTGATATCTTATCTGCATCACACCGCCATGATGACATTACGCAAATAACATCAATCTAGCTGATTAAAAGTAGAGGAGCGGACACCAGGAGGTAGGAAACGGGTTCTCACTGCTCTTGTCAATCAACCACAGGTGTGACGTGGCCAGTAGATATTGTCCTGTGAATCCATTCACATTAACCCTACCCAGGAGTTGTCAATAATTACTGGGGTACCATTTAAATTATAGACTACTTTATGAGGCTCCCGTCTATCAACCATAGATTAGTGACATGGCTAATGGACATTATCATGAGAATCCATTCATACTAACTCTCCCTAGGGTACCAGTTATATGATAGACTACTTTGGGAGGCTTCTGTTCATCAACCACAGGTTCATGACATGGCCAATGGACACTGTCCTGTGAATTGATTCACAACAACACTACCTAGGAGTTATCCATAATTACTGAGGTACCAAATAAATGATAGACCTGTTTGAGAGGCAAAATAATGATAAAGGAATTGTTAGGATTTTTTCCCTCTAAATGGCCAGAATAACATTAAAAAAGAAGTCCCCGATTAGCTCAATTTGATGCTATTTGATTTCAGTTTTTGGTCAGTTTTTCACATCAGCTTTTATAAGTCCAAACCAGGAGTGCATGAAAAATACAAAAGTGGTGACGTCTTTCTATTAGGTTACATTCACATGTTGAGTATTTGGTCAGTATTTTACATCTGTATTTACAAGCCAAATCCAAGAGTGGAACAATCAGAGGAAAAGTATAAGGCTAGGGTCACACTCATGTTGTGACCCTAGCCTAACGGAACGTTAATGCTATGCGCTGCCAGGCAACGGAGCCCATAGAAACCTGATGTTTACCTTGTCAACCAGCAACACACAAAGCCCCAGGAAGTGCGCTTAAGCTGAGCGCACAGGAAAATGTTTCAGGACACGTTTCATGTGTGCTGTTGTAAAGCGCACCTCCTGGAGATTTGTGTGTGGCTGTCACGGGTGTGTCAGATGGCACGGATGAGACTGTAGAGGCCACTCGCAGAAGGTCCCAGCGTTTGGCCAAACAGTCCAAATCCTAGAAAAAAGTCTCTGTCACTTTAAGAGGCATTTCCCTTTTAGTGAAAGCTGGAGGTCACTAGGACCCAGCTGATCCCTTATCTTGAGCTGTGTATATATTCCACTTGACTCCCAAGATGCACTGCTGGTGATAGCTGTTTAGATGGTCATAATTGCATCCTAGCTCAAAGCAGTGTTTCCTGGAGTCTGTTGGTTTTCTGCTTAGATCTGCTCAAACTAAGTTTATCTCTTACATCCAGCGTGACAATGGCTGGTTGGCAAGGTAAACATCGGGTTTCCATGGGCTTCGTTGCCTGGCAGCAAACGCTATGCGCTGCAGCAGAAATTCCTAACTTTTTAACGATTCTGCTAGGGTAACGATGCAAGTGTGACCCTAGCCTTACAGAAAGACATCACCACTTCTGCATTTTCATCCATTTCTGGTTTTTGCTTACTAAAACTGATGTGAAAAACTGACCAAAAACTGAACATGTGAATGTAGCCTAAGGCTAGGGTCACACTTGGGAGGTTGCATCCGTTAGCAGGGTCCGTTAATGGATCCGTTTTTTGCATGCGTGTTCATATGGTATTTGTGTTGCAATGTGTTTTTCCTAATAACGGATGCGTTAACAGATAGTACCTGTATGTACCATCCATTAACATATGCATTCATATGTGGTAGGCGTTAACGGATGTGTTTCCCATAGACTCCCATGTTATCAAAAACACATGCGTTTTTGAAAAAGCACCAAAAATACGTTGAAGATCATGTTTTTAACATAACTAGCAAAAACGCATTGCATTTTTGCAATGTGTTTTTTGCATTGGAGTCTATGGGTGCGTTAATGCATGCATTTTACACATTTGCACATGTAAAAAATGCATCCATTTAGTGGATGCATGACTCAAGTGTGACCCTAACCTAAGGTTGGTTTCACACTGTCATTTTTTTTGATTCCAGGGGAATGCAGGCAAGACCTGCATCCCACCAGATTCCCCCGGTATAATGCAACAGGATGCACCTGCACCAGTATTATTCCTGATCCGTCTCATGGATCAGTGATAATTAGAGATGAGCGGTTTTCGACTCAAATTCGAGCTGTTTTTGGCGATGTTCGAGTCGTTCGTCGAATTAGAACAATTTGCTCTAAATTCGGCAGTTCGAGTTCATGTTCGATTTCAGTTCGATTTCAGTTCCGCAAGGTATATACATACTTTGTGGAACTGAAATGAAGTAAAATCAAGGGTTAAAAATAATAAAAATCGATATTCACCTCTCTAATCCATCCAGCGACGCTTCCAGCACTGCCTACCTGTCGGAGATGTGATCCCGGCAGCGTTTCCCGGTGAAATGACGAATTCTCGCGATAACTCGTCATGTGACCGGAAATCACTGCGGGATTATGATGTCACCGCAGGTCCTACAGATCCTCACTACTATTCACTACTAGTGAGGGCCTGTAGGACCTGCGGTGACATCATAATCTCGGCAGCGGTTTCCGGTCACATGACGAGTTATCGCGAGAACTCGTCATTTCACCTGGAGACGCTGCCGGGATCACATCTCCGACAGGTAGGCAGTGCTGGAAGCGTCGCTGGATGGATTAGAGAGGTGAGTATCAATTTTTATTATTTTTAACCCTTGATTTTACTTCATTTCAGTTCCGCAATGTATGTACATACATTGTGGAACTGAAATTGACCACCACACTAGTGTTTTAGTGTGTTCGAGGGTGTTCAACGAACATTCGACGAACATTCGATGAACACACCGTCCATTCGACGAATCGAATCGAACTAGAACACTAGGGTGGTGGCTCAACTCTAGTGATAATCCCAATGCGGGAGCATCCTGTTGCATCTGGTTGCATAACTATTTCCACAGGATCCGGTTGTAAATGACATGCCCCCTAGGGGGTGTGTCATTTAGAACTGTGTTTTTGGTATGTGCAGTTCAAAAACCCAGATACGGCATCTGGATCAAGCGGGATCCAGATTCCGCAGGATCTGGATTACATAAAGCCACATTTTGATTCAACCTGGAGCGCTCCAGATCCGGGTGTTCACGGTTTTTGTCACAGAGACTAAATTTGCAACAAAATATTGGTCTCAGTGCAAATAACGTAATCAACCAGATCAGGGGGGACGAGAAGAACTGGATGCACCTGCAAGTGCCTGCAGCCCCATTGAAAGTCAATGCAACACAAGCGGAAACTCTCTAGAGATCTCAGGCAGGCAGGTAAGTATAAAAATAATCCTTTATTTCTTTGATTAAAACATCATGGTACAGGCAGCGGATACCCTACCTCCTACACACTGGGGTGTCATTGCCTGTACCATGATATTTTGATCAAAGAAATAAATGATTGTTTTTATACTTACCTGCAGGGGGTAACTACAATAGGTGCAGGGGTTGCGATCGCACCCGGGCCCTGCAATAATTGGAAGCCCCATTAGAGCTTTCACATCGGGGCCCCTAGGCCTGAAGTTACGCCATTGCTTACCTGCCTGCCTGAGATCGCTGGAGAGTTGAGGCTTGTATTGGATTTATACCAGTCGGTACCAGGGCAGCTCCGTGCGACGGTGTGGAACTTGGAAGCCGAGGGTTGATCTGAACTCTTCCTTATTATTACCGTATATACTCGTGTATAAGCCGACCCGTGTATAAGCCGACCCCGCTACTTTTGCCCCCAAAATCTGGGAAAACCTATTGACTCGTGTTTAAGCCGATGGTGGACCCCAGCACATTTATATAGCCCCCAGCAGTGTGGTATACAGGCCCCCCAGTGGTATACAGGCCTCCCCAGTGGTAGTATACAGCCCCCAGCAGTGTGGTATACAGCAGCCTCCCCAGTGGTACATACAGGCCCCCGCAGTGTTACAGCAGCCTCCCCAGTGGTATATACAGCAGCAGCCCCAGTGGTAGTATACAGCAGCCCCAGAGGTATATACAGCAGCCCCAGAGGTATATACAGCAGCCCCAGTGGTAGTATACAGCAGCCCCAGAGGTATATACAGCAGCCCCAGTGGTAGTATACAGCAGCCCCAGAGGTATATACAGCAGCCCTAGAGGTATATACAGCAGCCCCAGTGGTAGTATACAGAAGCCCCAGAGGTAGTATACAGCAGCCCCAGTAGTAGTATACAGCAGCCTCAGTGGTATATACAGCAGCCCCAGAGGTATATACAGCAGCCCCAGTGGTAGTATACAGCAGCCCCAGAGGTATATACAGCAGCCCTAGAGGTATATACAGCAGCCCCAGTGGTAGTATACAGAAGCCCCAGAGGTATATACAGCAGCCCTAGAGGTATATACAGCAGCCCCAGTGGTAGTATACAGAAGCCCCAGAGGTATATACAGCAGCCCTAGAGGTATATACAGCAGTCCCAGTGGTAGTATACAGAAGCCCCAGAGGTAGTATACAGCAGCCCCAGTAGTAGTATACAGCAGCCTCAGTGGTATATACAGCAGTAGCCCCAGGGGTATATACAGCAGCAGCCCCAGGGGTATATACAGCAGCAGCCCCAGGGGTATATACAGCAGCAGCCCCAGGGGGTATATACAGCAGCAGCCCCAGGGGGTATATACAGCAGCAGCCCCAGGGGGTATATACAGCAGCAGCCCCAGGGGGTATATACAGCAGCAGCCCCAGGGGGTATATACAGCAGCAGCCCCAGGGGTTATATACAGCAGCAGCCCCAGGGGTATACAGACCTCCCCCCCATCAGTAGTATCCAGGGGCCCCAGCTGTATACAGCAGCCCCAGCTGTATACAGCCCCCCCGTGGTATCCAGGGCCCCCCTTGCTGCACACCTGTAAAGTAAGATGTCAGTATACTTATCGCTGCCGAACAATGACGTCATTTCCTGTGCGCCGGAGAAGGAAGCATGAAGACACGGAGCAGCGCGGTGACCGAGCAGCGGAGCGTCAGCGGTGGCAGCGGCGGCAGCGATAAGTATACTGACATCTTACTTTACAGGTGTGCAGCAAGGGGGGCCCTGGATACCACGGGGGGGGGGGCTGTATACAGCTGGGGCTACCGTATATACCCGTGTATAAGCCGAGGGGGGACTTTTCAGCACATTTTTTGTGCTGAAAAACTCGGCTACTACACGAGTATATACGGTATATTGAAAGTCAATGTGGCCGAAAATGTATGCGGGTGCATCCAGTGTCAGTCGGATTCACATGGATGCCAAAAAACAGCAGTGTGAAAACAATCTAAGAAAGGAGCTTGATGCCTAAGCATAGTAGATTCACCACCTTGAAAGCTTGGAGTTCCTCAGACATTTTCTAGTCGTTAATGGACCAACTCTGTTTATTCTCATCGTTCATGTGCTAGTAATAGGCTGAATGGTTCATTGTCTATTCACTAACTCTAAGGCATCTTAATAAACTAAAATATTCACAGAAGCCTACGGAGGCTCTAAAAGAATCACAGCCCTTAATTATTCTAGTCTGACTGTGATTACGACTTTATTATATATCTCTGCCCAGAGCCTAAACAATCACACATTTTCCTTTTGGTTATTACAATTTAATATACAATTAGCATAATAACTAGCCAAATGTAAATGTCATGGCCCGAGGGACCGCTAATTATCCAACATAAGCAGTGTGATCATTTTGTGGCATCGGTAGTGTAGAAATGTGATTTTGGGAATAATCCTCGGTGACCTCAAATCCCACTGCTTGCTTTAGAAGTCACATATATTGGTTATTAATCTTCTCCAGGTATGAGAATCTCTACAGCTGTGTATGGTACTGTCGCCTCCTGAGGACATGGACATACCGATATATGCCTTTTTCCTTTTTTCTCTTCAACATTTTCATCATTTTTTTATCCATAGCCTTAAAGGAAAACCAAACCTAATGTCTGAAACAGAAAAATAGCTTCTTATATCATTCATACAGATGTAGACATATTCCTGGGAGGTCTGCAGAACTGGAGATATGTAATATTGAGAAAGCAGCATACAATAGTTATTACACAAAAGCATAAACCACTGTATATGATCAATTATATAGATTAATAAAGTTTACCCCATTTATTTATTTATTTATCAAGGGTTGTGCAACAATAGAAAAACAAGTCTGTTTCTTTCTAAGGCTGGCTTCACACTGCGGCGGCGTCCGGTCCGGGGCTGTCAGGAGTGACAGCCTGGACCGGAGTTTTTCTGCATAGAATATCATCGGGCTGCACGGAGCTGGATCGCGGCGGGTGTTAATTATCTGCTATCCGGCTGCTGTGTCGCCGGATGAATCCTGCAGAAGTGGGGATTTGTCTGCCGATTCCAAAAACGGTGCATGCAACGTTTCTGGAGTCGGCAGACAAATCCCCACTTCTGCAGGACTCATCCGGCGACACAGCAGCCGGATAGCAGATAATTAACACCCGCCGCGATCCAGCTCCGTGCAGCCCGATGATATTCTATGCAGAAAAACTCCGGTCCAGGCTGTCACTCCTGACAGCCCCGGACCGGACACCGCCGCAGTGTGAAGGCACCCTTAAAGAGTTCATCCCCATTCACTTTCATAGAGTTCAGCTGTAAAGTAACTGCCTGTGGGTGGTGAGGTGCTGTTTTTGGAATAAATGTTATTATGTTTTTCTAATCCCGTAAAATCTCTTCTAAGGAGTTAAAAATGACATTTGAGCTACATATGACAACTTACTACCCTTTAATGACCAATGATGGCTATACCCGTCATGGCTTTGAACTGTCACTGCATGTAAACACTCTATTTGGTTAAAGAAATGCAGGCAATATCATCCTAAATTTACCACTAACATGAAGTCCAATATGTCATGAAAAATCAGTCTTGGAATCACTGGGATATGTTGAAGCGTTCCAGAGTTATAACCTCAGAAAGTGACACTAGTCAGAATTGCAAAAATGAGGCTTGGTCCTTAAGGGAAGGGGTTAAGAGATCCCAAATTTGCAGCAATACCTGTCCATATTACCCTACCATACTGTGTTTGCACTAGCTGAAGCCATAATGGGCCGCCCCTACATCCAGTCACTAATTGTTCACTATATCAGTATGATTGGCACGTGACGTTCTGTACCAGAAAGTTGACATGTACAGAATAACTTCACTCCTCAACAAACCAAAAAGAGAAATTAACGCAAGGCCAAAGTATAATATACAATTCAGGGTGATTTCACATTGTGTTATATCACGCGTTCAGTGCTCCTGTTGGGGCTTATGTCTGAACCCCCGGAAAACGGACTTGGGACATATGAGCCGATGGGGCAATTGACTTGAATAGTGCAGACGGAGTCAACGTGTGCTATGTTGTGCACCATTTTTGGAAGTAAACTTTTACTGTAGATTGCATTCGGGTGTCCGCCTGAAGTAAACGTGGGACAGTATTATAGGCCTTTGACTGTTGGTAATCCAATAAAGTCTTACCATTGTGTGTTTCCCTCACCCTGTGTTGTCTAAATAGTGTTTTACCCAAGGGAAGAAGTTCGGTCATTTGGTGGGATGAGCCCTGGTCCATGTGGTTTTTCTAAAGACAGCCATGCCAATGGACAAGAGTACCCACTGCCCCTTGTGTCTTCACAATTGGTGGAGACAGTGGGGTTGGTTCTACTCAGGCCAGCTGATCCGAGGAAGCTACAGGGGTCTGGTGTTTGTAGGTACTGTCCAAGTGCTCAAAACTGAGGGAGTCATATAGGCATACCTAGCAGGCCATAGATGAGGCATACTGGTTTCAGATGCCACCATGTCTAACCACTCCAGCTCAGTTAGCAACGAGGTCCAAAGTGGATATACAGCCTCAGCAGTAAATGAATACTACAGGAGCTGTGCCAAAATTGACAGATCAAATACAGGGACACTGACATACGGTAAGATTTGATCAAGGAATTGGTCCGTTGGGATGCCCAGAACATTGCGGAGGATGATGAGGACACTGCTGAGATTGACCCAAAAGATTTAAACTATGTGTCAAATCAAGGATCCAATGGCAGTCTGCAATCAACATCCCAGTCCCGAGCAGCCTGAATCAAGGAGTTGTTAGCCGCATTGGGGTCTGAAGCCTGAAGCGAGGATAAAGCTTGTGTTTTGTAATTAGTTTTGGAAGTTTCAGTATCCCTATTACCAGCATCAACCACTCGAATAAGACAATCTTGCTACCCAATAGAAGTCCCACCAGGACAAAGGTCTACAAACAGGGTCTGTGGCTGGTTTCACACTGCAGTTTTTTTCCTGATCAGGTTCCATCAGATTTGTGTGCCAAAACCAGGAGTGTCTCCAAAACTCAGAACAGGTGTCAATCTTTCAATTATAGTTTTTCTCTGCAAGTTCCTCTCCTGGTTCCTCTCCGGGTTTTAGCACACAAACCTGATCGAATCTGATCAGGGGAAAATCTGCAGTGTGAAACCAGCCTGTGACTTGCCCAATCCACGATGCTGTCACACATGTGGGCACATTGGACATAGAGACAAAGACTGTGTCTAAAGCCTAGGCTACTGATGGATCTTTCTCTGGCCGCCTCATCAACAGCACCTCTCACCAGGATCCAGCAGTTTTCCAGGGCTAATTAAGATGAAGAGGACTGTTCTTAATTAGACCAGATTTATTGTACTTTTTTTTTCTAACTCACGATCATTGTTTCATGTTAGACTGATTGTGGATTGCTAAATAAATGTGGATTGCCTCAGCCCCTCTGTCTACATCATTCAGTGGGAAATTATGCAGTCAGATTGAACTGGCAACCAATCAAAGAACAGCCTTATCCCACAAATCTTAAAAGAAGGCAGTATCAAGAAAGGAGAATTGGGGGGTATAAAAAGGGAATTGATCCTGTCACCATGTTCTTCATTTTCTACAAGACTTCAGCCTAAGATCCAAGGATCCAGCTGGAGGATCACTTTCTTCAGGACTTTAGCTTGGGATCCAGGGTTCCATCTGGAAGATCATAGACTGCTTCACTGCCAGATTGGGACACCTTTGTCACCTGGCTACATACCTTGCTGTGTTACTTCAGCCTAGGATCCATGGTTCCAGCTGGAAGAGGGAGACAGGGTCCCAACAACAACTGAATTGTTCCATATCGTTGCTGCGTCGCTGGTCAGATCTGTTTGACATCTCACCAGCGACCACGTAGCGACGCACCAGCGATCCCGGTCAGGTTAAATCGTGGTCGTGATCGCTGGAAAGTTGCAGCGTGTAAAAATGCCTTTTTAACAAACTCATAAACTTCTTGTAAGGGTTTGATTTGTGAACATGTGCTAAATGCAAACTTAAAAAGTAAAAAAAAAAAAGATATCAAAAGTTTCCATTTCTACTGCCAAATGATTTTCTTGTTTCCAGGAATGGCGTACTTAGCAATTCAAATGCACATTGGCTTAATAGTTAATTTCATTGCTTAGCATTTTCCTAACTCTCCCCATATGTTATCTGGCTTATCTCCTGCATCTTGTATCTAAATGCTTCTCTGTGTTTGTGTGTTGTTTTGTTATTTTTTTCTCTCTTCTGAATGTGTTTTATTGACCCATCAATTGTGATTAGTTGATGAAAGAAACTGTGAGCAAGAAAGCATGGTGTCTTTGAGGAGCTTTGTGTTTTCATTATCACCTCTTTTATCTCCCTTCTTATTCTTCACATATACATTCCCAACCCTTTAGTACTCTATGGGGCTGCAATAATCTGCTCTACACAAACTTTTACAAGAATTACTTCTCATGTCTGAACTGGGTTAGCACAGCAGTAAGAACTGATGGGAACATTTTGCCAAAAACAGCTGAAACGCTGTTGCATGAAGCAGAAGACTTGGGCGTACGCGGGCTGTTTCTTTATCAGCATCAGTTGTACATTGACAGAATTCTGATGATGAATTGTGTTGCTTTGCTTGTTAGTTTTGTTGACTTATTTGCATCGTGTCTAGCATCATTTGGCTGCAAACTATGAAATAAAGTGACACTACCTTCTGATGCTACCCTTAGGCTAGTGGAGAGGACCCATTGAAGTACACCTATGTGCGAAACGGCCGTAGTCCCATCTATAGCCTGAATCCTCCTACATGCCCGCCTAAATCCTTGTTGAAATAAAGCGCATGAAGAAATACCTCTGGTGAGTGCAGCTTCATTCCTTCTATCTTTGATGCGTTACTCTCATAGCCACTTTACACGTCCCAACGTCGGTCCGATATTGGATCCAACGCCGCGGGAGCGCGCTTTTTCTGGGCAGAATTCCAAGATCGCATAGGAGATGTTATACAGCGCGATATCGGCAGGCAACGCCACTACGATGTATACGCTCCCTTGTACGGCCGACCCAGGAACGACCATTTAACATGGGACAGGATAGGGGAAGTTGTACTCCACATCGTAGTTGGGCTTTTACACAGCACGATCTGGCCACAACGCCCATCCAATATCGGGCCGTTGGAGAGCAGGCTCATTTGATCCCCAATATCGTTTTGGCATCGTTCGTGCATCATATTGGACATTTATACCACACAACGCACGAACGATATCGGGGCCAACGCACGAACCACGTGACTTTTGGTCGGAGTTGGACGCCGATATCGGACGTGTAAAGTGGCCATAAGGCTATTGTCAGATGGCCTCATCCGAGAGAATTGGGCCAATTATGCAAATTATTCTTTGATCATACTGACCAGAGTTTAACAGAGTGTGATCAGTGTGATCTGATTCTCTCACATGAGGAGAAGATGAAAAACAAATGTCTCCATCTTTTACATTGTGTCAGTCCTTGAAAATTGGACTCTATCTCAGATGTCATCTGAGTGCAGTACAATGTATTCTATGTACCCATTGGATAAATGGATCCAACTCAGTCATGCTGCGATTTTTTTTGTCCTTAGATCGGCTTCGTCCGTGGAAAAAATACATGTGCTAGGCCTCATAGAATAATCTTGGTCCGAATGTTATCCAAAGTTTTTTTTTTTTTGTTTTTTTTTTAACAAATATTTTATTTGGTTTACAGCTTTCCAGAGAAACGTAACATAGTAATTGAGACTAACAAAATTACATCCAACAAACGAAAGTTCCCCCGCCTCCCCCTAATCCCTCCCCATCCCGGCAGTGCCCTTGTCCCAGATGAAACAGATAAAAATGAAAAGAATGAAAAAAAAAAAAAATACATGAGAATAAGTGTAAAAAGATAATCAAACATCTGTCCAATGACCCCGATCAAGTAAACATCTACGTAGTTCAAGAAACCGCCAGTCTCCCCAGACCACCCTGTAGCTGCTCCAAAAGATACCAAGTGGAGTCCCGAAAGGGCATCACCACGGATATGATTTCCTCGTCCGACAGGTAATGTAATATAAATTCCCTCTATTTCTTAAAAAATTTCTCTGTTAGTTCATCTTTGTTCAACTCCGCATCTATACTTTCGAACCTCATTGCTCTTTTGATATCAGAGACAATCAAGTCACTCGACGGCGGCCTGGCGTCCAACCAGTGACGCAGTATCGCCCTCTTGGCTAATATTGCCACGGTGTGTAATATACGTTGCTCATGTCTTGTACCGTGGGAGTCAGTGATGCAGTGAAATACCCACCCGTCTTTGCCAAGATCTTTTGAACATCCAGTAATCTCCCCTGCCATGGTATTCATGAAGGACCATAAAGGGCGCAATGTCCTGCATTCCCAGATCCCATGTAGGAGATCAGTATTCTGTGTCTGACATTTCGGGCAAGCCTGCCGCCTGTCTACATTGCTCGTGTTGGGGTAAGATCTAAAACCATAAATCGCCCTGTGTATCAAGCGAAACTGGGAGTCACGCCACTGCTCATTAATAACATTTTTTCTGAAGGTCCTCCACCCCACCAGAATCCGGTCTCCCAGGGTTGCATCCCCCAGCCTCGACTCCCATCCCTTGAAGATCCGCTGCTGTGTGCACGGTAGAAGTTGGGGACCTAGCTCTTTATATGAAGTTGTTAGTTATGCCTCTGGAGAGCAGATCATCCCACACGTTCACAATACATTCTGACTGGACATTCACCAGTTTTTTTATGATGTAATGCTCAAGTTGTTTGAACTGTATCATGTGATGATCCGGCAAGGCCAGGGTGCTCAGCAGTTCGATGCCACTCAACGATCTAGACTCCGAGTGGCATAGGAGATCTCCCGCCGTCTCAATCCCCTTTTCCCTCCAAGTTATCCAAAGTTTTGTCAGATTGCACTTGGCCTGAAAATACTTTGGTTTGAGGCTGTTCCAATAATGATTATTTTGGTCCATTTTTTAATGTTGCAGAGTTCCTGCCCCCATTCGTGAATTTAGGCTATTTGCATTTTTCATTATATCTTTTTAGTGAGCTTTTTTACATGTATTTTATTTTTTGCTGCTGTTGCTTTTGTGTCTTTTTCACATGATGAAACCTACTAATATAACAAGATTGTTATTAGCACCCAATGGAAGAGTAGGGCAATACTTTCACCCTAGTGTATGGCGCACGTCACCTCCAAGGAGTCTTCTTGGAAAATGAGTAGGCCCTGTAACGATAAAAAACAGTGCCTCACAAGTTGGTAAATTACACCACATTCTTTATTCCACCTCCAGTACCGACGTTTCAATCCATCACAGGGACCTTTATTACAGGGACTTTATCGTCACTACTGGAGGTGGAATAAACAATGTGATGTAATTCACCAACTTGTGCGCTTGCTTTAACCCTTTGATGGAACCTAATAAGTCTATTTAAGGAGCATAAAACAAATGCCTGATCCTGATGGCATGACCATGAGCGAGGGAATAGCTATGAGGATAAAAGTTTCAGGGTGATGGCAAATAGTCCAAAATACATATCTCTTCAGTCTTTCACATGGCACTGGTGATGACTGCAGCGGGATGGGATTCCATTACTAATTGTGCTATGGAACCATTGGGTCATTTTTTTAAGGCATTACATTTCAGGACGTAAGGATTGTTACATGTCCTTCCACCAGGTATGTCAATGCAGAGCATCATAATCTCATTGATTCCTGTTTTCCAGATTTTGTTTAGATATCAGTAGAGGGCAGATTTCATGTAGCTGAAAAATATTTACATTTTTGTATTCGTATTATTGCCATTAGAGCCTTACCCCTTCTATATGTTCTATGTGGATCCAAGTTTGGTTTAGTTGAGTTGTTGGGAGTCTAGGTCTTTGAGACATATTTTGGATGACAAAATGTAACCATGTTGTGGTCAGTTATAAATATTCAAATATATTGGATAATAGATAAAACCAGTGGCGTAACTTCAGGCCCAGGGGCCCCGGTGCGAAAGCTCCAATGGGGCCCCCAATTATTGCAAATCTTTAGTAGTATTAGTCGTTTTCTATAGGCCAAAGGGACTTTTGGGGCCCCCCTAGGCTGCAGGGCCCGGGTGCGATCGCAACCCCTGCACCTATTGTAGTTACGCCCCTGGATAAAACATACACAGTAGATATACATGAAATGAGTAAGCAATAAACTTATCTTACCCCTCTATTTACCTACTGTAGATCCCTAAATAAATACTTATCTCCATATGTTTTCTTAGGATACCCACACACCAGATAGCTGTTCCTTAATATTTTCTCACACATATCAGATAGCTGTTCCCTAGTACTCCCCCATACACATGAAATAACTGTTCCCCAGCATTTCCCTATACACAAGATATCTGTTCTCTAGTAGAATCATAGAATTGTGGAATGATAAAGTTGGAAGGGACCTCAATGGCCATCATGTCCAACCCCTGTGACCGCAGGTTTTCCTAAATCATCCCAGCTACAAACCCTGGCAAAAATTATGGAAACACCTGGCTCGGAGGATGTCCATTCAGTTGTTTAATGTTGCAGAAAAAAAGCAGATCACACACATGGCACAAAACTAAAGTCATTTCAAATGGCAACTTTATGGCTTTAAGAAACACTAAAAGAAATCAAGATAAAAAAGTGGTAGTCAGTAAGGGTGTCTTTTTTCAGACCAAGCAGAGGGAAAAAATTATGGACTTTGAAAAAAAAACGTCTAAAATGCTCCCAAAAACAGATTTAAGGCAAAAATGGATTTGTATGTGTGAACCTGGCCCATGATTGATTTCCTCTTGCTTTTTTCAGCCTAATGATTGTCTATTTTTCTTCCATTGAGAGTTCCTTTGACCGCATACGGTGGGTTCACAGCAGCGGCATCAGCTTCAGCTTCAAATTTCAACACCTGAAATCAGCTCCAGACCTTTTACCTGCTTAATTGATGATGGATTCACAAGATAATATCCATGCAGACCATTAATGAGCTTTTGAGATAATTGTACAATTATTTTTGGTCACTTGAAAAAGAGGGAGCAACATATTAAAGAGCTGTAATTCCTAAACTTTCACTCCGATTAGGATGTGATACCATGAAATTAAAGTTTTAGCTCATATTGATAATATAAATATATATGCAAAATATGTTTTAATACACAAATAAAATGCCAAAACTTGTATTCAACTGTCCAAATATTTCTAGACCTAACTGTAGTACGTTAGAAGTTCAATTAGTAATGACAGAGAAAGACTGTGCAGGTAAACACTCCATTCATAAGAATAATGCTAACATCTAGTGTCTAGAGGTTAATTTCTTCTATTCAGGAGGAAGTGCAGATGAAAATCACACCTCATAGTGTTAGTTGAAGGGGACCACTCCTTGTTAATGAATCAAGAAGAAAAGAAGGTGGACCAGCGCGGATTTGCAGTGTTTCTTCCGGTTGGACAAAATGTCCAAATTAGAACAGTAGCTGGTTGGCACTGTAGTAACCCCACTGGATGTTGATGCTTAGACAATGATGGGAACTCTAAGTGGCACAGGAGTGATGGTGGTCTGGATGATGAGCTATGGTCCAATTAAAAAGGGATTGTCCCACCCTAAAGTCTGATTCTCTGCTGTTTCAATTACTACAATGTCAACAATGAAGAAACATTGGCACCCTAGATTTAGGCTATGTGCCTACTGTGTGTTTTTGCTGCATTTTTTTGCTGCATTTCTGCTCCAAAAACGCAGCACCCAGAGCTTTGTAGTGAAAGTCAATGTGATTTTCCAAAACCTCTGCCCACATGTACGTTTTTGGGTGCTGCTTTCTTGTTACAGAAATTGCCTACGTGTTTTTTATGTTGCTGCAATTAACATGCTATATTTGGGCTGCATTTTCTCCATAGATTCCCTTTTACTCCCCAAAAAAGCATCACGAACGGATGGGTATTCCCATAGTCCGTTTGTGGTGCTATTTTCCTGCAATTTCCAAAACAAAAACTCTGCAATACTCACCCTCCCCAGCGAGCCCGTAGTGATCCCGGGTGATTCTTTCTCCGCACACTGCCGGGAGATGTCTTTATCTATCCTCCAGCACCTTGCACTGTGTGACTCAGCCTGTCACATGGTGCGCAGGAGCAGGCAGATAGATAAAGACATCTCCCGGCAGTGTACGAAGAAAGAATCACTGGGGATCACTACGGGCTCGCTGGGGAGGGTGAGTATTGCAGAGTTTTTGGCCATGTTCACACACATGCGTTTTTTTGCCCATCCCTGCGTTTTTTGGGCTCTTAAAAAAAACGCAGGTGCGTTAACGCAGGGTACATTTGAGTGTACATGCGTTTTTCAGCTCCATTTGCGTTTTTTTCCTCCAGTCCAAAAAACGCTGCATGCAGCGTTTTTGGGTGCTGGAAAAAAACGCAGGGGTGGTTTCTCAAAAACGCATGCGTTTTTTTAACATGGACCCCTATGAGAAACGCATGCGTCAACGCAAGTGCCTATATGTGCCCTGCGTTAACGCATAAAAAAACGCATGCGTTTTTGGGAAAACGCACATGCGTTTCTATAACATGGGGCCCTATGGGAAACGCATGCGTTTTTAAAAGGCACATTTATGCACCCTGCGTTAACGCTTGCGTTTTTGCCTGCGTTTTTGAGGAAAGTCCAAAAAGGCAAAATTTCCTTTCAGACACACAAGAGACATTTAGCACTCCTAAAAAAACGCAAGTGCTTTTAAGAGTGCTAAAAAAAACCGCAAATTGTGTGTGAACAATGCCTTTGTTTTGGAAATTGCAAACAAAATAGCACCGATACTCACCGGGGAGAGTACAAAAGTGTCTGCGTGTCTGTCTATATGTTTCTGTCTGTCTGTGATTGTGTATCCCCTTATTTGTGCTGCTTTTGTTTATAGACAGCTGCGTTTGTACCGCTGACAAACGTAGCACAAAAACTATGCACAGTGGGCACATAGGGCCGATAGAATTTAGAAAAGCAGAACACTCCATTGAGAGACTGGAACCGTATTCAAAGTCTACTAAACAAAACCCAAACTCAATGGCTGTAATCATCACATGAGATCGCTGCAAAATACGGAGTCGGCAAGCAGTTGCCATCACAATGCAGGAAGCAAAACAAAATCTGGGGGCTTGTTCAAGGCCGGATAAAATATTTTCTTAACTGTGAGGAGCTTATCAGAGAAATTTCCATGTAACGAGACATCATTTTGAAAAGTGAAATAAAACGAGTGTTTATCTTACGGCGTATATTTAACAGATGTTTCGCTCTATAGAGCCCCCGTCTGTCCCTCTGTGATTGCTATTGTTATGGAGATGAACACAAGTTTGCACAAGGTCATCCCAAAAAAACAACCTGAAGACTCGTCACATTTCTGAGGCAGCCGAAATGCGTTTACGAGCAGCAGGTGTATTCCCACAGAAGACACTAACGCTATTAACGGCACAGTAAGGAGTACACAATAATAGGCTGTTAACTCAGCCTTTCTGACAAGAGCACCAGGAAAGGACACTATGAAGCTATTAATAATAAATTATGCACATTTCGTACAGAGGGAAAAAAAAGAAGGAAAATGCTTTCTTTAGCAGATCGCAGCTTGTGTCAATTTACATTTCTTTGCTACGACTTTATTTACCTTTTAATTGCAATATTTTATGCACGGTCGTGGTGAATCGCTATACTTTGCTTGTCCCATAAGCACTAAAAAGGCCTGAGATGCTGTGCTTAAAAGTGGTCATTGTGGATCCTGGTGGCAATTAAAATATTTATATGATCCAAATACAGAAGTGCCCCGGTCATCCTGCCATCCAATTAGGCCCAGTAGGAAGCGATTTTATGTTTTCCAATAAAACAAAAAATGCTTTGAAATGCCTAATCATCAGTTACGATGGGAGGCTATTATAGAGCTGTAAAAACTTTTGGTTTGTTCTTGTTAAAAAGAATAGCTACAGTGGTATGAAAACGCTTGGGCACCCCTGGTCAACATGACTGTTATTGCGAACAGTTGAACAAGTTGAAGATGAAATAATCTGTATAAGGCATACAGTTAAAGATGACACATTTTCTTTGTATATTAGGCAAAAAAAAGTCATCTTTAACATCTCTTAGACTGAAAGCCCTTGTGGACAGGTTTCCCTCCCCACCTGTACCTGTGCGACTTGATTGTCCATATATTTGTACTTGTTCTCGTCTGCCCTTTCCATATGTAAAGCGCCATGGAATCTAATGGTGCTATGTACAATGCCTTGTGAAAGTATTCGGTCACCTTGAACTTTTCAACCTTTTGCCACATTTCAGGCTTCAAACATAAAGATATAAACTCTAATTTTTTTGTGAAGAATCGACATCAAGTGCGACACAATCGTGAAGTGGAACAAAATTTATTGGATATTTAAAACTTTTTTAACAAATAAAAAACTGAAAAGTGGGGCGTGCAATATTACCGTATATACTCGCGTATAAGCTGAGTTTTTCAGCCCAAAAATTGGGCTGAAAAGTACCCCCCTCGGCTTATACGCGAGTCAGTGCTGTATACCGATGTATACATCGGTACATACCGATGTATACATCGGTATACAGCAGCCCCCGCATCCCCAGTAATCCAGGGCCCCCCAGCGTCTCTCCGGTCACCTGAAAAGCAAACTATACTTATCAGTGTCCGCTGTCCGCGCCCGCTCGCCTCTGCCCGGTCTGCCGTCTGCGATCCTCCATCTTCATGCGGCGTCTTCCGGGTTCCTGTGCTCGTCGCAGGGAATGACGTCATTCCCTGCGACGAGCACAGGAAACCGGAAGACGCCGCATGAAGAAGGAGGATCGCAGACGGCACTGTCACGGCAGAGGCGAGCGGGCGCGGACAGCGGACACTGATAAGTATAGTTTGCTTTTCAGGTGACCGGAGAGACGCTGGGGGGGCCCTGGATTACTGGGGCCCTGTATACTACCGCTGGGGCTGCAATCTACTACCACTGGGGCTGTATATACTACCACTGGGGCTGTATATACTACCACTGGGGCTGTATATACCACTGGGGCTGTATATACTGCTGGGGCCCTGTATACTACCGCTGGGGCTGCAATCTACTACCACTGGGGCTGTATATACTACCACTGGGGCTGTATATACTACCACTGGGGCTGAATATACCTGTGGGGCTGCTGTATACTACACTGGGGCTGTATATACCTGTGGGGCTGCTGTATACTACCACTGGGGCTGTATATACCTGTGGGGCTGCTGTATACTACCACTGGGGCTGTATATACCTGTGGGGCTGCTGTATACTACACTGGGGCTGTATATACCTCTGGGGCTGCTGTATACTACCACTGGGGCTGTATATACCTGTGGGGCTGCTGTATACTACCACTGGGGCTGTATATACCTCTGGGGCTGCTGGATGCTACCACTGGGGCTGTATATACCTGTAGGGCTGCTGTATACTACCACTGGGGCTGTATATACCTCTGGGGCTGCTGTATACTACCACTGGGGCTGTATATACTTCTGGGGCTGCTGTATACTACCACTGGGGCTGTATATACCTCTGGGGCTGCTGGATACTACCACTGGGGCTGTATATACCTCTGGGGCTGCTGGATGCTACCACTGGGGCTATATATACCTCTGGGGCTGCTGTATACTACCAATGGGGCTGTATATACCTCTGAGGCTGCTGTATACTACCTCTGGGGCTGCTGTATACTACCACTGGGGCTGCTGTATACTACCACTGGGGCTGCTGTATACTACCACTGGGGCTGCTGTATATACCTTTGGGGCTGCTGTATACTACCTCTGGGGATGCTGTATACTACCACTGGGGCTGTATATACCTCTGGGGCTGCTGTATACTACCACTGGGGCTGTATATACTTCTGGGGCTGCTGTATACTACCACTGGGGCTGTATATACCTCTGGGGCTGCTGGATACTACCACTGGGGCTGTATATACCTCTGGGGCTGCTGGATGCTACCACTGGGGCTATATATACCTCTGGGGCTGCTGTATACTACCAATGGGGCTGTATATACCTCTGAGGCTGCTGTATACTACCTCTGGGGCTGCTGTATACTACCACTGGGGCTGCTGTATACTACCACTGGGGCTGCTGTATACTACCACTGGGGCTGCTGTATATACCTTTGGGGCTGCTGTATACTACCTCTGGGGATGCTGTATACTACCACTGGGGCTGTATATACCTCTGGGGCTGCTGTATACTACCAATGGGGCTGTATATACCTCTGAGGCTGCTGTATACTACCTCTGGGGCTGCTGTATACTACCACTGGGGCTGCTGTATACTACCACTGGGGCTGCTGTATACTACCACTGGGGCTGCTGTATATACCTTTGGGGCTGCTGTATACTACCTCTGGGGATGCTGTATACTACCACTGGGGCTGTATATACCTCTGGGGATGCTGTATACTACCACTGGGGCTGTATATACCTCTGGGGATGCTGTATACTAACTACTGGAGCTGCTGCTGTATATACCACTGGGGCTGCTGCTGTATACTACCACTGGGGAGGCTGCTGTATACTACCATTGGGGGGCCTGTATACCACACTGCTGGGGGCTGTATACCTGTGCTGGAGTCCACCCTCGGCTTATACACGAGTCAATAGGTTTTCCCAGGTTTTGGGGGCAAAAGTAGGGGGGTCGGCTTATACACGGGTCGGCTTATACACGAGTATATACGGTATTCGTCCCCCTTGAGTTAATACTTTGTAGCGCCACCTTTTTCTGAGATTACAGCTGCAGTCTCTTGGGGTATGTCTCTATCAGTTTTTCACATCGAGAGACTTAAATTCTCGCCCATTCTTCCTTGCAGAACAGCTGGAGCTCAGTGAGGTTGGATGGAGAGCGTTTGTGAACAGCAGTTTTCAGCTCTTTCCACAGATTCTCGATTGGATTCAGGTCTGGACTGTGACTTGGTCATTCTAACACCTGGATACGGTTATTTTTGAGCCATTCCATTGTAGATTTTGCTTTATGTTTGGGATCATTGTCTTGCTGGAAGATAAATCTCTGTCCCAGTCTCAGGTCTTTTACAGACTCCAACAGGTTTTCTTCTAGTATGGTCCTGTATTTGGCTCCGTCCATCTTCCCATCAATTTTAACCATCTTCCCTGTCCCTGCTGAAGAAAAGCAGGCCCAAACCATGATGCTGCCACCACCATGTTTGACAGTGGGGATGGTGTTTTGAGGGTGATGAGCTGTGTTGCTTTTATTCCAAACATATCGTTTTGCATTGTGCCCAAAAGTTTGATTTTGGTTACATCTGACCAGAGCACCTTATTCCACATGTGTGGTGTCTCCCAGGTGGCTTGTGGCAAACTTCAAACGAGACTTTTTATGGATATCTTTGAGAAATGGCTTCTTCTTGCCACTCTTCCATAAAGGCCAGATTTGTGCAGTGTACGACAGATTGTTGTCCTATGGACAGACTCTCCCACCTCAGCTGTAGATCTCTGCAGTTCATCCAGAGTGATCATGGGCCTTTAGGCAGCATCTCTGATCCGTCTTCTCCTTGCTTGAGATTAAAGTTTCGAGGGACGGCCGGGTCTTGGTAGATGTGCAGTGGTCTGATACTCCTTCCATTTCAATATGATCGCTTGCACAGTGCTCCTTGATATGTTTAAAACTTGGGAAATTTTTTTGTATCCAAATCCGGCTTTAAACCACCACAACAGTATCTTGGACCTGCCTGGTGTGTTCATTGGTCTTCAAAACGCTCTCTGCACTTGAAACAGAACCCTGAGACTATCACAGAGCAGGTGCATTTATACGGAGACTTGATTACAGGTGGATTCTATTTATCATTACCAGTCATTTAGGACAACATTGGATCATTCAGAGATCCACACTGAACTTCTGGAGTGAGTTTGCTGCACTAAAAGTAAAGGGGCCGAATAATAGCCCCAATTTTCAGTTTTTTATTTGTTAAAAAAGTTTAAAATATGCAATAAATTTTCTTACACTTCACAATTGTGTCCCACTTCTTGATTCTTCACAAAAATATTAGAATTTTTATCTTTATGTTTGAAGCCTGAAACGTGGAAAAAGGTTGAAAAGTCAAGGGAGCGAAATACTTTCACAAGGCACTGTAAATAATAATAATAATTTTAAAAATTACAAAAAGGGAAATGGCCAATGCAAAAGCTTGGGCGCCCTTGGAGATTTATGTGCTCAAATAGCTTTGACCAAGGTTTCAGACCTTAAAGGTGTTGTATGGTCAAAATCAATAATTCCGCTGTGACTCTATTCGACTGCAGACTTATCAATCCTCCCAGCGCCTGCACTGTGCGCTGTGAGAATTTGTGCTTTCTAAACTGGCAGTTATTTGGTATGCATGTTCCTGGCCCCTTGGCCATAGCCCCCGACCAATGGACGCAGCCTCACTGAATACAAGTGAATGGAGTAAGGTGGTGCCCACTAGTTGTGTTGTTGCTAGGAGCATGTCTACTGCATAATTGCAGTCTGTTCCTGGTTTAAAAACTGCTATCCATGAAAGGTTCACCCTGCCATGGTCTGCAACACAATCTCAAATCATAATTAATTTACCCCCATGCTAAATGGTTCTATTCCTGAAATTTTGTGCCTTTTTTTCTCCACACATACCTTTGATCAATGTGGTAACTCGCCCACCCCAGGGCCATGGGGCACTTGGAACTGGGCTCCGGTTGCTCCAGGGGAGTCAAGGGGGTCGAGACCCGGCTTCCGTAACCCCGGGGGAGTCAATCCTTGTTAGGTTTAGGGTTCGGGGTTGTCGGATGGGGAATACATTTTGTAGAATGAATGTTTGTGATTCCACCTATGATTCTCGGTCAAGAGGAATCAACGCTGCGGGTCAGACCTCTGGGGTTGTTGGCATTGTAGCCTGATGTCTTCGCTCTCCATGGGTGGAGCAGTACCCCAGGGCAGATGTGTTCAATTGGGCTGGAAGTGCAAGGCTGTGTCCGGACTGGGCTTCTGTGTCTCGTCTGTTTTTGCAGTCGGCGGCTCTGCAGGCGGGGGAATGAAACAGTCTCACAAAGTGTTGGAATTCTGTACCCGGTTTACTCACTGAAGTTGCAACTGATTACCAGGTGCTTCTCTCTGCCAAGTTCCAGTCTAGTCTGTCCCCAAGGAACCGGGATTGTTTGCTCAAGACCCCCTTCGTGTTCGTTTCCTTTCTGTGGTCTCTCTCTCTCCCAGCGCTACTTATTCGCCTCTCCTGTCAGTACCTCCGCACGCAGTGCCCCAATCTGGCATCCATAGGTCCTGTCGGGTGACTGGAACTTGCCCTCTGACCCTAGTTCGGCTACCTTCTCAGCGGGTGAGTTGGGTTTCAGACACAGCTCCTCTACACACAGCGCCTCCACCTCATGGTCTCTGGTTCAGTGGTTTGGGCATACGCCATGTTCAGGGCCGGTCCCTGGTTCTTCAGCCTGTAAACGTGAAGTAAATGCGCATAGGGTCTTATCCTTTTTACAAAGGGTTATAGCGGTGTATATTAGGAACTGCTCACCTGGCTCGGTTGTGCCACCCACAACCGGTATAATCGCCTGTAAAATAGCTTATGGGATGGCTGCTGCAGGGCTGCACCTTCACGATAACCGTGGAAATAGGAATGCTGTAATGGGACAAAATGCCGGAAAGCCAGCGCTGCCACCAGGAATCACCAGAAACGATGAGTTAACTGGGCAGATTTTTCTTTATTTCATCCTAACCAGGTAGGTTGAAATAAAGAAAAATCTGCCCAGTTAACTTATCGTTTCCTGGTGATTCCTGGTGGCAGCGGGGGCATTCCGGCATTTTGTCCCATTACAGGGTCCCTGGTTCTTGACACAAAGGT
Organism: Allobates femoralis; assembly: GCA_033576535.1. Classification (NCBI taxonomy): domain Eukaryota; kingdom Metazoa; phylum Chordata; class Amphibia; order Anura; family Aromobatidae; genus Allobates; species Allobates femoralis. The sequence continues at coordinate 71,550,018 of JARQOC010000002.1, read as the reverse complement.
TGTTTTCACTCCACCTGTGCCCCTGGGGTCTTCTCTGTCCTCCGCACAACAACATCCCACTCCTACTCCCTTTTTCGTTGTCCCATTGACTGGGCCCTACCCCAAGTCTGCCCCTGGGTCCTAGGGTGTGTTGGGTGTTTTAGTGGGTGTCTGGGTTCACATTCTATTCCTTCAAGGACTGAGACACCACACCCATTCACTAGGTGCAGTACCCCTCATGGCGACTGGTGGGGGGCCACATAGGCAAAGTTTTATTTTAACCTCATCAGTCCACAGGACTTGTTTACAAAATGCATTAGGCTTGTTTAGATGTTCTTTTGCATACTTCTGACACTAAATCTTATGGTGAGGACGCAGGAGAGGTTTTCTTCTGATGCCACTTCCATGAAGGCCATATTTGTGCAGGTGTCTCTGAACAGAAGAACAATCTACAACAATTCCAGAGTCTACTAAATCTCCCTGAATTTCTATTTCAGTCAAGCAGGGATTAATATGATTTGCCTCTCTACCATTCCTATGAGCATCTCTCACTGAAATTTTGCTTGGTCTTCCAGACCTTATTTTGACCTCCACTGTAACTTTTAACTGCAATTTCATAATTACATTTCGAACTGAGGAAAGCGCAATTTGAAATCGCTTTGCTATCTTCTTATTGCCGTCTCTGGCTTTGCAGGCCTCTCCATTTTAATTTTCAGAGTGCTAGGCAACTGATTTAAAGAACCCATGGCTGCAGTTTTTTGACACAAACCACTGCAGTCTGTGGGCCCCTGTGGTTGGTGAAAGTCCCATCTACTGTTGGTATGTTATGCATTCGTGTTACCTTAATTACACTTTGTAAACTAACGTTTTAGTATATTTCATCTTGTTTGATTTTTTTACACATTTATAACCGCGGTCAACTTTGGAGACAGTTCCTCCAATTATGCCCGTGTCCAGCTCATGTATTATATTATCTGATTAGTATTTTCCTTTCAATTTTCTGTATTTATTGAAAAATGTATAATCTTTTTAATGAAGTACCAAATTAAAAATAATTATGTTTTTGTGACTTTTTGCATCAATTGGTGTGTAGTAGTTTACGGTGGATGCTAGTCCTCACACTTATGTAATCTATATTTATGGTGTGTAATCTTAAATAAGCTTTCCCACCTTGTCTTTGGAGGTGCACTGCTCCCCAGCTTTCTTTCTTGCTTCTTGCAAGGGGCTACTTTTTTCTTGATTGATCTACAGTTCAGACCTGCAGTACAGTCTGAATTGTGTACTCTCCGATGCTGCTGTAACGTGGCGTGTGGCGCCTTCGACCCACTCCCCTCCGATCTCATCCCAAACCTCACCGATGTCCTCATGCCTGCCCTAACCCACCTCTTCAACCTATCACTCACTACTGGCGTCTTTCCTTCATCCTTCAAACACGCCTTGATCTCACCCATCCTCAAAAAAACCTCCCTTGACCCATCATCCGTCGCCAAGTACCGCACAATATCTCTTCTCCCTTTCATATCCAAACTACTTGAACAACATGTCCACTCTGAACTGTCCTTCTACCTATCCTCCTGCTCCCTCTTCAACCGCCTACAATCCGGTTTCTGACCTCACCACTCCACCGAAACTGCCCTTACTAAAGTCACCAATGACCTACTGACCGCGAAGAGTAAAAAACACTACTCTGTCCACCTCCTCCTCGACCTATCCGACGCCTTCGACACAGCCAACCACCCCCTCCTACTCCAAATCCTAGAATCCCTTGGTATCAACGACCTCGCCCTCTCATATCTTACGGACCGCACTTTTAGCGTCACTGTCGGCGTTCCCCAGGGATCAGTACTGGGACCACTACTTTTCTCCATCTACACCCTTGGCCTATGTCAACTCATTGAGTCCTATGGCCTCCAGTACCATCTCTACGTCGACGACACCCAGATCTACCTCTCCAGGCCTGACATCACCTCCCTTCTGTCTAAAATTCCCCGATGCCCGACCGCCATCTCATCTTTCTTCTCTGCTCGCTTCCTCAAGTTGAACATGGACAAAACAGAGTTCATTGTCTTCCCCCCCAGCAGCCCTCCCTCTCTACCAGACCTGTCAATCCTAGTCAACGACTGCTCCCTCGCCCCAGTCCCCCATGCAAAGTGCCTCGGGGTCATCCTTGACTCCTCCCTCTCCTTCAAGCCCCACATCCAAGCCCTCGCCACCTCCTGCCGACTCCAACTCAAGAACATTTCACGTTTCTTAATCATGACACTACCAAAACTCTCGTCCACGCCCTCATCATCTCCCGCCTTGACTACTGCAACCTACTGCTCACTGGTCTCTCTGCCTGCTCCCTTGCACCCCTCCGCTCTATCCTAAAGTCAGCTGCCCGTCTAATCCACCTGCCTCCTTGCTATTCCCCTATCTCCCCTCTCCGCATGGCACTTCACTGGCTCCCCACCCCCCAAAGATCTCGATTAAAAATCCTAACCCTGTCTTACAAAGCAATCCACAACCTGTCCCCCTTACATCTCCGACATGGTCTCCCGATACCAATCTGCACGCAACCTATGCTCCTCACAAGAACTCCTCCTCTCCTCCCCCCTCATCTCATCCTCCCACAACCACATACAAGACTTCTCCCGCGCCTATACTCTGGAACTCTCTCCCCCAGCACGTCAGACACTTGCCTACCCTTAGCAGTTTCAAAAAGAACTTGAAAATGCATCTATTCCAACAAGCCTACAACCTATGATGAGACCCAGTGCCGCTCCACCAGACGCTTGGCGCTTCCCCTCCTATCGTGTCCTCTCCCACCCCTGTAGACTGTGAGCCCTCGTGGACAGGGCCCTCTCGCATCGTGTATCAGCAAGCCTTGACTGTCCATATGTACTGTACCTGTTCTTGTTACCCCCACTTCTTAAGTAAAGCGCCATGGAACCAATGGCGCTATATTAATAAATAATTATAATAATAATAATAGGTCTGCTTCTCTTGCACCCCAGCTCTCTACAAGAAAGATGAGGGCCTAGCTGCGTTTGTGAACTTGTGTCAAGGAGGCATTTTACCTATGCAGGACAAATGATGACAATAGCTTTGACTGGCCAGGACCAGATGTTAACCAGAGAGATCATGAGTTTCACTAGCTAATACAGAAGAGGGCGTCTGTGAAAGAACAATATATGGGCCATATGCAACACAAAAAAATCATCATAATGCACAATTCCCTCAGATTGTGAGGTAGAAGCGGACTCCATTAGCTCTTCGGCCCCTGTACTGCTGCACAGGTTGCACCATGGATATGTGCATCCCTGGCCAGTTCTTAATAAACGGTACTTTACTGCACAACCAGTTGATGGCAACTATATAGGATATAGTGAGCACATGACTTCTCATATGTTTCTTCATTAACACAGTATATCTCTACATACAATCTCTGCACCTCTTCACTTCACTGGTCCCTGCTTCAGATAGTCTCACTTTTTTCACCACAACCCAGCTTAGCACCACAGTACAGTTCATGAAAGTCATCTTTTCCACCTGCAGTTCTTCATCCTTTCTTCCTCCTAATGGAGTTGGCTGCCAACTGAATTTAACTTCAAGCTTCCTAACGCTTACGGAATCCACGATACTCCACTTGTCTCAGGCTCTGTCCATCCTGGCCCATTACCTTTGGAGTTTTAAACTAGAGCTCTCATACAATGGATTGCCTCCCTCTCATAAAAAAGAAAAGAATCGCCACCTTGCTTTGAGAACCCTGATGACTACCCTTGTACAACAAGATAGGTGAGATTCCACCATTTTTCTATTAACAAACATTTAATGTGATCCCTGACCAAGGGCATGGACTTTTCTCACTCTCAGATCAAAATACTCCTTTATAGATAACAATGGAGTTTTTTCTTGTTTTTGTTGTGTTCTTCCTTTTTTCTACAAGTGTGTGCCTTTGCCTATCTTTTTTTTGGTATCAATACATTTATACTCCTCTTGAATATTATTTAAAACTAAGATTTAAAAATTTCCTGTATTGCTAATTGGCCACCGTTTATAAAGCTTCAGTGGCAAAGAAGAGTAGAGATCACTTTAAATAGTCTTATGTACCTCGGAGCTCAGTTTATTCCTAACGTCTACAAAAGCCATCATCTAATCAGGTCATTAAGGCAAAAAATGTTTTCTAACACAATGTGACAATCACCCCAAATTAGCATTCCAATAGGAAATACACTTGTTTAAGTAAATATTACCATCTTTATCTTTGAAGAAAGCACTTAATGAAGCCATCAATTTTAAATGCTGTTATCAGCTCCTGAGGTGACTATTCTACAACTATATTGCTCTTACAGTCTAGAAAATGTCCCATTTGAGAGAACTTTGTTTTGAACCCCTTTTTATTACATTTTTTGATGGACCAAAATTTGAAGTATGGAGTTGCATGACTTTCTTATGCCCCTTGTAAAATGCATATTGTGCCAGGCAGGATAATCAAAGATCTATCAAGTAAAAGGCAGTACTCCTGCTCCCATGCACCAGACATAGACCACAGTCTTAGTGAATCACCCAGGTTGTATGGGGACTCCGGTGCATGGGCCCTGCTGTACTTGGGATGTCACTGGTGGCCTGCCCAGACCCATGGCCCTGGTGATCAACTGAAAAGAGGCTTAGGGAATGGTGATGAGGAAAAATATATAAAAGTTTGTCATGACGCCACCTGCAGATTCTGGTGATGGGCATCAGCGCCGCTTCAGACCTCCGGGGGAGATGATATTGCAGCCTGGATGGAGCAGTTCCCTGTAGGTGGAGCTGAGTCCCTGGGGCAGACCAGCACCAATGGTGGTGGAGCTGGATGTGGAGATAATCTGTGGAGCAGTGCAGCAGACGAACCGACACATGGAGGCTTTGTCACGCTACACGGGTACTTTACTCTGTAGACCAGTTCAGATGGCAGTTCAGCTTACAGCACAAACAGTCTATAATCAGGTAGCTGGTTGGGTAGTCACAGAGATTTGCAATGTCATTCAGTGGATCCCGTAGTATACCCTCTTGAAGATCCCGTGTCCTGCAGCTAAAACCTGCCCCGGCACAACCCTCTTGTATACCAGGCTCATTGGGGTGCTGAGATTTCCTCCTTTCTCTGTCTGAAGGGGCTCAACCTTTGGTGAGCAATCCTGGTGAGGCTGACTTTGTAGACAGGGTGTCAGGGTGTATGAACTCACCCGTGACGACCGGTGTAGATGGCTCAGGGGCTGAACACCCTGCACCATATGCTCAGAGATGGTACTCCATTAGGTGGACCAGGATTCCCCCAGAGTATGGGCGCTCCCCTCTTTCTTTTCCTGGGCTGCCTCTTCTCTAGGCCCCCTCCCTGGGAGTCGCCTTCTCTCGCTCAGAGGCTCCCCACTCCTGCGCTCCTCAGTGCAAACTAGAACTCCACTGTGTGAATTCCCTCCTCCCCTAACACTCCCCCTAGGGACTGGGCTCCAAACATTTGCCTAGGCTCGAGTGGAGTGTGGGAGTGCTGGGGTGGGATCCACTTACAAACTTTACTCCTCCCTGTGACAGGAATAAATGCACACTTTTGTAGGTGCAGTACCCCTACTGTGGCGCACTGACCAGTGGGGAGCCACATTTCCCTATTGATGGAATACACTCGTCCGCGAGTGTATCTACCTGGTACAGGTGTAGAGTAAAATTTGTATTTTAATAAACAACAAAATTAACAGGTATTATTTACAGTAATTACTCATTTTTCTTCCCTTTATGAGAAGCACCATACTTAAACGTTGCAAACTTTATTAACTTCATCGGCCTCATGGGGACCAGTAAACACTGTGCAGACCCAGCGGTAATTGTCCGTCACTAAGCAAGTGTCCTACATGATATCACAAAAGCTCCAGGTAACTCGGCTGCTGCTTTGCACACTTCTCTTCCGGTCGCACCATTGTTCTTTTTGGGCGCATTCTTTGGAGCTTCCTGCTTTGGCCCACCCCCTTGGTTGATTGATGGCCATCGGGCCGGGCAAACAGTTTTGCACCTCTGGTAGGCCCTCTCATGCTAAGGGGGTGAGGTACACCCCCGGGCCTGCACATTGTTCTTTCACATGGTTAAGCCACCATCTTGGGGTTCCCAGTAAAATGGCAAGAACACGTTCTCAGTGCCGTACAGCGGCGGTGAAAGTCCTTTTTGGCTAAAAAGTTCAAAGTCCAAAGCATTAAAAATGCTCAAAACCAGATATAGATCCGCAGCCCATAGGTGCCCATTATGAAACCGGATTGCACTTAATGCAATCCGGCTCCCGCATTACGGTTTCGCTGCCTGCAGTACGCAATTTGCATAAGCAGCAGGGTCAGCTCCTTATTGAGGATGCTGCCCTGTAATGTGCTTACGCACATTGCGTACTGTATCTCCTCCTTACAGCGAAGAGCCGCCGGTTTACATTGAGAAAATAGTAAAAGCCGACAAAAGCCAGCAATACTGTAATAAAGCAATTTAACCCTTCATATGCCGTCCTATATGGACAACATGTCTCTAGGGAGGATGGACACTCTCTGGATACATGGTGCCCACATATTATAATATCATTAACCCTTCGTTCATCCCTACAGCAGCAGGGATGAACAAAGCATCCGGCAACCATATTGCACATTATGAGCAATCCGGTTACCGGATGTGGCTTTAGGGACACATTTTGAAGGCAAAATGTGTCTGAAGGCACATGAGATTACCGCATGCGGATCTGGATGCGGTAATCGCAATGTGCCTTCTAAATGTGACCCTAGCCAATGTTGATGTAATCTTCAATATTTTGAAAAGAAAACAGTTCTGTTACTAAGGCTAGGGTCACACTTGGAAGTGCAATTGCGGTTACCGCATCCACATCTGGATGTGGTAATCGCAATTGCATTCACACACAATTTGGACACATTTTGTGTCCCTAAGCCGGACTCCGGCAACCGGATTCCTCTGAATGTGCAATCCTGTTGCCAGATACTTTGTTCAACCCTGCTGCCGTAGGGATGAACAAAGGGTTAAATCTTAATAATCCATGTTTGCAACATGTCCCTAGGGGGTGCCCACCCCCCTAGAGACATGCTGTCCACACAGGATGGCATGTCAGGGGTTAAATCTACAATTAACCCCTTTGCCGCTATTGTCGGCTTTTTAATAACTTTTACATTGACAGCCGTAGTCTCCTGCATCAGGACCAGTACACTACGCAATTTGCTTAAGCACAATACAGAACAGCATCCTCACTGAGGAGCTGTCTGTTGTGCTTACGCAATTTGCGTAGTGTACTGGTCCTGATGCAGGAGCCGGCGGCTGTCAATGTAAAACTTATTACAAAGCCGAGAATAGCGGCAAAGGGATTAATTATAGAATTAACCCCTGACATGCCATCCTGTGTGGACAGCATGTCTCTAGGTGAGGTGGGCACCCCCTAGAGACATGTTGCCCACATGGATTATTAATATTTAACCCTTTGTTCATCCCTGCGGTAGCAGAGATGAACAAAGCCGCCGGCTGCCGTCGGCATTCTCATATGACTTGCGGCAGCCGCATGGGCTCCCGTAGGAGCCCATTATAGGAATTCTGCCGAGGCAGAGATTCCGCTCCGAAAAATGTTGCCAGCATGATTTTTCATGCAGGCAACGAAACTGGAGCTGGTAACCTTATTGCGTGTAGTGCAATCCGGTTACTATAATGGGCTTCTATGGGCTGCGGTTTCTGATCCAGTTTTGAGCACTTTTACTGCTCAAAATCGGGTCAGGATCCGCAGTGCCCTGCTGCAAATGAGACCCTAGCCTAAGAGGGGTTTCATAAAACATTGCAATATCTTGTTTCCTTGATTTGATATAGGAGTAAGAAATTGATTGGATATATGGCTGCTGTTGTGCTTTTATTTTGTTTCTTCAATAATTTCAGTAAAGAGTTAATTGCAGCAATTGCTTAGTCAATTGTCACCGATCCACCTACACTTTCCGCCCTCATAACACTTCTCTTCTCAAAACTAAATGCATTTAAAACTTTCAATCTGAATGGCATATTCCAGATGAGGCCGCTTCATAATTTATTTCAGTTATAGTTTAGGGTGCTTTCACACTGGGGTTTTTTGTAAAATGCGGCAGTCGGGGTATAGATGCCCATAGATCTTACTTTATAAGCCGTCAGGACCTCGGACAGCACACATACTATACCTACAATAGCTATAGTATGCACAGCTGTCAGGGGAGCCGCCGGGTTCATTGATAAAAGTTGTACAGAGCCGACACGACTCAGCAATACTGTACAGAGGACTTAACCCTTGACATGCCCACCTGAGTGGGTAGCATGTCTCTGGATGGGGGGGGTGGCACCCACTAGAGACATGATGGCCAAAATTAATATTAACAATACAGCTTTTTTGACGCTTTAGGCACTTTGCCTATCCCGGCGGTAGCCGGGGTAAGCAAAGTATAGGCGGTAACCGTATTGCTCAGGATTGCACATCCTGAGCAATTCGGTTACCGCATTGCGGGGCTTAGAACCGCTCCGAAAACTGCAGCCTGCATGATTTTTCACGCAGGCTGCAGAGCCGGAGGTGGTAACCGGATTGCTTGTGAAGCAATCCGGTTAAAAATAGGCTATAGCATTTCCTGATCCGGTTTTGAGCTTTTTAAAAGCTCAAAACCGGATTAGTTTTTTAAAAAAAAAATCTGAAATATGACCCCAGCCTTAGTCTAAATCTGGTCTGCAGACTGGAAGATCAAAGCTAGAACAACAAAGGTATTTTTGAGCGTTTTAGAGGTTAGCTTACAGGAGGGTAAATAGCATAAGCATATTGGGATAGTGCTAGTTCAGCATAGTTAAGACAAAAGAAAGTAGACCCCATTAGTAGTGGAAAACCTCTTTAAACATCATAGATGATTACAAACTTTTCTTATGCAGTCGCCAACCCTTTTTATTGCAAAATGTATCTTACAAAGAAATAGAAGAAATAATAAAAGAAGCATGAGTACAGGGTCCAACCACACAGGATTTATTTGAAGTTGGCATCTATGGAGTCACACTGAGAGGCATATGAGTTTAAAATCCAAAAAGATCTTAGCAGATTATCCATAAGATAGATAATAACCTGCTGTTTATTGGAGGCTAAAAATATGGGACCTCTACAAACCCCAAAAGGTGACTCTGAAATAGCGAGTTGGAGCTTGTCCGTGTATATGCACCAGTTTCCTCGCCTGTATGTGAGACCATCACTACACTTAAATGAGGCACTGTACAGGCACATCTTGGGAGTAATTATTTATTATTATTATTTATTTATACAGCGCCATTGGTTCAATGGCACTTACATGTGTGAGGGCAGAACAAGGACGAGAACTTAAATAACGACGAATAAATCATACAGGTACATTAGGGCAGAGTAATGAGGATCAATTGGTGGGTTCCCCTAATAATCAAAAAATATTACAGATCATATGGGTAAGTGCTAACTTACCAAGCTGGGACAAACGTTTAGTTTATATTTTGCGAGCACAAGAGCAATTAGTGTGAAGGTGTCCATACCTAATGTCAAGATTTCATTGCCAATTATGATCTATTCTGGAGTGATATTAGGCATATTTGTTTTATTATTATTATTATTATTATTTATTTGTAGAGCACCATTGATTCCATGGTGTCTTATATCAGAAGGGGTAATAGAAAAACTACCTTGTAAATACTAAAAACTACTAGGTTTATTTACATAGTCTGTACCTTAGGTCCTGTCTTGTGATCTAGATCCCTGTTTCTATGGATCTGGTACTTAGCGCCTGCTCTTGTGTCACTAAGATTTGTCCAGCTTTCTCCAGCCATTGGTAGGATTTCTCTATGTCACCATCTCTATTATCTGTAGATGGTACATTCCATGCAGAGGCTTGTCTTGTCATGGCGCTTCATATTTCTGTTCTTTCTTACAGGACTATTGTTGTTGCTGCCTTATGCTCTCCCTCAGTATCTCATCTTTTGATGCCATTTTTCTGATATACTCCTGGATACTCATTGTTTCATCCATGATGGTAGCTTGGTGCCTATCAAGCCTCGTCCACCCTCCTTTCTGTTGGTATACAATCTTTGAGTGTTAGACTTGGGGTGGAGACCTCCATGCATTGTAAGGAGCTTCCAGGTCTTCACATCTTCAGCTTCCATTTCTTCTTTTGGCCAACACACTATGCCAGCAGGGTATCTGTTAAATAGCATGGCGTATATGTATTGATGGCACAAATCTAATTCCCCCATTGAGGTGGCTCTTCTAGACCTGTCCTACCCTTTGATGGTATTTGGATGTCGCTATACACACATATATATTTGTATGTAACCACTTTTGTATGTTTTAAGATTACACACCAGCACATCACATGAGAAGTCACCACTGCACCGGAGCCCACTAACACTAGTTTCTGAGTTTAGTCTTCCGCATTGAAACATCTTCCTGTCAGTTTAACAGTTAACCTGCTTCTTTCCTCCCATTGCTGCCTCCTAACGCTAACAGAGCAGTAACATTAAAGTCTTTTTTTCCCTTTCCTTTAAACAACAGAAGAACGTGTTTCTACCTGCCAGGATTATACAGCCTCATTACTCAGGTCTTAATATCGGCTTTCTTTAATCTTTCTACCACAAGCAGCGTACTCTAATACACACGTTTTTTTTTTTGCTAAGGATTTTCTGAGGTCCTGGAATTACCGCTTCGAGCCGATGTGATGAATATCAGGAAAAATATGTTCCCTATGTGAATGGATGGAGTCGCTCATCCCTAAAGGGTCATACACTAGTTTAAATCTTTTGCCTGTAATGAATGGCAGTGAAACTCATTTTAAATAGAAAATTGTCAAACTACCCCGAAGCTGCCGGCAGAAGCCTTAAATTCTCTTTTTCCTCTGTGTTAAAACAGAATCCAGAACAAAAGCTGTGTTCCCGGGCAAAATATTAAGTCTGCAACAGCAAAATGTAATGTCGAAGACTTATGAGCCCATTTGTAATATATCCAGGTCTTAGTTGAAAAACACCAGCTGATAATACATCATTTTGCAATGTTTCTCACCATGCCTGTAGGCTCTGCCACTAAACAGGCCCATTTCTTATTCCCTCTACCACAAAAGAGATAACGATACTATTTATTCAATGTAAAAAAATAAGGTTGTTAGGTTTTTTATTCTTCTGTCAAATTCCGAGATTTATTGGCCAACCTTCTATAAGTTAAAAGGGAATAAAGAAGTTGAAAAGTTATGAAAATAAGCACTAACCTGGCTCTACAATAAAAACATATGTATTGTCCCTTTTCTATTGGTCTAGTCTACGTTTGGGTTCATACACACTTTTTTTGTGTTTTTTTTTCTGTGATTTTTTACAGAAAATAAATGGCCCGAGAGCACCCAACCATACGTAGTTTTCTCATGTCCCACATTTAAATTCTGATTATAGATTGCAATGTCCAGGTCAATCTTGGGTTTCCTAACCTAAACTTAACAGCCTCATTGATACTTGATAAATGAGACACTTAGGTTTACAAATACGGCCATATCAATAAACCGCCCGGTAGTCACGTTGAGGCGTGCTCGTATACTGGGTCCCTATGCTCAGTCACAGCCTCCATCTGGGTTAAAAACCTCCAATATATGGGCATGTAGAACAATAGCCTAACGTTGTACTATTGCTCTCCGTTAACAGGTACCTAAACGCCAATAAAATGGGAGGTTTTTAACCCAGATGGAGGCTGTGACTGAGCATAGGGACCCAGTATACGAGACACGCCTCAACGTGACTACTGGGCAGTTTATCGATATGACAATATCTGTAAAGTTAAGTGTCTCATTTTTCAACTTCTTTTTTCTTAGCTCTGAAATGGTTCCAGTTTTTATTATGTATCTTAGCAGAGTGATGCTATTTTGTTATTATTATGTACCGTGTTACGCATAGCACCTGTGAGCACTATATGGAACGGAGTGCCGGAGATTCTTTTCTTATACCAAACAGGAGTCATAACCCACCAATAGAGTAAAAATACACATACATTTTATTGAGAATAGAACAAACACAGTAAAAAAACAATGACAATATAAGTAAGACCTACACTACATGTGAGCAAAATCGCATGGTAACAGGCACATAGTATTTTCTCCGTTCACTTCCACAGTCAACTTACATCTGATCCTAAAAAACATGAATGTCTTGTCTGGGCTCCTGGGATCAGCCCATGTGAAAGGGAGTAGGGGTTGACACCTACTATTGAATGGTTTGCTCCATCAGAAGATTCTGGAAATGTATGGCTCCAGTGTGTCTGGTAGTATGTGGATTGGACTAGCCACCTGCTGGGAGGAAGAATGGCTAATCCTTCACTAGCTGTTAACCGATGCTTTAATTAAAGTTCAGTCCAGGAACGCACTTCTTGGTGAAAGGAGGCATGTTAAATTACAGCACAATAAATTGCATAGTATACAGCTAATAGAAAACAGAGAAAGATTACAACTAGTGATGGGCGAGTCCTAAATTACTTGGAATCGCTTGACTCTAGCTAGTCCGAGCCCGGGACTCGCTACTCGTTGCGAGTCTAGCGAGCCCAATGTTAATGAATGGGGAAGCGAGTAATAGCGAGTAGTGTGCGATTTACAAATCACAGATGTGTCTCGGAAGCTTCAGCCTGAAGCAATCCTAGTTTTGTCAGAGACTCTGACAAAACTAGGATTGCCATTGATTTGCATTGGACTCGTTTACTGTGCAAGTAATCGCTGGGAAACTCGCACAGATAAGAGTCCGGCTGTCTCCTCTGTGCTGGCTGCCGCAGCTCCAGGGTCCTAGAGCCCGCCTGCTGCCTGATGTAGCAGAGCTGAGATTGTTCTCAGTCTGCTCATTCCCTGTGCATAGACATCTATATCTATGCACAGGGGATGTAGCAGAGAGAACATCGCGTTTTGGACTGCGTCGGACGGAAGAGGACTTTTTTAATTAAAGATGGAGTCCCTAATGGCTTTTTTTTTTATTTCTAATAAAAAATTTTCTCTGTGTTGTGTTTTTTTTAAAACAATTTAATAGAAATTCATGGCGGTCATGTCTAATATTGGCGTGACTGCCATAAATTTCGGGCTGAGGGCCAGCTGATAATACAAAGCTGGCCCTAACCTCTTTATTACCCAGCGTGCCACCGCCACCAGGGCCGCTGGAAGAGCGGGGTTCAGCGCCAGAAGAAGGCGCTTCAATGAACGCGCCATCTTCTGGGGCGGCTGCGGGCTGCAATTTGCAGCGTGGGGTGCCCAGAAAGCTTGGGCATCCCTGCGCCGTGGATTCCAGCCCCCAGCTGCATAGCTGTACCTGGCTAGACATACAAATTGCGCGGAGCCCCACGCATTTTTTTTAAATTATTTCATGAAATTCATGAAATAATAAAAAAAAAAAGGGCTCCCCTATATTCTTGTGTCTGGCCAGGTACAAATAGGCACTGGGGGTTGGGGGCATCCCGTCGCTGCCTGCTGGATCCGGCTGGTTCCAGAAATACGGCGAAGACCATGTAATTTTTTTTCTGAAAAATCAATAAAACAATCCTAAAAAAGGGACTGCATCTTTATTAACCCCTCGCCCATAGTCCAGGGGTTAATAAAGATGCAGTCCCTTTTATTTACATTGTTTTATGGATTTGTCAGAAAAAAATTTCACGTGGGCTTCGCCGTATTTCTGGAACCAGCCGGATCCAGCAGGCAGCGACGGGCTGCCCCCAACCCCCAGGTGCCTATTTGTACCTGGCCGGACACAAGAATATAGGGGAGCCCTTTTTTTTAATTATTTCATGAATTTCATGAAATAATTAAAAAAAAATGCGTGGGGCTCCGCGCAATTTCTATGTCTAGCCAGGTACAGCTAAGCAGCTGGGGGCTGGAATCTGCAGCGCAGGGATGCCCAAGCTTTCTGGGCACCCCCCGCTGCAAATTGCAGCCCGCAGCTGCCCCAGAAGATGGCGCGTTCATTGAAGTGCCATCCTCTGGCGCTGAACCCCGCTCTTCCAGCGGCCCTGGTGGCGGTGGCACGCTGGGTAATAAAGGGGTTAATACCAACTTTGTTATACAAGCTGGTATTAAGCCCGAGATTCTTAATGTCAGGCCACGTTTGACCCAGCCACTAAGAATCTCCAATAAAGGGTTAAAAAAACACAACATAGAGAACATTTTTTATTAGAAATAAAAAAAAAAAGCCATTAGGGACTCCATCTTTAATTAAAAAAACCCTCTTCCGTCCGACGTAGTCCAAAACGCGATGTCCTCTCTGCTACATCCCCTGTGCATAGATATAGATGTCTATGCACAGGGAATGAGCAGACTGAGAACAATCGCAGCTCTGCTACATCATCTCTGTGAGCAGGCGGGCTCTAGGACCCTGGAGCTGCGGCAGCCTGCACAGAGAAGACAGCTGGACTCGGCTAGCAAAGTAACAGCAGTTACTTTGTGAGTTTCCCTGTGATTACTTGCACAGTAATCAGACCAATGCAAGTCAGTGGCAATCCTAGTTTTGTCAGAGTCTTTGACAAAACTAGGATTGCCATTGATTTGCATTGGACTCGATGCTGTGCGAGTAATCGCTGGGAAACTCGCAGAGTACCGAGGTCCTGCGAGTCCTTTACTACTCGCCGAGTAACGAGTCCTAGCGAGTAGATTCGCCCATCCCTAATTACAACACATCAAATGGCAGAAATACAGGACAGGGAAAAGGCATATATCCTGACAGGTACCACCTTTGGGATAATGAGCTCTGGCTTTAACATCAATAAACTGGAATGTGTATTCATTTTTTATTTTTCCAATATTTGGAGATTAGGATTAGGGGGATTCGAAACTATCAGACGTTTCTTGGCACATGCGCTAGGCAAGATTAGAAAACCAGAAATATCTTAGGACAGATAAAATAAAAATATTCAATGCACTATTCCTCCTATTTATAAAACTCTCCCACCACAGAATAACCTTAATCTGGTGCTTCCACCCCTTTTTGACTCAATGTACTATATCAAGTATTGACATGCACAATAAATCTATAGAATTGAGCAAAAAGAATTAAACAACACTGCAACACTATTAACCTGAGGCCACCGGACCAAAGTACTGTTGACCTTTTCCTTGCCACCATCCTCTACTTCCCATTCAATTGGCATAAAGTCTTGTGTATGTTGTGCCTAAGGATGATGTTGTGTCGGTTTTAGGCTGGCTTCACACCACGGTGTGATCAAGGCCCAGGGCAGTCCGATGTGAATCAGACAGCCCTGGACCCGATTTGCAAACAGAACCGGAGGAGCCTCGGTGTTTGCAGCCAGAGTCCTCAATTGCAGCTGGAAATTTCAAGATTGCGTTGTAGTTAAGGATGGGTGTCACAACTATGTGATCAACCAGGCACACGTAAAATATATTCCATTTAAAACAAGAAAAAAGAAACGTGTGTAAGCCTGGGATCAGCCATGCTCTAACACAAATTTGGTGAAAAAGTATCTTTATTGAAAAATTGCATGGAAAAAGGAACACACAGATAAAAACAATTAAAAAAGTGTATACAAACACTGGCACATTCACAAAACCGCAGTACAAGCAATACATGAATGATACCTCAGGATATACTATCCTTTCAAAGGTTAATTTTTAGGCTTCAGAATACCGCTCGATATTGGTGTGTTTATCAATCAAAAGGAAGGGAAACCTATCCAGTTCACCAATTTCTCGTTGGTAAATGTGGATTACATAGACCTCCTTGGAGTTAGGGTAATATCAAAAAATAACCAAGAAAAAAAAACTCAAACACTTGTCATTACATAGATCTAAGAGAAAGCAAAAGAAAAACAGAAAATAGCGGTGGCATATCTCAGAAAAGGCAAATATGCATGGAAAGCATTAATGAGATCATGAAGTCTCCCCAATAGGAAAAGAACTTTTTCACCAAATTTGTGTTAGAGCATGGCTGATCCCAGGCTTACACATGTTTCTTTTTCTTGTTTTACATGAAATTTCATGATTGCAGCTAGCAGGAGCTAGCCGTGGTCCTGAAATCTGTACAGGGGACAGCTGGTGGTGCTGAAGTTTAGCATCGCTCGCTGCTAAACTCCAGCACCCGGCGTCCGGTTCCCGGATCTGGGCAGTCAGGTGCCATAGACTCCCATGTTATGCAGCGCTGGATTGCCCTGGATCTGGGAGCATCCGATTTGGGCAGATTTTTCGTACCCAAGGAAAATTCTAATTCCCCTGGATCCTCCCGGACAGTGGAAACCGATGGCAGATAGCTGCATCTGGCTCCATCCAGCTCCACAGGGCTGTATTATGGCCAAATCGGTCCGGGGCTGTCAGACTTCACATTGACAGCCCTGGACTTGACAACACCGCGGTGTGAAGCCTGCCTTAGTAATCAGAAGAGGTGCTGGGGTTGTTGGCAAGTCAAATGAGTTTTTCAGGGTTACCGACTACTGACCATGACTAGGGTTTTTCTAATTTTTTTTTGCTCAACTCTATAAATCTATGTCTTAAGATGCTCATTTATATGTTTCTGGCAACAAGAAACAAGAAAAAAGTATGAACTCTTTGGAAAATTTGACCAACTGGAAGAGTGATGCTGAATTGATACGAGAAATCAGAGGAATAAAATCTGGGGTATTTATGAGGCTGGAGATTAGCACCACCCCCGAGGAGCAGGGAAGGGTGGAAGGAGTAGATGAGTACACCAGACTTATTACATTTCACTGCATTTATTAGCTCCTAAATGGCACAAAAGTATTTTGTTTTGTGTCGCTACTAGAAGTAAAACCCTGACTCTGTGATACGGTACCTTACATTGGGCACTACTGTATGTTAAATTGGTAAAACCGCTTTAATATAATCCACGCGGTGTAAAGTTGGAAATACACACTGTTGGCAGTGAACACGCAGATACCAGAATTTTCTGGCAGTAGATTATTTCCCATAAGAAGATAAGGATTGGGCATGTAGAAATCTAACATGGTTGATGCCTCCTACGCTGACATCTGCCTGCTTTCCCTCTGACATCTGCCATTGTAAGGCTCAGTAGGATTGGTCTTTTAAATATGTGTTTTAACTATAAAGATCAGAAAAATTAAGTGACAACTACGCAATAATAGGAGACATCTACGAGTTAGAAATACATCTTCAGAGCACTGTACATGTTTAATTTTGCTGTGTTCTTGTTCTTGACTCTATGTAAGCGAAATGGGGGTGAAAATGTCACAGGAATCACTCATTACCATAGTATTTGCATCTAATTAATGGTAATGTTACGTAATGTGACATGACTTAACTTTGTGAATTGCAAATTTGTGGTAAAGTAATAGTGTGATCTTTGCCCCCATTATAAGTTCTTTAAAAAAAAACCTTCTAGGCCAGAAAATGCACTATTAGCATAAACATCATGTTAACTTATGTAAATGCCTTGTCTTATGCCCTAAGAAAGCTTGGTCAGTGGAAGTGTCCGTATAGGACTTAATAAGCAATCATTGGTTTCTGAAATACACTAAAAATGGTAATGGAATGCGTCAATCTCATCTTGTCAAGGAGTTAACATTAACCTTAAAAGGGGTATTCCCGTAATTAAATGTTATCCCCTATATGCATCTTGAATGGAGCAGAGGTATTCTGCTCATGCTTTATTTCCACTTATTGTTGACAGCACTGCTAGAAATAGGCGAGCCCTGAACTCTGCTATCTCCGCAGTCCCATCCTCGGGTTCGCTGGGGGACCCGAATGATCAGTGAGTTGTCTCCTACCTATAACGTTTTACTCTTAGATTACTCCTTTAAAGCATGGAAATTCTAAAAGAGAAAAACAGCAACCATTACATATCTGATACATTTCTGCTGCTCCAGTGCTGATGCTCCAATTTCTCCCACCAAATTTTGGACACGTCAATCTTGATAAGGAGATCTGCTGGAGGCAGAGGTATACACCTCTTCATGAATCAGGATCATGGGATGAATGACGTGCACCTCCGTGTGCGCCTTGTCAGAAAACCTACTCCAGTCTCCATAATGGACACCACCACTTATCATGAATTTGGTGAGTGGTGGTCACCGTGCCCCAGTCTTGCCCACTATGTCAAAGGTGGTCAAAAATAACAGAGAAGGCAAATAGTCTTTACATTTTAGATTAAATTTTGCGGCTTTTTAAAGCTTTTTTCTCCAGAATACTAGTACAAAAACCTTGATGAAAAAGGTCCATCATCTATATTACTGTATCAATGACGTGCTAAATATGTGACCTCTGCAGTCAATCACTGGTGTAGATGCAAGCGGTCATACTTACATGACTAATATAAGAATCCTGAGGACAGTAATTGACTAAAGTGTACACTCTGGATTAATGTAGAATATAACAGGTAAGTAAAGGGGTTTTTCTTTTTGTAATATTTGTAACATTTTCTATTGTTAATTTGTGTTGTCCCATAAATAACCTTTGTCCCCTATCAATAAGATAAGTGGTATATGTATGATCCCTAAAGCCCAGGCGACGGGGATGGGATATCATCGGCGACTGGCGGGTGCGTGCACGTTTTTGGCACCCCGCCAGCGTCGCCGTCCCCGTTTACATGGGGCAACAACACCAGTCCCGCGGCAGCGATCTGTCAGGCGGGGTGTCTGGAAACCCCAGCGGCGATGCATCGCCTGACAGGTCACCGGCGCCCGGTTACATTGGGCGATGTGTGCACATCGCCCCATGATGGTCGTCTGGTTTCAGAGCACTGCTCTGAAATCAGGTGACCGCCCGGCACCGCCGGCTTCGCCCCTTTACATGAGGCGACATAGGGGCGATGTCGCCGCCGATAGGCCACGCCCCCGCGTCACCTCTGTAATGGACAGCGATGTCGCCCCATGTGACGGGGGCTTAATGGGTTTGTCCAATTCTTGTACATCCCCTTCTCATTCCCTATGTTTGCACACGTTAATATAAAAAAGTTTATACTCTTCTCCGGTGTCGGCTCCGTTCCAGCAGAGTCAGCACTTGCACTTCCAGGGCTCATTTGGGTTTGTTACATCACACAGCCAATCACCACCAGCTTCATTGTCTTTACTTTCAGACATATAAGTAATCAACAGGAAGTGAAAATTGTGGCTGTTGCACACTTCCTGTTAATTGCTTATAAGTCTGAAAGTTGGGACAGTGAAGTCGGCAATGGGCATGGGGCGTGATGTAACAACCTGAGGAATGAGAAGGGCTTGTCCAATAAGTGGACAACCCCTTTAAAGTCTAACCATCCTGATCACCACCAATAAAGTCTCCTGTGTGAATGGATCAATAGTAAGCATTTGTGACTGTCCACTGCTCCACTCGCTGTCTATAGTACACATGGTCACACATCCTCACCACTGCTCCATTACTCTGGGGACTTTCGGCCTCCTGTTCTTGGGATCAGAGATGTTTTCAGCAGACAAACACGGCTGATCTGGTTGATACAAATTGTTTTCGGAACTTTATATGTAGGGCTGGAGTGTGCAACCCATGTGATTGACTTATAGAGTTTGTGCTCCTGATCCTATACTTTATGCCCAAACCTATGGAAAAGTGCCCACTTTGCAGCTACATGCCTGCGTTTTGCAGATAGGACTATTTAGCCATCTGTCTGGCATGCTATTTGGCACCTTACAGCAATAGTTTTTGGGCACTGTACAACTTAATTATTCACTAATATATGGTAAAAATCACTAAAAGGGAATCCTCTCCCCTCCTATGCCTGTACGTCTCGTTTGTCCATACATATTGTACTTGTCCTCGTCTGCTCTTTCCATATGTGAAGCACCATGGAATCTAATGGCGCTATATAAATAAATAATAATGATACATAGATTTTCAATAATGGTACTGTTTAACTGGGATCCCATGAAACTACCACCACCATAATCCTATGTGATTTTCTAAAGAGAACTGTATTAGTAGTTCGGTATTCAGGTTCGGGTAAGACTAACTGGATACTCTTTATTATTTGGATATTCATCCCGAATACTGAACAAAATACAAGTCAACAGAGAACTTGAATAGTTGTCTGGGGAATCTTTTACACAAATACTTTTTGTGTAAAAGATTCCCCACACAAATATCTGGGTTCCCCATTCACTTGCATTATGTTATATCCGAATAATAAAGACTATCCAGTTAGACTCACCCGAACCTGAATACCGAACTCCTCACTCATCACTAGTTATAACTGATGTATCAGTCACTACAGATGAGTGAATCTGGCAAATTCAATTCACTTGAATTCGACTGGGAAATTTGATTTGAGATGAATCGCTGGTAAAAGCCTTTTATTAAGCTGTCTCCAGTCCACAAAACATGATAAATGGAGCAGGAAATAATAAAAAAAAGTATTACAGTATATTCCCCTTACCCCTTATCTGTTCTGACACCACAGCCTTCTTTCTCTGCTGGCTTGCTTCTCCCCCTCAGCTCCCGTCTTCTTTTTTGTTGTGTCTTTTTCACTTATTTGGGACTCCAGTGCTCACGAAGCCACAGGTAACAACATGACATTATTACCTTACTTGGGGCTTGGTCATTGCTGGAAGCCCCAAAGAGTTAAGATGGAAAAGAAAAGTGGCCCCGGAGAGTGGAAGTGAGCTAGCATAGGAGCAGCCCTCAAAAGAATATTCTCCTTAATTTGAGCAAAATTCAACAAATGTGATTTTTTTTGGTGAATTTCAAAGTGAATTTGATTTATTGTGATTTCACTAATTGCTATTAGCTATAATAATGTGCAACGTATATGTTTGTATACAGCAGTCAACCAGTAGGGTAAGTATTAGGATTTAGGATGACACTGATGGGTGGATGTAATACAGCAACTGATTGGAGACTGATAAATCAAATATGACCACAAAGGGTAAATGGCCCCACACACAATGTCCAAAATAAACCTGATTGGCTGAGAGTTATCTCTCCTGACTGCCCCATACACAGGAGTACTTGGTAAGGCTGAGTGCTCCTCTATTCTCCATGAGATCTATTGCCAGATACCTCTGCTGGTGGTTTACGTTTCAGAGATCAAAAGGATTGGCCGTTGGAAATCCAATTAGCTGGATTCTTCTCTCCTCCATTGTCATCTGTTGGGGAACAGTCGGGAGACCATCATACACATTAGACTGTAGGCCGATCACGCCAATATAGATGGGCTGGACCATCTACAGTGTAATGTGAGTGGGGTCCTTTGGATTCCCACATTCTTTGGATTAAAGTTGGATTACAATCTAATATATATGGGGCCACCCAACTCCTTGCAGATGATTTCACTAGAGATAACAATTGGTGGTCTAGATAGATAACGTGAAGAATCTGGCAACAGATTGTCTCTGCTATCCCCATAGAAAACACAGAATTAGTAGAAGCCAGGAGTCAGATATAGCAATGGTTACCTTGACTCAGATTACACAGTGCTGAGATACCACGGCACACAGAAAATGTAATGTTGGGCTCAGGCATACCGACCAAAGCTGTTAAATATCCACTGATCAGAGGTTATTTAATGACCTGTTTACATAGTTCAACCACACTTCTATTCACACAGATTTATCATAATAAAGGCAACTTGTCATATGTACATCCAGTCTGATATGTGAACGTCATGCTATATAGAATAAGCTGGGCAGAATGATGAATAGGTTTGTTGGAAAAGATTCAGTAAAAATGATATTTTATTCCATGAAATCTCTTGTATTTGTAGCATGTCTAGTGGGCAGTCCTGCTTGTGATTGACAGCTATCTGTGCACACTGCTTGAAAATACTCACACCTGAAAAACAAGTGTTTTCATTGTGCCTAAGGCTGGCTTCACACTGCAGTTTTTCACTGGTCAGTGTCCATCCAGTTTGTGTGCCATAACCGGGAGAGGAACTTGCAGAGAAAAACTATAATTGAAAGATTGACACCTGTTCTGGGTTTTGGAGATACTCCATGTTTTGGCACCCAAACCTGATGGAACCTGATCAGTAAAAAAACTCCTTAATTTGAAAAACTCACCAGTTGCAGTCAAAACAAATCCAACACAGCAATTACACAGGATGCAGTCAGACCCCAATAAATAGAGCAAACACAGGTGCACAGAACCGACAAAAATCACCATCAACCTGCTAAGGCAAGGAGAAGGTGATTTGCTTTTTACAGCTCAAGGTTTGCATGCATAGGATGCCATTCACATTGATACAAATGGTGCAGAGTGTCTGATAGCTACCACCAGACCAAATGGGCAGCCCAGCACGATGCTTCTATACTACTGGATGAACGATGCCCCATGGGGCCCAGCTGCACCCCGCAAAGATGGTAAAAAAGTGCAAGAATTTTTTATGAGCAACAACATTTTTTTAAAATGGGGTATTGGTTAGATGTTTTGGCCAAGACTCTTTAAGATCATAATCCACTTCAAGGATCCCCATGCTTACGAGTCCTAACAAATTACTCACAAAAACTACTTCAAAAATGGTAGGAATAGAAACTCACCAGTTGCAGCCAAAAACAAGTCCAACACAGTACTTACATAGGATGCAGTAAGACCCCAATAAATAGCGCAAACACAGGTGCACAGAACCGATAAAAATCACCAGCAACCTGCCAAGACATGGGGGAGGTGATTTGCTATGCACAGCTCAAGGTTTGCATGCATAGGACGCAAACCTTGAGCTGTGCATAGCAAATCACCACCCCCCATGTCTTGGCAGGTTGATGGTGATCTTGGGGTCTGACCGCATCCTGTTTAAGTGCTGTGTTGGATTTGTTTTTGGCTGCAACTGGTGAGTTTTTCTATTGCTGCCAGTTTTTGAATAGTCTTTCCTTAATTTGGCCTGATTAAATTGACCATAATTTGAACCTTAACTTGACATTGATGGTTTGTGAAAATTGAAGTTATCTTAATCCTTTTAACCTTCTGTTACAAGTTATCTAGAGGGCGCAGTTATAATGAGTCTTGATAACCTTTGTTACATCTGTAGTTTTCAGCTAAGCAAGTGTTAAGTCAACAGCTATCTGAAGGTGCCGTCACCAACAATAACCAGGATCGCTGGAACATTGCTGTGTGGTCGCTGGGGAGCTGTCAAACAGGCAAATCTCCTCAGCGACCAGGGAGCCACCTCCACATCGCTGGGTAAGCGTGAGGACACTGGTAACCATGGTTACCAGTGTCCTCCCGCTTAGCGTAGCCTGTAACCATGATAAACACTGGGTATCTGGGCAGTGCGCACTGCTTAGTTACCTGGTGTTTATCATGGTTACCAGCCTGTGAGGTCGCTGATCGTTGGTCTCTCGCTGTCACACGCAGCGATGTGTGCTGAACAGCGGGAGACCAAGGACCAAAAAATGGTCCTGAAGGATGTGCAGCAATCAGCGACCTCACAGCAGGGGCCTGATCGCTGCTACGTGTCACACATAGCGATATCGCTGAAGAGGTCACTGATTTCAGCGATATCGCTAGTGATATCGCTGTGTGTGACGTACCTCTAAGGTCTATAAGCACCTTAAAGAGGTTACCTAGGATTTCTTTAACTGCAGTAGTGTGAAAAAGTGTTTGCCCCTTACTGATTTCTTATTCTTTTGCATGTTTCTCACACCTAAATGTTTCAGATCACCAAACAAATTTAAATATTAGAAAAGATAGCACAAACACAAAATGTAGTTTAATCATGAAAGTCTTTATTATTAAGAGAAAAAGAAATCCAAACCTACAGGGCCTTGCATGAAAAAGTGATTGTCCCCTAAACCTAATAACTAGTTGTTCCACCCTTAGCAGCAACGACTGAAATCAAGTGTTTGTGATTACTGGCAATGAGTCTTTTACAACACTATGGAGGAATTTTGACCCACTCATCTTTGCAGAATTTTTGTAATTCAGCCAAATTGGATGGTTTCCGGGGATGAACCGCCTTTTCAAGGTCATGCCACAGCATTCTAAATGTATTAAGGTCAGGACTTTGACTAGGCCACTCAAGTCTTAATGTTGTTTTTCTTAAACCATTTAGAGGTGGACTTGCTGGTGTGTTTTGGATTATTGTTTATAACCAAAGTGTGCTTCAGCTTGAGATCACAAACAGATGGCCGGATATTCTCCTTCAGGATTTTTGGTAGACAGCAGAATTCATGGTTCTCTTTACCATAGCAATTCTTCCATGTCCTGAAGCAGCAAAACAGCCCCAGACCATCAAACTACCACCACCATATTATACTATTGGTATGATTTTCCTTTTCTGAGATGCTGTTACATCTACGTCAGATGTAATGGGACATACACCTTCCAAAATTTCTTGATTGAGAATACGTGTGGCAGTAATCAGGCTGGTGACATTGAACTCAGCTTCCCAATGCTGTGATAAACCACAGTTAACATTTTTTAAGGGGGGGAGCACTCACTTTTCCACACAGGGCCCTGTAGGTTTTGATTTCTTTTTCCCTTAATAATAAAGACCTTCTTTTATAAACTGCATTTTGTGTTTCCTTCTGTTATCGTCTAATATTTAAATTTGTTTGGTGATCTGAAAACAAGAGTGAAAAACCTGCAAAAGAATAAGAAATCAGGAAAGAGGCAAACACTTTTTCACACCACTGTATGTGTCTAAAAATGAACAGTCAGTCAGCTGCTAACAGAGGCAACATCTTGCCTGTTGTACCTGGCGCTGCCACTGACAGCTCATTGACTGCTCCTGCCAGTGATTCAGCTGCTGCATGTTAACAAAGTAACTCTTATTCTATGGGGCTGATTTGTTGATAGGTAGGGCTGAGCGAGTGCAATTGTTACTATTCGCTACTCACATAGATAGTACAGTATTCTCGATACTTGTTACTCGGCGAGTATCGCTGGTGCTCGTGAATGATTGGACACAAATTGACAGTTCCCTTCAGTAAATAATAGGAATCAGCCCCCCAGTGAGAGCAGATTCAATGTTAGGGTCTCTCTGGGGGCAGAGCAAGATGTTCTATGCAGTAGAAACGCAAAAAAAAAGCCCACATTCCTGTCATGTCCCGGAAAGACTCATTTTATGGCCCGATGTGTGGGTGGAGCCTATCACTAATTGACTAACATTAGACTCGCTATTCAGACTAATATTAAAAACTACTCGTTACGAGTATAGCGAGTGTGAATATTTCGCTACTCACTCATCACTATTGATAGTCATGACTGCTAGCACCAATCTTATTGACAGCTCACTTCCTGCAGTTAGGCAATGGGGAACCAATTGTCAGTCAGCATGACATCAGCAATCATACCCCATCTACAGATCAGAGTGGAGAAGATAGCGGCTCTGTTGACGTCACATCAGCGGAAACCACAGAATCATAGACAGGAGCCATCTGTAACCGCTCTCTGATGCCAGAGACCGCTGATAAGCACAACAGGCAGGTAGTTATCAACTACTTACTTGGTAGTGTCTAGGTCCGAAGTTAAAATAAAATCAAAGTCGTGGATAATTGCTTTAAGAAGATATAACGATCATTACAGTCAGGACAAAGAGATGTTTAGATGAATATAGATATTATACATACAGAACTAAAGTGTAATCAGTGTTTTAATTAATAATTATTAATGAAAATAAACTCTATAAAATATCTTATTAGAAAAATCACGTTCTTTCTTTTCCAGGACTGATCTTTCATCCTAAAAATGATCACTTCATGGGTCAACTCAGTCTTCCGTGAATATAGACTTTCCCATTACTGAGATAGGAGATGACAGTTGGTGCTCAAAAAGTTCTATGGGGAAGTGTAACTATCTTTCAGGACTGGTTGGCCAGTTTCTATGGTGGGTTAGGATGACTTTATTCTAATGTGTTTGGGGGGGAACATTTAGGGAATTTTTTCTACCTTTACCTTTGTACCTTTTTCTGATTGCTCCGTTTCCATGTACAAAATGATATAATCTCAACCTCATAGAAATATGTTTTAAGCTTTATTATAACGTTAAATGTTAGTGGTTGGAAAATGAAATGAGCGAAAAAACAAAGGATACTAAAATAACACAGCTTTTTTCTTTCCTTCAAACAAGACGTCTTTAGTGTAAATGAAATCGGTGTGAACATTGTGCGACCCATAAATATATTAAACACATAATAATAAGAAGAGAACGCCTTCAGGGCACCAGCAGTTTCCTCAGGATCCGGTATTTATCTTATTAGTTTTACATATAGATGTGTTTACTATTGACAGAAGACGAAGAGCGTGAAGCCGCCATTATATTATCATAATCTCGCTGCCGGTAACTTCTTTAGTGTAAAGGGAGGTCACTGCTCTCAATCTACTTTATATCACAGAACACACAGACACACATATAAATTGAATGACGGGTCATGGAAATCCGAAACACAAGGCTACATTTATCTAATATAAGGGGCTTATTGTTCTGTAGAAGGAACATAAAACCGTGCCCACAAGGGTCACAGAAGAAGGAGGAATCATGGCTGAAGACATAAGACATATCTATATTCTACATTAAGCTACATTATCTTATATAATAACTGGGATACATACACTGGACGTTCTGCATACAACACACATGTATTGATTCATCGTAAACTATAGTCCTTCAATTTACATACGGTAATTATCTTTATTGGGATCACAACTTGGAGCGCCATCTCCGATAATGATAAATTCTGTTATACGGCTGAATCCTCAGAATAGAAACGTTCTTGTGTTTATTGAAGAATATTAAAAGATCACATCAGGGGGAGAAGTAACAAGTTGACGCGTTTTGGTTGAAGCCTTAGTCGTAACATATCAAAGTTCTACCTTGAGGATTCAGCCGTATTTTCTATTTTTGGTTTTCTTCACTTCACCCAGCCGACGGGTGGCTGAAATCCTCATTCTGATTCATGGATCAATCTGGACGTTCTATGGTGAGCGGATATTTTCTATATTAATGATACATTCTGCTTTAACCAACACAAAACTTGTAGTCCAAATTGAGGTGCTATGCTTGCCAGTAAAGTAATGGAAATCTAGTCAATAGACCAAAAATTTGGACACAGCACTTCTTGAATTAAATGAAAAATAATTCCTTTATTGGGTCATCAGGTGTATGTAGCGAGGTCTTGGTCTATACAGGCCATCCTCCAGGCTGTAGGTCTGTATACATATAGCAAAAAGAGAGATTTTTGCCCCCGATTATATATTTTTTGCTGTGCTGCTCTTATCTTTCACTCAGTCAATAGGGTATAATGGTCAGCATTAAAGGGGTTATCCACTACTCATAGAATCATAGAATGGTGGAGTTGGAAGGGACCTCTTAGGTCATCTGGTCCGACTCCCTGTCACAGCAGGATTCACTGAACCATCCCAGACTGATGTCTGTCCAGCCTCTCTATGAAGACTTCTATTGAAGGAGAACTCACCACCTCTCATGGCCGCCTGTTCCACTCATTGGTCACCCCTCACTATCAAAAAGTTTTCTTATATCTAATCTGTATCTTCTCCCATTCAGTTTCATCCCATTACGTCTAGTCTTTCCTTGCACAAATGAGAATAAAGCTGATCCCTCTACAGTGTGACAGCCTTTGAGATATTCGTAGATAGCTATTAAGTCTCCTCTCAGTATTCATTTTGCAAGCTAAACATTCCCAAATCCTGCAACCATTCCTCATAGCACATGGTTTGCAAACCGGTCAACACATGGGCAAAAGAAAAATAGACCACCACAGTACTTCAATTGCTATCTGCTTGCAAAGCAACAGAGTTTGGGGACATATATAGCAAAGAATCAGTGATGTATAAACTCATGTGTTTCCAGACGATGGCAGCCTCCTCTGTGCTACTGCTTATTCAGCAGTATAGATCAGTCATTGCCACGGAGGCTGAGACGTGCAGTAAGAGTAGCGGCCTTTCATGCTAACTTGCACTTCCTCTGGCCTTTGACCCTGAAGGGGTCTGGTGACTAAACTTAAAGGAAACCAACCACCAGGATTAACCACCTGTAAATCAGTGGAGCAGGTGATTGACGTGTGCAGCAAGACATCACTATATGGGCTTTTTTATTCCTCCCCTGTGGGCTTGTCTTTCTGCTGTAAGCTGAACCCTCCCACCCAAATGAGTCTTGATGTGTCTGGATGAGCGGGAGGGGTGAGGGTTCATCTTACAGCAGAAAGACAAGCTCACAGGGGAAGAATAAATAAGAACCCAAATAGTGATGTCATGCTGCACACCTCAATCACTGATTTACAGGTGGTTAAATCCCAGTGGTTGGTTCCCTTTAAACAAGTCTGACATTTGCCCTCTAGTGGATACAAAAGAGAACTGCATATGACACTACAAAAAGCCGAGTGAATAATACACATTTACGTTTACTATAATTTATAATGGGAAATATAGGAAAAAGAGGAATAGAAATAGAGTAAATAGAAAAATAACAGCTAATAAAGGAATATGTATATTTACTAAGATCATTATGGTCATTCAGACTTAAATTACTAAGCGGCTCTGTTTGCAGAATCCATTCCTGATCAGTGAAATGACAGACCTTGTGGTCTCCTCCATGGCTGTACCTAACATGCTGCACCAATATATGCCTTTTTATACCAATGAATAAGTCCACAGAGGAGACTGATGAGTGCCATGTTCTTTTTCTTTGTTGGAATCACATTATAATAAGTTATATGTTCTGAAGTATTAATGTAAGTGTCCATTCAGAATATTTTGCGGTCTCATAGACAAATACACTATGAATCTGTTAGTTCACATTAAGGACATCTGGACAAGACAGATATTGTTCTCTGTAGATGGGCCACAAAGTAGTGATTAGTGATCAGTGATCACTGCCATGCTCAGGTGCTTGATAATGGAAAAATGCTGGAGTTCCCCATTGACGTCCATACTACTTTGCACACGAGTTTAGCTTGTCTGAGCATCCGACTGCTCATTTCAAGAACCGAGCACCTGCTCACTCATCACTAGTACTGATCTGTGAATGCACAATTAAAGGTGTTATTCCTTTATACATTATATTGAACCATAGCATTGCAGAGGTCTAAAGTAACACACGGGCTGTTAATTACCCTCTTGGGGTCAAGCACCGCCTCTTTCTAGCTTATCTGGGTATTGTTGATTAGCTGTAGTGGTGTCATCACATCTCCATTACTTGTCCAATCACTAAGTTCAGAGGCTCTGCCAATGTGGAGGGTGCATGGTACTGAGCCAATTTTTTGGGATAAGTTTTGATTTGTAGTAAAATAGCATTGAAGCCACATTTTAAGTTTAAGTAAAAGGAGTTTTTGGATGAACAAACTTAATTTTATTTTAATCAATAGATCTTGAATTACTAATAATTTCCATAATTTGATGTTTAAAAAAATATTCCTGTGCTGAGATAACCTTACTTATATGTCCCTGCTATGTGCTGTGTAATGGATGTGTCTGACCATACAGGACCTTGGTCTGATCATACCACATCACCTGTGCTGAGATAATTTATATATGTGTACCTGCTATGTAATGTGTAGTGATGTGTGACTGTACAGGGACAAGGTCTGATCATACCACATCTCCTGTGCTGAAATAATCTTATATATGTGTCCTGCTATGTTCTGTGTAATGGATGTGTCTGACTGTACAGGGACATGGTCTGATCATACCACATCTCCTGTGCTGAGATAATCTTATATATGTGTCCCTGCTATGTACTGTGTAATGGATGTGTCTGACCATACAGGGACATGGTTTGATCATACACATCTCCTGTCTGAGATATCTTATATATGTACTGCTATGTACTGTGTAGTGGATGTGTGACTGTACAGGGACAAGGTCTGATCATACCACATCTCCTGTGCTGAAATAATCTTATATATGTGTCCCTGCTATGTACTGTGTAATGGATGTGTCTGAACATTACAGGGACATGGTCTGATCATACCACATCTCCTCTGCTGAGATAATCTTATACATGTGTCCCTGCTATGTACTGTGTAATGGATGTGTCTGACCATACAGGGACATGATCTGATCATACCACATCTGCTGTGCTGAGATAATCTTATATATGTGTCCCTGCTATGTACTATGTAATGGATGTGTCTGACCAACAGGAACATGGTCTGATCATACCACATCCCCTGTGCTGAGATAATCTTATATATGTGTCCCTACTATGTACTGTGTAATGGATGTGTCTGACCCACAGGGATATGGTCTGATCATACCACATCTCCTGTGCTGAGATAATCTTATATATGTGTCCCTGCTATGTACTGTGTAATGGATGTGTCTGACCATACAGGGACATGGTCTGATCATACCACATCTCCAAGGCAGGGAGGAAGAAAATAAGTATCCAGACATTACAGCGCGGGATCACAGATAATTCTTTTTTGAGTCCCCTGCACAGGAGATGTGGTTTGATAAGGCCATGTTTCTGTACGGTCAGACATGGCCATTAAACAGTACATAGCAGGGACACATATATAGGATTATCTCAGCATAGGATATGTAGTATGATCAGACCATGTCCCTGTATGGTCAGACACATCCATTACACAGTACATAGCAGGGACACATATATACGATTATCTCAGCATAGGATATGTGGCATGATCAGACCATGTCCCTGTATGGTCAGACACATCCATTACACAGTACATAGCAGGGACACATATATGAGATTATCTCAGCACAGGAGATGTGGTATGATCAGAACACGTCCCTGTACGGTCAGACACATACATTACACAGTACATAGCAGGGACACATATATAAGATTATCTCAGCACAGGAGATGTGGTATGATCAGACTATGTCCCTGTACGGTCAGACACAGTCATTACACAGTACATAGCAGGGACACATATATAAGATTATCTCAGCACAGAAACATTTTTTTTAAACATCCAATTGTGGAAATTATTATTATTATTATAAGATTTATTGATTAAAATTAACTTTCTTTGTGGGTAAATCCCTTGAAATACAGAGGTGTATGAAACACAGAGTCAGAATGCTATTGGTGGGCCGGTACTGACCCACTTCTCCTATGTTATGAGACACAAGTTATAAAGCATCTACTTGACGCTCACTGCTACTAAAGAGCTTAGTACGATTACAATAATCCCGTTGGCAAATAGCTCCCCCTAGAGGTGACTACATGGAGCTAAAATGGTGTCATTCATCACGTCAATAAATGTAAAACATTGCTGTTACTACGGTAGTAAGAAATTACTAAAAAAAAACTATCACTTATGAAAATACGGTAATCTACATGGGTGAATGTATTTGCTAGTATCATGTTCAGTTTAATAGCTTACAAAATGCTCACCCTATATAAAAATGACACAGAATGGAAGACAGAAAGAAAGCACTACTTGCATCTTAAGCGTTTTTCCAGGAATGCTGAGCAAGACCTACTTTCTCATAGTACTTGATCTCGTAGTCCAGAATGACCCCATTAGGATAGTCGGGCTCTTGCCATGAGAGAGCAATGCTGTTCTGAGAGGCCCAGTCTTTCCTCACCATACCAATTAGAGAAGGAGCTGAAATGGGAAAAAACAACAGTATAAGCATTGATAGAATACAGTTCAGGTGTTTTAAAATAGAGCACAAGAAGACGTTGTATACTATTTTCCAGTTTAGGTTCTGTGTATAATGAGATATTTCTACTTTAAATATACGTGGATTCATTTTTACACTCTTGACTGCAACTTTACAAGAGAATCTGTCAGCAGGTTTTGTCACCTAATCTGAGGGCAGCATAATGTAGGGGCAGCAACCCTGATTCCAGCATTGTGTCACTTACTGCGCTGCTTGTTGTAGTGTTGATAAAATCATTGTTTTATTAACAGGAGATTATCATTAGAGGACTACTTTGTATGTTGTCCATATTCATGAGTTCTGTATAGCCCTCTCCTCTGCCACTGATTAGCAGCTTTCTGCCTATGAACAGTGTACACAGGAAGCTGCCAAACAGTGGTGTGAACGGTGTTATACAGGGTTCAGCAATCAGAGAATTGATAGATATATTCTTGTATATCCATTATTGCGTAACTTATTATTCAGAGTGCGGCTGTCTTTTTCGTTACAATGTGTTATGCTCAGCTTTGCACCAGTACACATTGCATGCTAGGGAGTGCGCCAGTTTTTCTTTTATTTCTTCATACACTTTTATATCACTTGGCGCTTAGTTTTCCTGGTACAGAGCTTCAACGTCACAGAATATAGATAGTTTTAAAAGATGGAAACTAAAGAAAAAGACAACCGCAAATTGGGTAATAATGTCAATGTAACTCGGGTAGGGGGTGAGTTCAGGGCATAACTACAATAGGTGCAGGGGTTGCGATCGCACCCGGCCCTGCAGCCTAGGGGGGCCCCAAAAGTCCCTTTGGCCTATGGAAAATGACTAATACTACTAAAGATGTGCAATAATTGGGGGCCCCATTGGAGCTTTCGCACCGGGGCCCCTGGGCCTGAAGTTACACCACTGGTGAGTTGTATGCTCACTGGAGCACAACAGCCCGTAAAAAACAACATTTAGTTTGTCTGCAGCCACCACTATGAGGAACTTAGGAACAGTATACATTTATAAACTGAATTCAGTAACAAGACGGGATGCTGTAAGCTTCTGTGCTCCAACTAGTGGTCATTGTTTTAAATCTGGTAATTGCTGTTTGTGGCACCTCGCTCATGGATCTGTGCGCTAAACTCACTGAACATATGGTAGGACCACAAAAATGACACAGTTGAGATGCAGGTCTGCGCAGGCGCTCTATGCTATGCTCTACTAAAGGAAGAGCAAAGTCCTATAATGCGCCGGTGTCTATCAACCTGCAACTGAAGTCGGTGTCGATGCATGCGCGGTACAGGACTTTGCTCTGTCTTGGCAGACAGATCAAAGTGGGGCAGAGCAAAGTGCACCTGTGCAGGCCTTTACTTTAACTGCTCAGATATAAGAATTGACAATGATCAATGGATAACATATGTCATCCACATAAGTAATACCAAGAGTACACTAGCTGCAGGTTGTGACATGAGACACTACACAGACAAGCCGTGAGGCAGAGTAATCAACCGTTTTGGGGTCAGATACCAAGAGACCACATCGTGGACTAAAAGAATAGCCAAAGGCACAGTCAGGTCATGGACTGCCATCAGATTACTAGGAGGATAGCGAATTAAAGCAACAGAATAAGGCAAACAGATGGTAAGAGGAGGTCATAGGTCTGGCACCAATAGATCAGAACACATAGCACAGATGAACGAAGCCAATAAGCACCAATGAGCAAAATGCTATTACTGACAGAGATCTGGGTCTAACTGCTCAGCTAAGTAGCTGGGCAATCTTAGAGAACAGGGAACACCTGAATAAACCCAGTATCGTCCAGTCTCAGATTGGACATCAGAGCTGTCCATCAACACACTGACAGCTCAGCACTGACAGCTTAGTCTGGCCTTGAGTCCATAAGGGCAGCAAAACTGTCACTCAATGGGTCCAAAGTTTGAGAAATGCAATGCCCAACACACAAATAATTTTCCTAATAGAACTCTTTTTTCATGAATAATTATACTGACCCATATATTTTGCAACACGTTCTAGAATTCATATGCAAACACGAAGAAATCCAGTAATGTGTGATATCACAGTGTTTGTTCTAGTGGTGTATAAACAGCAATCACTTAGGAAATCATTTAATTATGTTATTTGCATAGAGTTAGGAACATTTTGCCATTAGGAAATAAATGAGAACCTGGATTGTTTTTTGACCCGGGCAGTGTGTTTCTATATTGTTTGTATTCTCTCACACTCCAAAAATACATTTCCCTAAATGAAGTGCCCGTAAGTCTGTTCAGAGAGTATATACAAACCTGGAATCAGAAAATTAGATTAAGAGCTTTGCTGGGGACAAGGTTGTCATATTCCGGGTTCTCAGTTACCGTAATGTTTACAGATAAGTATAGCTTATGTTACTGTGAGCGGGAAATGCTGAGCTAGAGCTATACAGTATTGATGAAATGGAAAATGCTAGCACATCTGCTTTACTTGCTAGTATCAATAATTGGTAGAGGCTAAAGTTCAGCTTTCTCCTCTGAGCCCTTCACCGGGTAGCTAAACTAAAATAGATGAAACTAATGTATGGTGGATATTGACAGTATACTTTTAAGCAATTCTCTTATAAGATATGGAGGTTTTGCTGGACTGTAAAAGATTATCACAATGGTGCTGAGAAGCGGCTTTTTCTGGAAAAAGAGCAACGAGGAGGCTCATTATAAAACATACAACTGCTTTACTGGTTAATTTTCAGACTTTTCACATTCAGCCATAAACAGCATAATTGGTATGGTGCGGAGGTGGTCGAACACAGGAAATATCTTTTCTTACAGACATTCAGGAGATTATCAAAAGGCAGAGTAAATCAACATGAAAATAATCCCTATAGGGGTGATGGGGGGCAGTGTTACAGGGCCTTAGTAGTAGACATAGGCGAGGCCCTGGATTAGCAGTCCACACCCCAGCCATCTCCTGTCAAGTGGAGACACAGGGTAAAATACGAATTTAAGGGGCATGGGTGCTTGATCGGTCCCTTAACTAGTGGGACCTTGCGCTATCCCTTATCCCAGAGGTACACCTAACGGTGGCGAGGTCTGAGCTACCTCCTAAGAAAACCCTGGAATAAAACCCCCTCTCCCCA
This sequence comes from Allobates femoralis, assembly GCA_033576535.1. NCBI lineage: Eukaryota > Metazoa > Chordata > Amphibia > Anura > Aromobatidae > Allobates > Allobates femoralis. The sequence goes on along the minus strand of JARQOC010000002.1, from coordinate 71,515,434 downwards.
CCCAAAGGAACAGGAAAAAAAGCACAAAGTTCATCTACTTAGAATCTGCTGCTTTGCTCCTCACAACAGCATAGGGAAGGGCATCGGGTCAGTTGACCTTCAATAGCAGTGGCTCAAACACCTCCACACTGGTGAGGGTAAGTATGAGCTATCACCAACAACAGCGGAAGGATCACATGGCTACTTATGCAAAGGTGGGAGTGGACACACACTACAACACGCCTTCCTAGTACTACCAGCAAAGGAACAACATTAACCTTCACTGGTACTAAAGAAATTACAAACAACAAGTAAAAACAACTTGGAAAGCTGTCACAGACTCATGCAACTTCCTCGGTGCAAACACAATTTGAGACACAGTTCCCTCCTTGATACAAATACACTGACACATGTTGCTTGCTTGGTAACAGTGGAACTTATCAAGAGGGCTCAATCAGCCGGGGGACTTCTCGCATAATATGGGCACAACCTTTTCCCACAAATGAGGTTTTCAAATTTACCATCACTGAAAATGTACTGGTCAACACTTCCCTGGCACTTGGTCTACCGTAGATAAACTCAGGCCTTCCAACTTCTCCTCCAGCACCATGGTAGCTGAGCAGAGTCAAATAATCTCTTTGGGTCCACTCCATCTCACCTACACGGATTTAGCATACACCACTGAAATGGTCAATGAAACAGCACTTGTCTGCTTTTCTTTTACAGTCCACTCAGTAGAGCCTTCAGGCCTTCGGCAAACTGAGATGACTCTTTTGGTACCTTTACACGCCGCCACAACAGGATGGATACAACCCGCTACAGGCTACAAATGTAGCTTGTAGCGCCAATATCGCCCGTAGTAGCGGCGTGTGAAGACGGGACGACACAGCCGGCTACAGATACATCTGTATCCGTGCACTGCCCATAAACATATGGCTACATCGCCGATTGTAGCGAGCTGTATCGGCGTGTAAAGAAGCTACAGAAGGGAACTCGGGACATCCGGCGATGTAGCTGCAATGTGGCTAAGGCGTCACCCAGGCTCCGTGATACCGCGCCCCTTCAGCGATCATTGGTGGAAGATGCTGCATGATGATTGGTAGTCGCTGCATAGGGAGGCATATTTAAGGAGCTGACGAGTCACACTACACAATCGCTCGAGCGTGCTGTATTACTCAGCCTCCTGCGTTGCCTGCCCAATCAGGATGTTATTGCTTCGTCCTATCAGCGTACGGACGGCTCGTAAACCACAATTGTGGCACGCCTATGTGCTGTCCCTGCTGCACCAGGTACGCCCATAGTAGCTGGTTATAGCGGTGTGTAAATGAGCTACAGCTGGCTACTTGAGACACCCGGCGATGTAGCTAGCTGTAGATGTGGCGTAGCGTAGCGCACCTTGTGGCGGCATGTAAAGAGGGTGCGGTTCCCGTTGGTAACCGTTCGCCCGTGCTCGTGCACGTGAAGTTGCCGTTGGTATCCATCCTGTTGTGGCGGCGTGTAAAGGTACCATTTGAGTATTCGCCAAGAAAAAAAGGATGCCACATGGGAACCCATGAATTCAACCCCTAAATGACACTGTGCTCCCCACATGTATGGATCTCAAGTCTGTTCCCAGGGTCTGGCCAAATTAGATATTGAGGCCTCCACTCATTGGGCCTCCCACAGGCATTCTCTTGGTGTGCTTCACACACTCTCTCATCAGTGTCTCTCCTGCCAAGACATGTCTGCAAGCAGCTTTCATTCACAAGCCCCACCGTTAAGGGATGTACTAGCTCACTAGCTAATTTAACCATGGCTATCCTGAAGTATCAAGGTAGAAGTAGTACAAACATCGGCTGACATATGATCGTATATGTATTATCATCAAACATTACATATACATTATGTCACAATAGAATATTCCAACAGAAATACAGAATCCTCCAGGATGGGGGTGGAGGGCCCTGGACACCCCCTAGAGGGGCACCTCAGCAGAAGACATCAGCTCTTCACCTGAAGTCATTTTGAGGGTCAGCATTTCAAAGGGAAACTGTTATGAAGATTTTACATATCAAACATGGAATTTTTTGCTGATTAAATCCATTCCATGATTGTATCCCAAAACGCAGCGACTGTAGTTTAGGGTTCTGATCTGGCACAAATCCCTAGTCATATTATAAAGCTTATTAGAAAGCAATTATGACTTTGAGGAGCTACTTAAAGGTGGCGCTGGAGTTCATCCACTTCCTTACTGAAGTGCAAATGTGCATATTTCATAGAGGAGGGATGTGGCTGCAATCTCCTCACCTACTTAACTGTCTTCTTATGGTTGCAGGAAAACTCCTCTCCATAAGGTAGATAGCAAGTTCCCAGACCTCGTCTTAGCCCACTCACACAGCCAGATCAGAATATCCCACACACTACACTGATGAGGGGCAGTTACCCTGAAACGCAGTGTCTGTAGTTTGAGGTTCTGATCTGGCACAAATCCCTTAGTCATATTAAAAAGCTGGTTAGAAAGCGATTATGACTTTGAGGAGCTACCTAAAGGTGGTGCTGGAGTTCACCCACTTCCTTACTGAAGTGCAAAATTTCCATGATTGTAGAAATCTATTGTAATGTTTCTGAGAAATCCAGCATTGAAATAAAATGCAAATGAGCTGCAAGTACTTTGTGGCCAGATTGCACTTGCAGGTCTTCTGCCCTCCCAGGGACAGGAGGCAGGAGGTTAGTATTGAAGGAAGACAGAAAAGCTGCAAGTGCTATGTCCCGCCCTGAAGCACTTGCAGCTCATTTGCATATGATTTCATCACTGGATTTCTCCGAAACCCTAAACCACATTTCTACATTCAAGGTATGGATTTAATCAGCATTAAAGCCCTCATTAATGACACTCATGTAATTAATTTTGGGTGTGAAATCCTCATGTCGAGTTCTCTTTAATGAAGGTGGATAAACAGAAGAATGGGGCATCATTATTGGGAACCATTTGAAATGGTTACAATATATCATGTCTGATGAAGCACCTTTCCATTTAACTAGATGTAATAATTCACAGGACAGTTGATATCGGCAGACAGAAAATTCACACGAGTGGCACCAACAGCCACTCCATGGTCCATAAATCGATATTTGATGAACGCAGATTGTAGAGTCCAATATTCTTTGATGATACTATGAACACCAGGGGCGTAGCTACAATAGGTGCAGGAGTTGCGATCGCACCCGGGCCCTGCAGCCTAGGGGGGTCCCAAACGTCCCTTTGGTCCATAGAAAAAGACTAATACTACTAAAGATTTGCAATAATTGGGGGCCCCATTGGAGCTTTCGCATCAGGGCCCTGAGGTCTGAAGTTACGCTACTGATGAACACTGTGTATATGCTATGTATGTAGAACATGCACCCCTGTCAAGTAGAAGAAAATATAACTCAAACTTTATGACCATGTGAAAAAACATCCTCACATAATTAACATCATAGAAAAAATGTGGGTGTAAAGTAGTTTAAGTAATAAAAATAATAAATGTCTGATCAAAGCAATGCCCTCGGCAAGATAGTATCCAGATACTGTAGAAGAAGATAGCAATAAATCCATCAAGAAAGTGACAAGTGCATAAAGTATCATATAATGATAGAAGGAGATCATCATGATAGAACAAAAATGAATGCAAATCACGAACATAAATCCATCAAGAAAAAGTAATCCCAATGTGGAACAAAAATTAATATGAATTATTGAGGAAAGTACCGTAGTAAATGATGTGTGGTGTATCCACAAGAAGAAGAATCTGCCTGGTTCCGTTTAAGAATAATAAAGGGATATCCAAATAATGGTATAAAAACCAAGGGACATAAATGAATAAAGATCTTCCACGATGTGATCGCTGCTAAACTACGGTAAAGAGTGAGAACACAACTCTAAACAATGGTCTCACGAGTATCACTATGGATTTCAGCTTCCTCAGGGGACCATGGACCTCCTCCAGTCATTTCATGCTCAGATAACTCTAGAACGTGTGACGTCTGAAATGTACACATTCACAAAGTGAAGTACCATAGGCCCTGTTTATGCATTCTAGGGTTAATTCATTAAGAGCAATAAACATACGTGGTTTTTGTGGCTCATTATCCATTAGATCTATTCAAGCCAGAAGCCACAGTAAGTGTACGTTCACACTGAGTTTTATCATTATGGATTTTTTCAACCATTTTTTTGTCATCCTTTCTTTGAGTGTTTTTAATAATAATAATAATAATAATAATAATAATAGATGTGTTTTCCAAATGAAATTAATTGAGAACTTATTCAGAGGATTTGAAGTTGTTTTTCATGTGGATTTTGATACAAAATCGCTGCAAAATGCAAAATAAAAAAAACCCAGTGTGAGCATACTGTCTTACACTCTTAAGGTACCTTTACACGCCGCTACAACAAGATGGATACAACCAGCTACAGGCTACAAATGTAGCTTGTAGCGTCAAAATACCTCGTAGTAGCGGCGTGTAAAGACGGTAGGAGGCACCCGGCAACAGATACATCTGTTTCCGAGCACTGCCCGGAAACAGGTGGCTACACAGGCGGTTGTAGCGAGCTGTATCGACGTGTAAAGAAGCAACAGAAGGGATGTGTCTACACCAGGCAATGTACCTGGTCTGTAGCTGGGGCGTGACACAGGCTCCGGGATACCGCCCCCTTTCAGCGATCATTGGTGGAAGCTCCTGTGTTACGATTGGTAGACGCTGCATAGGGTGGCATATTTAAGGAGCTGACCAGTCACACTACACAATTGCTCGAGCGTCATGTATTAATCTGCCTCCTGCGATGCCTGCCCAATCATGGGTTTATTGCTTTGTCCTATCAGCGTACGGACGTCTCGGAATCCACAATTGTAGCACGCCTATGTGCTGTCCCTGCTGCACCAGGTCCGCCCATATTAGCTTGTTGTAGCGGTGTGTAAATGAGTTACGCTGAGCTACAGAAGGTGACTTATGGCACCTGGCGGTGTATCCAGAGATAGATGTAGCGTAGCGTAGCGTAGCTTGTGGCGGCGTGTGAAGATGGTGCGTTGACCGTTTGTAACCGTTTGTGCGTGCTCGTGCACGTGAAGTAGCTGGTTGTATCCATCCTCCAGTAGCGGTGTGTAAAGGTACCCTTAGGCAGTGCAGTGCACTGAAATCAGGCGACCGTGGCGCCGCAATTGGGGGAGATTTTGACGGCGATTGTAACTGGGCAACATATCGCCATCAATATTTCTCGCCGCGGTGGCGGCATGTAAAGGTACCCTTAGACTATCTGTCCACCGGACGCTTGTTTGTGCTGCATTTAAGCTGCATTGGTCAGCACGCAGCACAAATAAGGGAAAACACACACACAGACAGACACACACAGATATACACTTACTTTCTTACCTTCCCCGGCGATACCACGGTGACTGAAGATGTTTTCCTCGCGGACACCGGCAGGACCGGTGTTTATCGTTCTTCCAGGATATTGCATATTGCACCATGTGACAGTGTGAGTCACATGACCAGTCACATGGTACCAGGTCCTGTAAGTCAACTTGTGCAGCTTCTGAAGGTGCCCGGGAGGAAAAAAATCACCTGGAATCACTGTTGGCTCGCCATGGAGGGTGAGTATTGCAGCATTTTTGTTTTGGAAATCGCGGAAAAAAGCCTCGCATATGCACTTTGGGAATATCTGAGTCGGTCGACAGGGTAGGGGGTACTTGGATACTGGGATAGGCGGTAGCTTCGATGGGGGAATCATGGCTGGTCGGTTCCCGGTTCCGTGCCCTGAACCCTCAGTGGTATGGGATGGGGTGATGGTGATGATAGAGGGGGAAGGAATGGTATCGCCACCTGTGGTACCAGGTAATAGGGTTACCAGCGCTGCGATGGCCGCTGAGGTGATGGAGGTGCAGCTCAGAGTAGTACAGCTCCCCACAGGTGGAGCTTTACCTCAGGGCAGCGGGGTGGATGAGGGGAGTAGTAGTAGCGGTCCTGCTTTGAACTCTGCAAGCGGCAGCGGAGAAGCAGGCACACATACAATAGTCTTTGGTTTCAGTACCTTTTTACCATTGTCCGGTAACAGGCACAATCCAGGAGGGTAACCAGGTGTTGGTGCAGCTTGGGGCATTCACCTTGGAGAGTTGTGAACAAACATATTGAGAATGTCATAAGAAAAACAATGGTGTGCTTGGTTTTAACATAACTTTATTCTTTCATGAGTTATTTACAAATTTATGACCACTTATAAAATGTGTTCAAAGTGCTGCCCATTGTGTTGGATTGTCAATGCAACCCTCTTCTCCTGCTCTTGACACACTGATAGCCACACCGCAGAAGAAATGCTAGCACAGGCTCCCAATATCCGTTGTGTCAGGTGCTGCACATCTCGTATCTTCACAGCATAGACCATTGCCTTCAGATGAGGGATGAGGCCAACTTTTCTGTGAATGGTGAAGTTAACAAAGAAAACCCCCGCTATTGGTCTGACACTAACCCACAGTGGATAGATCCCTCCAAGACTGTTGGAACACAAAACTTGATGTAATGGTGTGGTATATGGGGTACAAAGATAGCGGAAACCTCAATGCAACTGGATATCTGATTCATGTAGCAATTTTACCAACCATTCCCATTTTATTTAGGTGCATCCAGGCCCGGACTGGCCATAGGGCCTACCGGGAGTTTTCCCGGTGGGCTGAAGGGAAATTGGGCCGTTGCGGCCGCTCTTTACCTTTAAGAGGTCGCATACGGAACCTTTAAGTCTTTATGCGGCCGCCGGCCAGGCACAGCCAGGGAGCTGTACAGCAGATGCAGAGGTGTTTCCGGCGGCGGGGAGCTTCCTTCCGGCTGTGTTCCTCCAGCCGCTTCTTTGAGGAGGAGTGTGACAGCTCCTCCACTCCTCAGCGGCTCCAGCTGCAGGATGCCTCCCTGCTCCCTGACCCTGCTGTACAACCTGCTGACCAGGAGCCCGGGGCCTGCACTTCCTACACTGTCGGCTGCTGCAGGGCTCCTTCACATGCCTCTCCTTCCTGGCTGACTTCATCTGTGCGGGCTGAGCTCATCCTGGGCGGTAAGAGGAGATATTATGCCTCCTGGGCAGAAGGTTTCTGCACAGTAAGATGTCAGGATTGTGTCTTGTGGCTGCGGTCTCCGTCTGGGGCACAGAGGATTTATGACAACTGATTGAACTTTTACTGCCCGATCTGTGGAATCTCAAACAGATGCCATAAATCCTATCAATCCCACAGTCAGAGCGACCGACCACAGAGAAATGTACTGGACAGATAACTGTGACTTGGGCAGCAGAACAGCACTAATAACACCCTGTGTCTCCCTCCTTGTCTATGCATAATAATGTGTGTATGTACACTGTAAATGTGTGTACATACGGATGTGTGTATGTATGTATGTATGTATGTATGTGTATATATATATATATAATATACATACACACACACACTGTTTGTGTACATATGAATATGTGTATACATGAAATATATCAGTAGCGTAGCTAGCGGGGGATCGAGCGCCCCGGGCCCTCCCGACATGAGGGGCCCATTGTCCGCTCCCTGGGGGGGCCCCGTGCTGGCAGCCGGCCGCCGTGCCGGCTGGAGAGGAGGGAGGACAGGACTTCCTGTCTTGCAGCTCTGCCCGCTCCTCCTCACCTCCTCCTTACAGCAGACGCACCCGGCGGCCGCGGTGAGTGTGCAACGGCCCCCGCCCCCCCGGTCCTTCAACAAGAGGTGTGTGAGAGAAGGGTGGAGAGGGTGGCAGGCTGTGCACGGGGATGAAGGATACAGGGAGTCTGGAGGATGGAAACTGCAGGGGACAGTGGATGGAAACTGTAGGGGGGCAGAGGATGGAATCTGCAGGGGGACAGAGGATGGGATCTGCAGGGGGACAGAGGATGGAATCTGCAGGGGGACAGAGGATGGAATCTGCAGGGGGACAGAGGATGGAATCTGCAGGGGGACAGAGGATGGAGTCTGCAGGGGGACAGAGGATGGAGTCTGCAGGGGGACAGAGGATGGAGTCTGCAGGGGGACAGAGGATGGAGTCTGCAGGGGGACAGAGGATGGAGTCTGCAGGGGGACAGAGGATGGAGTCTGCAGGGGGACAGAGGATGGAGTCTGCAGGGGGACAGAGGATGGAATCTGCAGGGGGACAGAGGATGGGATCTGCAGGGGACAGAGGATGGGATCTGCAGGGGACAGAGGAAGGAAACTGCAGGAGGATAGAGGATAGAGAGTGCAGGAGGATAGAGGATGGAGGGTGCAGGAGGATAGAGGATGGAGAGCACAGGAGAATGGAGAGTGCAGGAGGATGGAGGATGGAGAGCGCAGGAGGATGGAGGATGGAGAGCGCAGGAGGATGGAGAGCGCAGAAGAATGGGGAGTGCAGGAGGACATGGAATGCAAGAGGATGGAGAGCGCAGGTGGATGGAGGGTGCTGGAGGATGGTGGATGGGGAGCGCAGGAGGATGGAGAGCGCAAGAGGATGGAGAGCGCAAGAGGATGGAGAGCGCAAGAGGATGGAGAGCGCAAGAGGACGGAGAGCGCGCAGGAGGATGGGGAGCGCAGGAGGATGGAGGGCGCAGGAGGATGGAGGGCGCAGGAGGATGGAGGGCGCAGGAGGATGGGGAGCGCAGGAGGATGGAGGGCGCAGGAGGATGGAGGGCGCAGGAGGATGGAGGGCGCAGGAGGATGGGGAGCGCAGGAGGATGGAGGGCGCAGGAGGATGGAGGATGGAGAGCGCAGAAGAATGGGGACTGCAGGAGGATGGGGAGTGCAGGAGGATGGGGAGTGCAGGAGGACGGAGGACATGGAATGCAAGAGGATGGAGAGCGCAGGTGGATGGAGCGTGCAGGAGGATGGAGGGTGCTGGAGGATGGTGGATGGGGAGTGCAGGAGGATGAAGAGCGCAGGAGGATGGAGCACACAGAAGGATGGAGGGCGCAGAAGGATGGAGGGCGCAGGAGAATGGAGGGCGCAGGAGGATGGAGGGCGCAGGAGGATGGAGGGTGCAGGAGGATGGAGGGCGCAGGAGGATGGAGGGCGCAGGTGGATGGAGGGTGCAGGTGGATGGAGGGTGCAGGACGATGGAGGGTGCAGGAGGATGGAGGGTGCAGGAGGATGGAGGGTGCAGGAGGATGGAGGGTGCTGGAGGATGGAGGGTGCTGGAGGATGGAGGGCGCAGGAGGATGGAGGATGGAGAGCGCAGAAGAATGGGGACTGCAGGAGGATGGGGAGTGCAGGAGGATGGGGAGTGCAGGAGGACGGAGGACATGGAATGCAAGAGGATGGAGAGCGCAGGTGGATGGAGCGTGCATGAGGATGGAGGGTGCTGGAGGATGGTGGATGGGGAGTGCAGGAGGATAAAGAGCGCAGGAGGATGGAGCACACAGAAGGATGGAGGGCGCAGAAGGATGGAGGGCGCAGGAGAATGGAGGGCGCAGGAGGATGGAGGGCGCAGGAGGATGGAGGGCGCAGGAGGATGGAGGGCGCAGGAGGATGGAGGGCGCAGGAGGATGGAGGGCGCAGGTGGATGGAGGGCGCAGGTGGATGGAGGGTGCAGGAGGATGGAGGGTGCAGGAGGATGGAGGGTGCTGGAGGATGGAGGGTGCTGGAGGATGGAGGGTGCTGGAGGATGGAGGGTGCTGGAGGATGGGAAGTGCAGGAGGATGGAGAGTTCTGGAGGTGAGTGGCCATTTGGCCCAATTCTTAGGGGCGGCAGCCGCGGCAATTTTTTCGACCGCCCCGGGCACCACAAGCAGTTGCTATGCCACTGCCTCAGTTGATGGGGTGGCACGAGAATTCTCTGCCAGCACCCCTTCCCCCCCACCCCCCTGCTCTTCACATGGGGGCCCTGGGTGCAGATCTCGCCCCCGGGCCCAGAGCAGGCTAGCTACGCCACTGAAATATATATATATATAATGGATGTGTGTGTACAAATTGATGTGTGTGTATATGTGTAATATATATATACACACAATTACTGTGTGTGTATATACCGTGTGTTTACATAATGGTGTGTGTGTATATAGTGTATACATAGTGTATGCGTGTATATATAATGTGTATGCCTACATATGGATGTGTGTGTATATATACTCTGCACAGTACCACTTCTCCTGTCCAGTATACTGGGTGTAATCCTCAGTATCTGTATTATTCTGTATATATACACTGCACAGTACCACTTCTCCTGTCCTGTATACTGGGTGTAATCCTCAGTATCTGTATTCTTCTGTATATATACTCTGCACAGTACCACTTCTCCTGACCTGTATACTGAGAGTTGGTATTGGATTTTCATCATTTAAATGTTGTTTAAATTGATTATCCTCAATATGGAGTCATCGCTTCTCTTCTGTATAGGTGATGATTTGCCCTTCACTGTGGATCTGACAGCTGGGACTCCGCAATCCTGAGAAACATGCCTGTGAAGAGTAACATGTGAATGGAGCTGTGGTTCATTTCCCTCTGCCCCGCCATTCACAGGTGGCTCTTCAGATAACTCCTTTAAGAAAGTGATGAGGCCACGACAGCGTAAAAGCAAATTTCACTGATCGGGGGTGATGGGTGATATAGTATGTGGGCTGGCAGGGTTTTTTCTCCAGGGCTGCTTTTTGGTCCCAGTCCGGCCCTGGGTGCATCCATATAAATGGCCCACCCTGTATATTGGTGGTGGGACCAAGGAGGAATTGGAACACTGTCATTAATTTAGCCCACTGAAGATTTACAAAGAGGAATGGGGTATGTGTCTAGGTTGTTATCGTCACAAAGAAGTTTCCACTACTAACATGATCGGGGGAATAGTTAGGCCAACAGAAAGAGGATCACATTAGTAGCGGAAAACCTATTTAAGCATGACCTGGCACCATGAGTTCTCTTGGTAGGGGGATGATTTTATTATTAGTGTGTTATGTAAATATCATAAATATATGTGGTATATCCTCCATCTTTTACACAAAGATATACTTTAAATCATATTGAACATAATTCAGATGGAAGAGAATTGCCGTTCTTCTTTATCAAATAGGAGTCAAATAGGAGCTTTTACTTATAACGGTGGCTATTACACGGCTTTGATGATGGGGACGAGACTTCCTGGGTTAGGAGCTTTCATCTGGCGAGCCTGCTGTGTGCCTTCATGTATGAAAGACATAAACTGCCGCAGTGATCAATGAGAGAAAAATAGTACATTTACTGATAGGATGAAGCACTTAGCGTCCTACCAGAGAGGTAGCTTAAAAGTGTCTGCATCTGGTGGAGAAGCCCTGGGTAACCTCACCACAGTGATATATTACCCTCAACCAAACAGAAATTAGAGTTAATGCAGCAAAGACGAGTGCACGAGAACTACACGCAGGACAACGTCGCCCTGCCACGAGCTGGGCACTATGCTGAACGTAAGGGAATTGTGGAAAATAAATGAATGGGAATCTGTCAGCAGGTTTTTACTCTCTTATCTGAGAGCAGCATGTTGTAGGCATTGAGACCCTGAATTCATTAATGTTTAACTTAGATATCTGGTAGCAACCGTTCTGTCACAATCAAATCATTTAGTTTTAGCCATATAGCTAGAGCTGCCCCCTCCATCACCAGGCTCTCTATAGAGACTGTGCATTCACAGTGAGATGTCAATTACAGCAAGGAGTGTGCCAGTCTGCCCTGCTGGTGACAATATAGTTCAGTAATGATAATCACCAGGTGATAAAGCCTTTAGTTTATGTAAACAATAGCATACAGCCTGATAAGAGAGGCAGAGATATTTATTTTTTAATCCATGCAGCATGCTGTCCTCAACTTGCATAGCAAAAACCTGATGACATATTCCCTTTAAAGTTATATAACTGACAGTTTTGAACCTGTTGCCAAAAGCTGGATGTGTGGCACCCCTGAGGTTCCAGTCACAACAGTGGTACTGCACCTTAGCCAGAGGTGTGGTACTATGGTACCCCCACCCCTGGTAAGAAGGAGGCACTACCCGGTACCCACACACCTGCACCAAACACTTGCCAATCCAGCCCAGGAAGATGGAGGGAACTATCATACCTCATCCCTGGCTGAAGACAGGGGCTTAGATAGGGAGTTGCGTGGACCAGTAGGAAAGAGGGAAATTTAGAAAAAAACAATCAGAAAGAAGTACGGGAATAGAGTGGGACAGTGACAGTTTAAAATAGGAGAAACATCTAGAAGAGTCCAGTCAGAGAGTCTCTGAGGAAACACAAGGAGTTCGTCAATCAGTCAGTCAGTCAGGAATGCAGTCAGAGGAAGACTGGGAGTGCGGACGGTCAACAAGTTATATCAGGGGACTGGAGCCGGAGGAGCTCTTCCCAGGAACGAGAGAACCATGCAGGAGCTCCTGAGACAATCAGGGGTCCCAGGGATGCGGGAGGTAAGAAATCCACCTGTGGGGCCCACTTCCATTGCCGGTTGCACGCAAGTGGAGGAACCAGGTCCACAGAGGGTATCGGGCCCAGACTAGTTGAAGGACTAAAGTACTTGGCTAACAATCCAGAGACGACTGTGACTTTAGGTGCAATTGCCAAAATCCACACTTAATCGATGAGAAGGTGGCGCATAGGCCAAGGGACTCAAAGGAGTTTGCCTGTGAGGGTCCGATGACACTAGATCGGGACACTGAGTGTGAGGTGTCGGGCAGGATGGAGCAAGCCAGCACAGGTAAGACAACCCAGTGAGGTACATAAAAAGGGTACTGGTCAAGTGCCACCAATCTACCTGGGAGTGGCTGGATCCCTGGCTCGGAGGACACAGCACCCGGCTCGTTGTTGAAACCAAGAACTGTGATTAAACTGTGGAAATTGCACCGTGTTGTGTCCTCGAATTATTTACTGCGTAGCTGCCCTGCACAAGATTGATAACATCTGTTAATTAACTTTATAACTGCCCTGGGGCCACGCTGTACCTGTGAAGAGCGATAAGAACTATGTTGCGCCATCAACCGCCCCAGTGGATCTGTACTGCAGCATCGGCCATCCATCTAATTGCCGAGAACCACAGGTGGCATCATGAATAATTACCAATATGAACTTTTCCCCCATTTTTATTGGCACCATGACATCCCCAAGAGAACTGAAGGCCGTTCTGATTGTTCCACTGCCCTGGCGGGTGATCCAGATGCACTCATCTGCCTCGCAGTAAGATGAATGCGTCCATAATATGAGTAGATTTAGAAATTTGTAGTGATGAGTAGGGATGGCGATCAGCTCATATTTCCCTGTGTTCAGGATCGGGCCTGCCCTGTTAAAGCAATGAAAGAGTTAATACCGCTGATATATGTACCTGGTTCTGTCTTCTTGGTTTGTCGCGCGCTGTGTCATTTCCGTGCGCCCCTTATCTTTTGCCTGAATGTGATTGGCTGTTGAAGCCGGTTACATGACTCATTCCCCGGGCTAACCCGAAAATGACACTGCGCCACCACACAGCTGGATTGTATAACACAAACCTGATAAATATAATGAGGATCATTAGCAACTCTTTCATGCTTTAACTGGGCGGCTCCGATCCTGAACATGGGGAAATGCGAAATGTTTGCCCATCCCTAGTGATGAGTAGTAAGATACTCGGGTTCGGAGAGCTCTAACCAAATACTTTGAATGAGTAATGAGTAACGAATCCAATGCAAGTCAATGGGGAACTCACTCAGATCCAAATACTGAAACAGTTCAAAGTATTCGGTAGAGCTATCCGAACCCTGGATATCTTACTACCCACTCATCTCTAGACATTTGGAAATTTGGTGGTGTCCTAAAAAATGATGGCCAATCTCGTTTATGGCATGTCGAATATTACAGTTCGGCTCAATTTTAATGAATACTTATGCAGTACCGGACACAGCCTTTGGCCAAGGGGGGCGGTACAGCTTCTAAAAAGTAAAACAAATCGACCCTTTTTACATGATCTCACGCAACTGGTTAAAGCTTTGCCTTCTCGACAGTATTAGCTTTAGATTGGATAACACCGTTAAAATTTTGAGGCTGTCATATCTCTTTATCTGTCTCCAAAGCCTCTCGCTGCATCTGAAAATATAAAAGAACAGACAGATATGGAGAAACCTAAAAGCAGCGACAATTTCAATTGATTTAGGACGTGTCAGCGACTAAATAGAAAGTCAAAAGGAAAAAAAGGAATGAAAATGAATGATGGTGTCTGCTTGAGTTATTGTGATTCATTTTGTGAGTAACGACGCGCACTTGGTCACAAATACACAATTTGCCTGTTGCATCAGTGATTTGTAGCAAAGCTTTAAGTAGTTACTGATATCATCTTGCTTATGAGCCATTTCAGCATTGATCTTTGTATTCTTAATAAACGACCGGAGGAAAAAGACATTTGTTTTACTGCTGTCTTTCTGAGATAAAATGACTCATTGCATGAACAAAAAAATTGGCAACCTTTATGTCGAGAGAAAAATTCAATACTAAACATAATGGATGAAAAGGGGCCGTAAAATGTAGAAACGTGCATTGTTTGGAGCTGATAATCTCTATGTTAATGCTCTTCAGTGTAAGTGTGGATTTGCATATGGTAAATCTATTGTGCATTATTACAGGATCCGCAGGAGAAATTCAAGGCTGATAACTCAGATTTCTGATGTAGATGTGTCGAAGGGTTCAAAGCATGGGGGTAGAGTAGTCAGGCTCAAGATCGGGACACAGCATCTCGCACCCTGGGTCTACAGCATCTCACACCCTGGGTCTACAGCATCTCACACCCTGGGTCTACAGCATCTCACACCTCGAGCCCACAGCATCTCACACCCTGGGTCCACAGCATCTCACACCCTGGGTCCACAGCATCTCACACCCTGGGTCCACAGCATCTCGCACCCCAGGCCCACAACATCTCACACCCTGGGTCCACAGCATCTCACACCCTGGATCCACAGCATCTCACACTCTGGGTCCACAGCATCTCACAACTTGGTGCCACAGCATCTCACACCCTGGGTCCACAGCATCTCGCACCCCAGGCCCACAGCATCTCACACCCTGGGTCCACAGCATCTCACACCCTGGATCCACAGCATCTCACACTCTGGGTCCACAGCATCTCACACCTTGGTCCCACAGCATCTCACACCCTGGGTCTACAGCATCTCACACCCTGGGTCTACAGCATCTCACACCTCGAGCCCATAGCATCTCACACCCTGGGTCCACAGCATCTCACACCCTGGATCCACAGCATCTCACACTCTGGGTCCACAGCATCTCACACCTTGGTCCCACAGCATCTCGCACCCAGGCCCACAGCATCTCACACCCTGAGTCCACAGCATCTCACACCCTGGATCCACAGCATCTCACACTCTGGGTCCACAGCATCTCACACCTTGGTCCCACAGCATCTCACACCTGGGTCTACAGCATCTCACACCCTGGGTCTACAGCATCTCACACCTCGAGCCCATAGCATCTCACACCCTGGGTCCACAGCATCTCACACCCTGGATCCACAGCATCTCACACTCTGGGTCCACAGCATCTCACACCTTGGTCCCACAGCATCTCACACCCTGGGTCTACAGCATCTCACACCCTGGGTCTACAGCATCTCACACCTCGAGCCCACAGCATCTCACACCCTGGGTCCACAGCATCTCACACCCTGGGTCCACAGCATCTCACACCCTGGGTCTACAGCATCTCACACCCTGGGTCTACAACATCTCACACCTCGGGCCCACAGCATCTCACATTCTGGGTCCACAGCATCTCACACCCTGGGTCCACAGCATCTCACACCCTGGGTCCACAGCATCTCACACCCTGGGTCTACAGCATCTCACACCCTGGGTCTACAGCATCTCACACCTCGGGCCCACAACATCTCACACCTCGGGCCCACAGCATCTCACACTCTGGGTCCACAGCATCTCACACTCTGGGTCCACAGCATCTCACACTCTGGGTCCACAGCATCTCACACCCTAGGTATACAGCATCTCACACCCTGGGTCTACAGCATCTCACACCTCGAGCCCACAGCATCTCACACCCTGGGTCCACAGCATCTCACACCCTGGGTCCACAGCATCTCACACCCTGGGTCTACAGCATCTCACAACCTGGGTCTACAGCATCTCACACCTCGGGCCCACAGCATCTCACACCCTGGGTCCACAGCATTTCACACCCTGGGTTTACAGCATCTCACACCTCGAGCCCACAGCATCTCACACTTCGGGCCCACAGCATCTCACACCTCGGGCCCACAGCATCTCGCATCCTGGGTCCACAGCATCTCACACCCTAGGTGCACAGCATCTCACACTCTGGGTCCACAGTATCTCACACCCTGGGTCCACAGCATCTCTCATTCCAGGTCCACAACATCTCGCATCCTGGGCCCACAGCACCTTGCACTCTGGGTCCACAGCATCTGGTACCCTGGGTCTGCAGCATCTAGTACCCTGGGTCCACAGCATCTCACACCCTGGGTCCACAGCATCTCACACCCTGGGTCCACAGCATCTCACACCTCGGACCCACAGCATCTCACACCCTGGGTCCACAGCATCTCACACCCTGGGTCCACAGCATCTCACACCCTGGGTCCACAGCATCTCACACCCTTTGTCTACAGCATCTCACACCCTGGGTCCACGGCATCTCACACCTCGGGCCCACAGCATCTCACACCCTGGGTCCAAAAAAAGTATCCAGACATTACAGCACGGGATCACAGATAATTCTTTTTTTGAGCCCTCTGCAAAGGAGATGTGGTTTGATCAGACCATGTTCCTGTACGGTCAGACACATCTATTACACAGTACATAACGGGGACACATATATAAGATTATCTCAGCACAGGAGATGCAGAACGATCACACCATGTTCCTGTATGGTCAGACATGGCCATTACACACTACATAGCAGGGACACATATATCATATTATCTCAGCACAGGAGATGTGGTATGATCAGACCACGTCCCTGTACAGTCAGACACATTCATTACACAGTACATAGCAGGGACACATATATCAGATTATCTCAGCACAGGAGATGTGGTATGATCAGACCATGTCCCTGTACGGTCAGACATATCCATTACACAGTACATAGCAGGGACACATATATAAGGTTATCTCAGCACAGGAGATGTGGTATGATCAGACCATGTCCCTGTACGGTCAGATTCATCCATTACACAGTACATAGCAGGGACACATATATAAGATTATCTCAGCACAGGAACATTTTTCTTAAACACATCCAATTGTGGAAATGATTATTACTCCAACATCAATTGATTAAAATGAACTTTTAAATTAAATTTGTTCGTGGGAAAACCCCTTTAAATACATAAGTGTTATTTATTTTTTATTTTTAGACTTTGCATTCCTATTTTCTCTTGAACTCGTCTGTTATAATTGGAAACCCTGCAACCTCAATTTCTATTGCAATGATTGTAACTAATGGGCAACATTTATACAGCTGTCAATGGCGCTATTTCATAAGTTATATTATTTATCATACCGGAGGAAATAAACGGCATGATATGTTCTTTCCTATTGCACATGCACGCGTCTTTGCTCTAAGATCAGTGAGGAATCACAGGTTAACACCGGGGAGATAGACAAGTGAACGGAGAGGACGACACCGAGATCTGACTGCAAACACTCAGTGTAAATATTCCATGTGCACAGTCAATCTCACACCGGATCGGAGAAATCGCAAGGAAAATCTCTCGTTTGCATCTGTCGTAAAAGTAACAAATACGACCAGAGGACAGATCCGAGCACGTAGCTGACAAGTACAGTATGCTTCACTGCAATACTCCTCAACGCCTGTCTATCATTGTCTCTGGAAATGAATGTCACACATTGCTGCTGTGAAATAAAAACTTTAATTTGTACACCCCATTAACTTTATGGCTCTTACTACTTTGCCGTACAATGCCGTTTCTTCTTAGACTTTTAGAAATATGTTATCACAATGCAAGAAGATAAAAGGGAATAATCTACAGATCTTCATGCATCATCACGGTTCAAGTAAAAAAAAAAATAATAAAATATATATACATATATGTATATTATATGTTCATAGGTGCATTTCTATGAATTAGAATGTCATGAAAAAGTTAATTTATTTCAGTAATTTAATACATAAAGTGAAACACATATATTACATAGAGTCATTACAAACAGAGTGATCTATTTTTAGTATTTATTTCTGTAAATGTTGATGATAATGGCTACGGCCAATGAAAGCCCAAAAGTCATTATCTCAGAAAATTAAAGTAGAGAGGAGGAAGGGTTAAAATACCACGCTGCCATATTCCACGAGACATCAAAGGGTGAATAGAATATTGATTTGTTAGTCAACACGTTTCAGGGCTCCCTGGCCCCTTCCTCAGGACAAATCAATGTCATATTGCCTCGTTTCAGGGCATTTCTGGGAGTCCTGAAACTCGTTGACTAATAAATCAATATTATATTCACCCTTTGATGTCTCATGGAATACGGCAGTGTGGTTTTTAACCCTTCATCCTCCCTACTCTATATGCACTACGCTGGGGACTGCAATAGCTGTGATCTACTTTTATAGCGGTTGTGACTCTCACAACCACACAAGGTGAAGCCTCTGATACCTGTTTAGGTCATATTTTATCTCTCAGACCTTTCATCCTCCCTACTTTCATTTTCTGAGATAATGACCTTTGGGTTTTCATTGGCTGTAAGCCATAATCATCAACATTTACAGAAATAAACACTTGAAATGGATCATTCTGTTTGTAATGACTCTATATAATATGAGTTTCACTTTATATATTGAATTACTGAAATAAATTAACTTTTTGATGATATTCTAATTCATTCAGATGCACCTGTATGTATATAATATGTGTTTTGTATACGTTCATTTTATGTATATATTCATATTAGATATAATATCTGCTTTTTCAGACACATGGAACCACACAAACATAAACGGAAAAAATGTAGGCATATACAGTAGATATATGGTGTATGAATGTATGCCCAACATATGCTGAGCAAAAGCTTTAGGCAGATATAAGAAATGCTGGTAGGGATGAATTCTTTAAAAAAATAAGTACAAATGTTAATAGTTTATTTCTATCAGTTAACAAAATGTAAAGTTAATTGATCAAAATAGAAACTTACCGTATATACTCGAGTATAAGCCGACCCGTGTATAAGCCGACCCCCCTACTTTTGCCCCCAAAATCTGGGAAAACCTATTGACTCGTGTATAAGCCGAGGGTGGACCCCAGCACAGGTATACAGCCCCCAGCAGTGTGGTATACAGGCCCGCGCAGTGGTATACAGGCCTCCCCAGTGGTAGTATACAGCCCCCAGAAGTGTGGTATACAGCAGCCTCCCCAGTGGTACATACAGGCCCCAGCAGTGTTACAGCAGCCTCCCCAGTGGTATATACAGCAGCAGCCCCAGTGGTAGTATACAGCAGCCCCAGAGATATATACAGCAGCCCCAGTGGTAGTATACAGCAGCCCCAGAGGTATATACAGCAGCCTCCCCAGTGGTATATACAGCAGCAGCCCCAGTGGTAGTATACAGCAGCCCCAGAGATATATACAGCAGCCCCAGTGGTAGTATACAGCAGCCCCAGAGGTATATACAGCAGCCTCCCCAGTGGTATATACAGCAGCAGCCCCAGTGGTAGTATACAGCAGCCCCAGAGATATATACAGCAGCCCCAGTGGTAGTATACAGCAGCCCCAGTAGTAGTATACAGCAGCCCCAGTAGTAGTATACAGCAGCCCCAGTAGTAGTATACAGCAGCAGCCCCAGTAGTAGTATACAGCAGCAGCCCCAGGGGGTATATACAGCAGCAGCCCCAGTAGTAGTATACAGAAGCCCCAGTAGTAGTATACAGCAGCCCCAGTAGTAGTATACAGCAGCCCCAGTAGTAGTATACAGCAGCAGCCCCAGTGGTAGTATACAGCAGCAGCCCCAGGGGGTATATACAGCAGCAGCCCCAGGGTTATATACAGCAGCAGCCCCAGGGGGTATATACAGCAGCAGCCCCAGGGGGTATATACAGCAGCAGCCCCAGGGGTATACAGACCCCCCCCATTAGTATACAGGGGCCCCAGCTGTATACAGCAGCCCCAGCTGTATACAGCCCCCTCGTGGTATCCAGGGCCCCCTTGCTGCACCTGTAAAGGAAGATGTCGGTATACTTATCGCTGCTGCCGCCGCTCCGCTTCTCAGTCACCGCGCTGCTCCGGCCGGGTCTTCATGCTTCCTGTTCCTTCTCCGACGCTCGAACAATGACGTCATTTCCTGAGTGCCGGAGAAGGAACAGGAAGCATGAAGACCCGGCCGCAGCAGCGCGGTGACCGAGAAGCGGAGCGGCGGCGGCGGCAGCAGCGATAAGTATACCGACATCTTCCTTTATAGGTGCAGCAAGGGGGGCCCTGGATACCACGGGGGGGCTGTATATACGGCGGGGGGGGGAGACCACGGGGGGGGGGGCTGTTATACATACATAGGTACCGTATATGCCCGTGTATAAGCCGAGGGGGGACTTTTCAGCACATTTTATGTGCTGAAAAACTCGGCTTATACACGAGTATATACGGTAAATCAAATCAATATTTGCCCATTCTTCTAGAGATACTTGATCACAGTTTTTAAAGAAGCTTGGCAGGGAGAGGGTGGATCCTGGAGCCTGCAAAACAGCCCGCCCTGGTGACTAAAGAATATAGCCCCTGCTAATTATAATCACTAATGAGTAAGTATTAAAACGTTTTACTCCACTTTCACAGGATGCTTTTAGGAGACAAAAGGAGTGTGAGATTAGTGATAATATGCTGCAGGGACATGTTTTGCTAGCTTAGGAGGCGTTCTGGAGGTGACAGGATCCCTTTAAGTAAATCCCAGACAGACTTGAATTGAGAAAGGCTCGATAAGGAAGCCGAAGCGCACACGTCATCAATCAAAGTATTTGATGCAAAATTAGAAAAAATAGAAGAAATATGTGGAATTCATCTGCGCTACTATTACAGTCAACCATATACAAAGGAAATCAGTGAGTGCAAGTGGTTTTATTCAACGTTTACAAATAAGAGTAATGGTGGACCCAGCGCTAACTAAATAACTACACCTGATAAAAAATAGGTTCTAGTTGGATAGCAAAATAGAAAAAAAAAAAAAAAAAAAGGGGGGGGGGAGGAGGATCTTGTTAAATTTGCACAAAAAAATTTATTCAAAAACAATAAAAACATTAAAACTACTATCACCACACACCTCGTCAAATTTAAAACCCGCAATAAAGAATTAAATATAATGGGTACAAGGAATTAAGGGTTAAAAACAAAACTTGGCTGAGATCTGGAGCTTGGACAATGCTGCTGAATAGTTTTTCTTCTCATGGGTACTTCTTTATAACAGTTCTTTAGCCATCTGTATTTTCTGGACCAAGGAGCCTATCTGTCCAGGGGCTGTTCTATATTTGGAACTGAAGTTTGCTGTATATCTTGATTGATCTGCCAGATCCTCCTGTATGTTTAGAGAGGTAATTAGTTTGGTCCTCACTCACATCACAAGGTTACGCACCCTAAGTAACTATAATTATACCTGTGATCCAACTGACAGAGGAAAAGACTGCTTCGGTTTCTCTGTAGTCCACTGTCACTGGCCCGCTATCCTCGGACCGGGTTATGCTGAAAGGGACCAACAATGTTTAATTGCCTATCCCCATCTAGTGATTGGTCTTACTGTAGTGCCCCTACTTACTTAGCGTCTATCCCAGAGTGCCGTCGTTAAAATGTCTGTCTCACCTCTGTTATCTAAGATCTACGTTCAGAAAAATAATCCTGACACAGAACTGGAGGATCACTCATGCATGCATTGTTGTAAATGAGCGGTGCTCTAAAAGTGTCTCCACTTACTATGTCTTATGTGCTGCTGTCAGGGGTTCCTCTCGTCCGAGGTCCTCTGGAGTGTATGCCGTGGCCAGCGGCGTGTGTCCGCGTCACTGGATGTTGATACCAGACGTGACGTATCTGCACACACGATGCCTCCTTCCTTAGCAGCGTCAGTGTTGGGAGGTGCTGCGCTGTGTCGGTCTAGAGATTTTGCAATTTCTAAGCACAGGGTGGGCGGGATCAACGCGTTTCGTTGATCACGGTCAACTTCCTCAACGTGTTTCAATATGTATTCCTCACCCCTTCATCAGGTCAACCACCATTGAATAAAGCCACTTGCATTTACCAATTTCCTTGGTATATGGTGGATTGTACAGCAGCCCAGTTGGATTCCAAATATTTCCTCTATTTGTTCTACTATTGCTTCTGTCTGTGTTGGTTCTGCAGCAGCTGTTTGGAGCCTTTATACTGACTATGTGTGACACAACCATCTAAGGTGAGCAGTTTTATTTCAGCTTACCTGTCACCTTTTTTATTAGATAAGACCCTATTGTGCTTCATATCTCACAGTTATTCATTCTTTGATGCAAAATGACAAGAAGAAGGCTGCTTTCACAACTGCGTTTCTTCGCATTTCGGGCAGTTTGGCGCATCTGCTGGTAGCCGGAACACTTGTGGCAAGACTGCGTTCGACCTAATTCATTCCCTATGGGACCTGCAAACATGTGCGGCGCTAGCGATTTTGCACTAGCGGGATTTGCGGCAAGTCAAAAAAACACTACTAGCAGTTGTTTTTGTCTGTTGCCACAAGTGCCAGATCATGGTAAAACCGCAAGTGCTGCACGTCCGCAAGTACAATAGGGAATTAATTAGGTTCCAGCTTCTGGCAGATCAGGCTAAACTGCCAGATCTGCCGCGAATGCTGAGAAACGCAGATGTGAAAGCAGCTTAAAGAAAGAATAAAAAGATGATGAATTCAGTGCCGATCCTTTTTTCTATATTGGTATTGGAGCTCCCACCCTTGGATTTGTGCACTGACAGAGAGGAGTGCCCACCTGGATGTGGATTACTACAAGGCAGACTTCATAATGATGAGATCAGGGCTATGTGGGTCTATATCATCACTCCCAAGACTCCTTGTCTTCTGTTCATACATTGCCTGTATGTTTGGTGTCATTGTCCAAAAAAACAGCACTATCAATAAATATATAAATGAATATGAAAACTTGAGCTATAAAGATAAATATAGAAAATATAGTTGGAAAATTTGTAGGAAATGGCTTGAAAAAGGTTCCAGCAGGAACAGAAACATTGTTATTGGACAGAGGTCCCCGACCTTTCTGACCTTGAGAGCCACATCCCTCTGAGGATGCTGAGGCCCTCCAGGCACCGGCGGGTAGAAAGCCAGACACCGTTTCAGCTTCATCGTCCTTTTACTGGTACTGAACTTTCCAAAACACACCCCAAGGAGTCAGGCCAAATAAATTGCAATTAATTATTTATTTATTTAAAACACCATGTAAAATGACAATATATATGATGGTACACAGAAGGAGGACCACATGACACAGTTCAACCACAATGGTACACAATCCTCAGGTATAACCAGAATAGTCAAACAACAGTGCCCCAAAATGAGTACACTATATACCTAATGAGGATGACACAATTAACATATAAAGCCATGGGTCCCATTTACCTTACTGTGACCGCCCCCTGACGCGTTTCGCACCAGCTTCTTCTGAGGAGGGTCTACTGGCAGATGTCATACAATACACGGTACAGTTTGGAAGAACGGGGACGTAGCTGCAGGTTTAGGGCGCTCCTATGGAGTCTGAAGATGTTACTTTCTTTATATCTTTCAGAGCCTACTCTTATCTTTCTCTCTGTCTTTAATCACCTTTGCAGAGCTCTCTCGCCAGTCCCATGGTCTTGTACGGTTAGACATGGGTTATCCTTGACCGGTACGGACGGGAGCAGCAGGAACGCACTATCTCTCCCGCCACCTGAATCCGGACCATTACCTTCGTAGTCTTGGACTGATTATGGGCCTGAGGAGTGAGGTACCATCTTGTGGTGCCTACGGGTACCCGGTTTTTGAGGGCCCGCAGCTCGTTGGTTTATGGTCAGGGATGAACGCTGACCGCCTCGGCTTCTGTTTTGCCGGTGTTTCCCCAGACGTTTCCAGCCCGCTCAAACCGCTGCTGGATCATCCCGGGTCACCCTCCTGGAGATGGGTGATCCCACTGTCACTCAGCTGTCAGGCATGTCCTTACTGACTGCCTTCCCAGGCTGTCTCATTAAAAACTCTCTACTTCCTGGTTCTCCCACTATAACCTAGGCTCCACACCCCCTGGGACTTACTGTATATCAGTCCCCCCTATTCTAAGCTGGCCTAGTGTTGGGTGCTAATACAGACTCCATAAGCACAATCCAAAACCCTTAGCTACGGAGGCACTACACCTTCTATTTGGGATGCAGTACCTCCCTGTGGCGCCTAGCTACCTTCCTGATCTGCCTGGTGCCTATCTCTGCTGGCTCAGAGCAGTCACAGTCTGGTCCTATGGGTGACTCTGCAGCTTCTGCTGACGTCATATTGACAGAGCAGCTGCTTCTCTTCAGCTCTGCTCTGTTGATGGGACGTCACTATTGATGTCATGCTGTTTGACAGATGGAGCAGATTCTAGGATGGTGGGACCCATTAACCAGCAACCCACACTAGATTACACAGGGGGAGGTACCTGAGAGGGTCCGGCTGATTCCAAGTCACTGGGCTTCATATAGTTACTGGGAACAGGAAAGATAGATGAGAAAGAAGGCACACACTGAGGGTACCATCTTACCACCTGGGATCCGCTTGCAGCCACCCGTTAGCAGCTGTTTTAACATCTGAATGCTGAACTGAGAACTGTAACCAATGCTGCTAAAGTTTCCAATAAAGTTACCAGAGAGAAGTGAACCTGACTCTGCTACATCTTCTTTTGCATGAACTTATTCCCTTACAGGATCTAAGCCGCGATTCCATCTACCTCCGGCGGTCTGTGGCGGCGCTGGTGCAACTCACCAGAAACTGCAGGGGCCTGACACCTGAGTACGCCAAAAGCCTGGGCGCTACACATGCTCCTCTGTTAAATCTAATATGCATATGGCCTCTTCAAAGAGGACTTGAACTCTAGCACCACCTATTGGAAAAAGTAATCCTAACAGTCAATATTGACCTTTTAATGAGCCTTATTGGATCAAGGATATAAGACAAAATATATTCTTAATGTGCAGACATGATATTGTGGGGGTGTTTGCCTCTTGTCAGTGCAAAGCATGAGATTAGAGTTGGCTAGGTGAGAGGCTAAGACTGGGGATCTAAGATCTAACATTTCTCCATGTCTGCAAATTGAGAATATGATTTGGCTTATATCCTTGGTCATATGACAAGACTTGTTAAAGGATCAATATTGACTTTTAGGATTGTTACTTCCAATAGGTGACCCTAAAATTCAAGTCCTCTTTGAGGAGGCAATTTGAATATTAAGTTTCCCAGAGGAGCAAGCAAGACATTTAAGTCTCTTCGTACAACTATGCTAGACCTAGCGTGTCGTTCTCCATAAGGAAAATCATTATTATTATTATTATCTTAGATCCCTAGCCTTAGCCTCTCATGCAGCCAAATCAGATCTCATAATTTGCACTGATGAGGCGCAATACCCTGAAACACAGTGTCTGCAAATTAAGGTTATGATCTGACTTATATTCTTGGTCATATGATAAGGCTTGTTAAAGGGTCAATAATGACTTTTAGGATTGTTGCTTCCAATAGGTGGCACTAGAGTTTACGTCCTCTTTGAAGAGGCAATTTGCATATAAAATTTCCCAGGGGAGCACGCAAGGCATTTAAGTCTCCTCATACTTCCAGACCTGGCGTGTCGCTCTCCATAAGGAGAAATGTTATACCTTAGATCAAGGGTGGGGAACCTCAGGCTCCAGGGCCGAATACGGCCCTCGATTACTTTTTTGCGGCCCCCAGGCAGATTCCTGGGGACTGCAGTGCTCAGGCTGGCAGACGTGTTTTGACGTCTGTCTGGCCTTTAAACCCAGCTCTCCAGTGATCTCTATGCCCCAGCCTCAGCCTCCCCTGTGAGGTATATGTCCCAGCCTCTCCTGTGATGTCTAGGGCTCAACCAAACCTGGAAAAGCAGTTTAGAAGCAACATGACCAATATCACCCATGCCAAAGGACAGAGTCCAGCCACCACAGTAGGGGTGAGTTGTTTGTTTAACCAAATACAGCGGGTAATTTTGAAGTTGATAACTTTATATGGCCCCTGAAGGATTGTATAAATTTCTAAATGGCCCCTGGCAGAAAAATGGTTCCCCGCCTCTGCCTTAGATCATCAGCCTTAGGTCACGTGCACACATTAAGTATTTGGTGAGTTTTTTACCTCAGGATTTGTAGGCAAAACCAGGAGTGGATGATTAAATAAAGAAGTGGTGCAGGTGTTTCTATTAGACGTTTCCTCTGATTGCTCCACTCCTGGTTTTGTCCACAAATCCTGAGGTAAAAAACTCATCAAATACTCAGCGTGTGCAAAGAGGCCTAATTCATATGATGCAGATTATTAGGGATTAAAGATCTGTAAAAATCTACACCTAAGGCCAAATGCGCACGTTCAGTATTTGATGAGTTTTTTACCTCAGGATTTGTAGACAAAACCAGTAGTGGAGCAATCAGAGGAAAAGTCTAATAGAAACACCTGCACCACTTCTGTATTTAATCATCCACTCCTGGTTTTGCCTACAAATCCTGAGGTAAAAAACTACTCAGCGTGTGCATGAGGCCTTAGCCTCTCACCTAGCCAAATCAGATCTCACACTTTGCACTGACGAGGAGCAAACACCCTGAAACACCCTGTCTGCAAACTGAGGCTTTGATCTGGCTTATATCCTTGGTTTTATGACAGGGCTCGTTAAAAGGTCGATATTGAATTTTAGGATTGCTACTTCCAATAGGTGGCGCTAGAGTTCAAGTCTCCTTTGAAGAGGCAATTTGCATGCTAGATAGAACAAAGATAGATCCATATGAGATAGGAGATAAATACATAATGTAGATAAGAGATTGACAGATATTCTCAGCACAGTATGTTCCATCTGAGATGCCTTTCGGTGCTATATCTCAGCTCTGGTGTTTGCATAATATCAAAGTTATCCTGTACTAGAAGTTTCCAATTCTTAACTTCAAAGATCCAGGCAGGTTCAGAAAAAGGATACACATTTGCTTCAGTCATAATAATCTTGACAACTTCATTTTTACCGCAGTCTTGAGAAAAAAAGACGAAAAAGGAGAATCTGCAGTATGGGAAAAAGCAAAATTCTGCACAAGAACAAATGTGGTTTCATCTGATCCTGCCGTGATACATTGCAGCCCATTACTCAGCAGCAGGTGGAGACGTCTCTTCATGTGTGCTCGGCTTTAGGAGCATTGCCATTTTACATTAGTTTAACTTTGCAACAAATATGTAGAAAAGCGGACCTTTCTGAAATGTAAGAACGCCTCCAGAAAACAGGGGGCAGCTTTGTTAAATCCCTTCATTCAAACCTATGAGCAATTCCAAATCTCTTCCCACTCAAAATATAGGTCACAGCGGCATTTTACACCATTTATTATTAACCGTCTGTAATGTATAAAAACAAGGGACAAACAATGAAATTCAATAACTTCCAAAAATTTACTTATTCCCAAAGCCAAAGGAAAGGAAAAAAATGAAAAAGAGGTATGCAGCAGAGATAATCTGATACTGTGCACGACTACGGATCCCACGGGTTGGTAATAAAAATTTCAGCAAAACAATGCCTCCTGTCACTACAATCACTTAAAATCCAACCATTACTTGTCGCCATGCTGCTTTGCCTTTCAGAAGGCTAGTAAAATGCAGATTCCAGATGAGGCGGCTTTATTCTCGGAGAATATGAGTTACTGCTAATTCAGAGCTCTAACACCGCCTTGGGAACAATCTGTGAAAGGTGGAACATTTAGATGGATATTTTTAGCTTATTAGCACCACTTTTTCATGTAGATTTAAGTAGCAGCTGATCTTTCTTAAGTCAGCAATAGTGATGGGCGAGTCCTAAATTACTCGGAATCGCTTGACTCTAGCGAGTCCGAGCCCGGGACTCGCTACTCGTTGCGAGTCTAGCGAGTCCAATGTTAATGAATGGGGAAGCGAGTAATAGCGAGTAATGTGCGATTTGCAAATCGCAGATGTCTCGGAAAGCGCTCGCATTGCCCACTCGCAACAGTTTTTTGCTGGTGTGTCCGTGTCTGTGGTTTTTATCCAAATTATATGATAACAAGAGAACAAAAGACAGGGTTTAATAGGGATATTGTCCCATCCCTGTCTGTAATGTGTGTTTTATAGACACTAGGTGTGGGAGAACACTTTTTTGTTATTTTAACAAATATTTATTAAAGGTTATATTTTAAAAGTGCACCTTAAGTAAGAAATGTGTCCGTGTCTGTGTAGCAGCACACTAGTCCCTGCAAAATTTATTAAGTGCGCACAAGTAGTCGCACAAGCAGGTGGCGTACGTGCTATTTGCAGGTAGGAGAGCAGCAACGCACTGGTCTGCCACAGAGAAAATAAAGCTGGAGGGGTTATTATGACCCAAAATCTATCAGGTGCAACAAAATAGGAAATAGTACCTCAGCTAAGCCTCTGACTTCAGCTATTAGGACAGCTGAGTGATGCTGGGTTCACATTTGCGTTCCCCTCCGCAGCGTTCTGCAGAGGGGATCCGCAATGTGACCGCAGCGGCCGCGAGCTCCTATCTTTATAATGGGAGCGCACGGTGCTGCGCTTGACCGTGCGCACCCATTCACTCCTATATGTGATCTGTGCACAGGCGGACGCCTGCGCACAAATCACACAGTCTCGTCCGCACCAGGACGCGACATGTTGCATTCCTAGTGCGGACGAGACTGTGTGATCTGTACGCAGGCATCCGCCTGCGCACAGATCACATATAGGAGTGAATGGGTGCGCACGGTCATGCGCGGTCAAGCGCAGCACCGTGCGCTCCCATTATAACGATAGGAGCTCTCGGCCGCTGCAGTCACATTGCGGATCCCCTCTGCAGAAGGCTGCGGAGGGGAACGCAAATGTGAACCCAGCCTAAGCTAAGCTATGAGGTCGGTCCTGTGTGCACTGTAAGGCTGCTCCTCCCTGCCTGCTCTGCCTACAGTCCTCTACACAGTACTCCTCTGTCCTGGTAGCTCTCACAAGAGCTGTTTGGGTTAAATATAAGGAATTTTTAAGTTTCCCTACACTGACTGAGACTCCCAAATCTGCTCCAGCATCTACCTCACCCTGTACTAGGTCAGATCTCACAGGAATGTGGAGAAATTGGTGGTGGCAAGGCTTATATACAGCCTCGCCTCTCATACATGACATAGGCATCACGATGGACAGAAGCCAATCATAGTCCTGCCACAACCAACATGGCCGTGGCATTACTGAATATGATTGGCTAACATGCTTGTCCATCTTCACAAGTTTTCTGACCTAACACGCTAGCTGTCTCGGAAGCTTTGTCGAACATAACAGATTCTGTATCCGCGAGTCCCGAATACAGACTACAGGACTCGGATTCGTAGACTCGCTCAGAATCGCTAAGACTCGCTCAGACTCGCTCAGACTCGCTGCTGACAGCGGGTACCCGTGAAGCGGTGCGATTGTTTAAACGATTTGGGGAGATTCAAGCTACATAGCGATGTGATATAGCGAATCTAGCGAGTGAGAAAAAGTAAACTGACAAAACTAGGATTGGCATTGACTTGCATTGGACTCGTTACTGTGCGAGTAATCGCTGGGAAACTCGCAGAGTACCGAGTCCTGCGAGTCCCTTACTACTCGCCGAGTAACGAGTCCTAGCGAGTAGACTCACCCATCCCTAGTCAGCAACTAGATTTCAAATATTGTTTTTGCATTAATGCAGTACACCTAAAGAGAAAATGCCTAAATCATGACATGTTGAGAAAAAGAGTAAAAGCAGATCGTCTACTAATGGAAAAGTGTGAGAAAAACGCTAAAGAAAATTGATAGAATTGCAAACATTTTACACTAACACGTAAGGTGTTTGGCACTTTTAGAATCCGACAAAGAATTTAGGGTAAGTCCACGCAAAGTTTATTCTGAATTTAAGGTAAGTCCACACAAAGTTTATTCTGAATTTAGGGTAAATCCACACAAAGTTCATTCTGAATTTAGGGTAAGTCCACACAAAGTTTATTCTGAATTTAGGGTAAGTCTACACAAAGGTTTATTCTGAATTTAGGGTAAGTCCACACAATGTTCATTCTGAATTTAGGGTAAGTCCACGCAAAGTTTATTCTGAATTTAGGGTAAGTTCACCAAAGTTTATTCTGAATTTAGGGTAAGTCCACACAAGTTTATTCTGAATTTAGGGTAAGTCCACGCAAAGTTATTCTGAATTTAGGGTAAGTCCACACAATGTTTATTCTGAATTTAGGGTAAGTCCACACAAAGTTTATTCTGAATTTAGGGTAAGTCCACACAAAGTTTATTCTGAATTTAGGGTAAGTCCACACAAAGTTATTCTGAATTTAGGGTAAGTCCACACAATGTTATTCTGAATTTAGGGTAAGTCCACACAAAGTTTATTCTGAATTTAGGGTAAGTCCACACAAAGTTCATTCTGAATTTAGGGTAAGTCCACACAAAGTTTATTCTGAATTTAGGGTAAGTCCATACAAAGTTTTATGACATAGTCTTGCAGTAGGTTCACTTGTTGACCACTTCTGGGGACTTTTTCTTGTTATTCAAAAGCATATATTCAGGGCTAAATATCACTTTGTGGTGCTTGAGGAGACTCCTAGAAATCCCGTGAACAGCCAAGATCACAAGGCTGTTCTGGAAAGTGTCAACCCTGGTAGGAAAAGTCATAAAACAGAAAGTGTCTTTGGCTGGGTTCACATTTGCGCTGTGAACGCAGTGTCCCTGACCACAGCAAAATTCAGGTACTATGCGTTCCTATGTTTTAGGTGGGAATGCATAGTGCCTGCGTGCGGCTGCGTTCAGGTGCGTTTGCATTCGGCTGCGCAAAATTTATGTGCATGCTGAACGCAAAATGTTGGGTTTTTTTGTGTGTGGCTGTATGCTAGTTTTATACGCAGTGCCATTTGCTGGTATGCGCACAGATGCAGTGGAAGATGACATCATCCTAGGTCATCCCAGGTAAATCCTGTCCTGACGTTCTCTCTCTCTTCCTCTTCTTTCCTCTTCTTTCTTCCTCCTTCTTTGCTGCTGCTGATCTCCTCCTCCTGGCCGCCACCGCTGATCTCGAGTGGCGGCGGCCAGGAGCAGGAGATCAGCGGCGGCGAAAAAGGCGATCAGTGGCGGCGAAGAAGAAAATCAGCGGTGGCAGCCGGAAGGAGGAGATCTCCGCCGCTGATATCTGCCTCCCGTCTTCCGAGACTGCTGATTGATTGGCCGGGCACACTCACAATGACATTTTTATGTGAATGCATGCGGACAATCACCGCTGCGTTCACATGAAAATGTCTGCGTTCAGCACCGCGTACGCGTATGCGCCTCATACGCTGCGGTGCCGAACGCAAATTTGAACCTAGCCTTACTTTGGTCTTGTGATGAGAGCAAATTTCCTCGAGAAGGACATCATGCTTGGTATGGTCAGTGGCAGTTGAAGACGTGGAAGACCTAAAACCCGTTGGCTGGACACCATCATGGCAGAAACTGAAGGATGCTGTGACAAATAGAGAAGCTTTGAGAAAAATGGTTCACATGGTCCCAATAATCGGACACGACTGAATGGAATAAATTGGAATTGAATTGGTAAAATCACTTTTGCAATCCAGTTTCATTACAAATTTTTTGACATTTTGCTTTTAGAAGTTCAGTTTTGATGTGGGCTATGGCCATAAACAGCTGAGAAGGGGTAAAATAAAGATGGAAAAAAAGGCCTAGTGAATAAGAGACATGCATTAAAGGAAAATGGGAGAAAGAAGAAAAGAAGAAAGAAAAAAAAGTCAATTGGAGGACTGGTGGTGGTGGGACAGGCACGGGGAGGCAGAGAAAGGGTAGAGTTACACTAGCTTATGCATAATCACAGTGATTTTGATGCATGACAGTCGCGCGAGTGCTCAATGCAAGTGCAACACGATTATTGCACCCATTGCCTTTACAATGGTAAGTCATGCAGCATGCTGCGATTTTGTACGCATTCCAAGTTCAACGGAGTAAAAATAACCAATATGACCTGACTGATAGTTTAACATTGGTCCAAGGGCATTGCATGCACTCGCACAAGTTTGACATCAGTATGGGTTTACACAAAGAGTGAATATAGGTGTTTTTTAACCCCTTTCTGGCTCATTCAATTCACATTGAATTTATTCAATGCAAAGTAAATTTCCCACCTGACTTGAGGGAATTTGCCAAAATGGAATTTCAGGAGATTTGCTCAATCCTATATAAAAAAAGCAACTATAGCTACAAATACCCCTGTGAAATTTTGGACAGAAATAATATTTCATAAGATAGAAAGCTGTAACCTCCCCCCCCAGAAAATTGTTAACTATTTTCAGCTCTAGGCTCTGTACATGTATATCACAAGATTGTGATGAGATCTCATACTTTTTGGTCAAAATATTCTATCCACACCCTGCTGAAAGAAGTCTGTACTAATCTCTGGGATCTAACACTTGTCGATTCAAATACATACACCATTATACACCATTATCTACAGTGTGTGTGGCTGTGACTGGCCATTTACCATACTGGTGCAGAGGGGCTATATATCACCCTCATAAACAAAGAGGAGGTGTAGTCTTTAAGTTGGTGCAGCCTTGAGTGTGGTTGGCTAAGAAGAGATGCCAGTAATTGGGTTACGGCACCCTGGCTGAGACAAAACTAAGCCTAAATATATCGATAGTTGGGGCATCCCAATGTGCAAAACTGGGCGTGTTGAATCCCTGTTAAGTATAGAGACCAGTCAGATTTAAGCTGAAGAATAGAATGGACATAAAGTGATTTGAATAGGTGACATATTAATGTAAGCAAATATCTCCAATGAAAAATGTGGTATAATTCTCCTGATTAGCTATGTCTCTTACCTTATTTTCAGGACATTGTAGCTTAGATATCCATGGTTACAACCACTCATATAGTGACGTTAGTTAGGTAGTCGCTCGCGGTCGTGGCTATGGATGCCTTAACTGCTGTAATGCCCTGCACATGAGGTAAGTGACATAGGTGATCAGAGAACTATACTACATTTCTAATTGGAGATATTTACTAATATTATTATTACACCTACTATATATTGAGATAGGATTTTGGAGATGGGAATACCCCTTTAACTTTTTTAAGGTTCCACAGTTCCAAACAGAATGACACTAATGAACAAAGAAGAAAGGACCACATTGAGGGCTGCAGTTTCATTAAAGGGGTTGTCCGGTCTAAAATGATAATTCTGCAATCACTCTGTGTGACGCCGACTTAACAATTTTACCAGCACCCGCATTGTGCACTGTGACCATTCTCCGGTCTCTAAGACAGGAACAGACCAAAATTACAAATGTGGCGCAAAGCTGCACTGATTAGATGGTCCCGCCAACTAGTTGGACACACCCACTCCATACACGTGGATTGAAAGAGGCCTCGCCCACTAGTCAGGGTCATATAGCATAATTGTGGTCCGTTCCTGGCTTAAAAACTATCGATTCCGTACAGCACACAGTACATTTTCTGGATAGGTCTGCAGTCATAACAACCCCTTTTAACAAGCACCAATTGAGCGATCTAATTTTGGCTACAAATTCTCTCTTTTTATATACTCTTTTGCTATACTTAGACATGTATATTACATTTTTACAGGTCTGAGGAATATACAAATTCATTTTTAGTCCCACAAGCTTTAATATTAAAAATAGAAATTCTTTTGAGAAACGTTCTGGGTACTACACTTTGGAAGCCAGTCCCTGCCTTTGCCTGTGATCAGATCACGCTGACTCATTGGGTCCGCAAACCGGCGGTGCTCACTCCAGAAAGGGGCACAAATTGGATCCAAATAATGCAGATAGAAATTGGAGAGGCACTCATCGGGTTGGATCAAATTGTTTATTGGCGCAGCATGCAGGTAAAACAGTCCGGAGACATCTAGTTTCGGTGGTGCAGGGGGAGGGAGGGTAGTGCACCGCCAACACTAGATGTCTCCGGACTGTTTTACCTGCATGCTGCTCTCCAATAAACAATTTGAGCCAACCAGATGAGTGTTTCTCCAATTTCTATCTGCATTATTAAAAATAGAATTTTTTGATTTCAGAAAACATATCATGGCTATTAAGGCAATGTGCTAACTTTGCAGCGGCTACTCAAACTTTAGTAGAGAGAAATTGCAATACCCCTGCGTACTGTATGTACCATCCGATACTTCACTCCTAGCTGAGCCACTCCATCAAAGTAATAGCCTCCCATAAATGAATTCAACATCACAGAGAGATAAACGTCAACAGCAAAGCTTCAGTCAGGTAGCAAGAAAAACATTAATTCATCTTCCAAAAACAGCTGAAAGGCAATTGATCCAGACTTTTCCATAAATTATACCATAGTAAGCAGCAATTACAACTTTTCTTGCCGGGATTTCATGCTGTGCAACAGTACAATACTGATTGTCATAGTGAGAAAATTGAAAAGGTGATGGATTTCATAGTACATCATAATATATTATCTAGAGTGATATTCCCATAAAGAGCTCATCCAGGACATTTTTTGCTACTCATTATATCTTTTGCCTATGTACATTTCATTAGCATTGATGTCACATACAAGGGCCGGTTGATGATTTGCTTATTGCGCCCGTGTAGGGTAAGAAAGAGCACAAGAGCCACAATGTGCTGAGACCTGTTTTCCCACACATCTGAACCCCAGAGTGGATGTTCTCGTATATCCAAATCTTCTAGGGCAGAGGACTCCCACCTTTCTGACCTTGAGAGCCACATTCAGCTCTAAAAGAGGGTCGCGAGCCACTTCCATCTCCTGTCCTCCTCACAGTAGTGCCACCCAGAACCCCCATTACTGGTAAAATGACAGCCAAAGCGTTTACAGAAATCACACCAATGCAGTATACCAAAATCCCGGGGTTCGCACAACAGCTCAATTCAATCACCATCTGGAGACCTGCTCTTCATAACTGTTTGCTAGACCTGGTTCTTATACACCAAGATTGAAGACAGCTGCAAGCTGCACATCAAAGGCCCATGAGCCACATGTGGCTGCAATGCTTTTTTGCAATTTTTTTCCACTAAAAATGCAGTGTTAGCAAGGAAAAATAGTGCTACTTTATTCACACTTTTAACACATTTTTTATACTTTTTTATGTGTTTTACTTCCTAGACATTTGCAAACTGTTGTAACAAGAAGAGAGAATTCTACACAGTGGTAGATACTAGGGATGAGCATACTTTTCAAAGTTTGATTCGGTTGTGGTTGCTGAATTTCCCAGTGTTGAGCAAACTTGTGTGGGTTCGGAGTTTGGGTGCTTTATGTTTCCAAAGCCCTGGAGCAAGCATCGCTGTTGTTGGGTACAATTGGTGCTTGGCCCACAGAGGTAGTGATGAGCACATAGGAGCCTGATATTGTGCTTTCACCATGCACAATGTCAGACGTCTTGTACCACTGCCTGGTATATAGTGAAAGGGAGAGAGAAAGGGAGGGGGAGAGGGAGGGGGGTGGTTTGGCTTAGAGCCCACAGGGGAGTAATACAACTAAACCCAACCCCACATAGTGATGCTGTACAGATTTCATGGTGTTTGATAAGCTTTCTCTGCAATCATACATGTAATCATTGAAGTAAAGGTATTATTGTACTCAGCATCCCAGTACTTTTAAGGCACCAGCTTCACTTTATAGCCCTAAATCCTGCTGGTTGGTTCCCTTTGACCCTTTCATCCACATTTTTGTTTGCTGTCTGTCCAGGGTTACTGCAGCAGCCAGTTTGTATGTACAGACATGCTTCCAGTGGTTGTGACTGTTACACAACCTCTGAAGGTGAGCCCTTTTTGGATGCCTCCTGTATTCATATTAAACTTGGATAAGACCCTATCTGCGCATTTTGTCTCCTCTCTTTAATTTAAACCAATTAGGCATACCAAATAAAAAAATACAAAATTGGTATTTCATGGTTGCCATATCTGAGCCCTGCAAACCTCCTTCAACCTGACAGAATCCCTGTTGCCTCCTCTGATTAGCAGAACTAGTGTCATGCCATCATTGCGGTGTAACGGATGCATAATGTTGTGTTGAACATATACTTGTAACTTGGAGATACTGCTGCAGCAGAATGTTACTCCTTGGCTGGAGACCACAAGTCTTGCACCACTTTTGAGGAGCCAAATGCTTATAGATTGTATAAAGAGAAGCAGCACCTATGTCCTTTTCAAAACGAAGGTTCCTTTGTTAGATGATCACCTGCCCTGCCAAATGCGTTTTGGATAAAAATCCTTACTCATTGGCCAATGAGTAAAGATTTGTATGTGATCATCTAATAAAGGAACCTTCGTTTTGAAAAGGACATAGGTGCTGGCTTCTCTGTATACAATCTTATGGATATAGTAGACGCCAGCCACTGCCGTGCACCTGTTTAGGATCATCTCTGAGGCGAGAGTTAGCTATCCTCATCTCTTTCCCACATTATAAGCAAATGCTTATAGATTGCCATTTCCAATCATTCCAATTATATTAGATTTCCAATCTTCTGTCACTTAGAATATCACAAGAACATTCTTTTAAAAACAATGATGGCATGTACTCAAAAATTACAAGCAATCTCTCACTAAGGATCAGAATGTTCATTCCAAGATTTCAGCTCAAAATTCTTTTTACTTTTAATTAAATCTATAACTTTCCATTTTCAGTTGAAATATGGAAGCAGAAAAATGAAGTCTTGTTAGTAAAAGGTCCTCCTGGAGGTCTATCCTAAGGTCAATAAGACACATTTGTGAAGAAGTGAGAATGTAATTCTTAAAAGTATGTTATCTACAAGTCTTTCTTCAATCTATTTGGCATTTCATTTTTAGCAGGTGTCTAGCAGAGTGTTCTTCTGCTATTGAACATGTCCATGGATGAAAAGGAGATTGAAGAAAGATCTAAGCTTTCAGGTAGACATCTCATATATTAATACTATAACTATATATATAAAATGGGAGAAATATGTGTTAAACATGTCACCAATTTTCTAAGTAACTATATTTCTTTAGGTGCTATTGAAATGAATTTCTCACCAGATGTTGGTAACAACCCATCCAATCCACACAAGCAAAGAAATCAAACTGTAGATGTCCATA
Source organism: Allobates femoralis (assembly GCA_033576535.1). Classification (NCBI taxonomy): domain Eukaryota; kingdom Metazoa; phylum Chordata; class Amphibia; order Anura; family Aromobatidae; genus Allobates; species Allobates femoralis. Next base: position 71,478,208 of record JARQOC010000002.1, on the reverse strand, counting down.
CATTTACAGATGTGTAATAATGAGAAATGACATAGGGATAAAGTACTGAAAAAATGTAGAAAGAGGGGTGCAAAAAGCCATGGAAAGCCATGACACCAACTGAATCTATCAATTATTAGAAAGCAATCCTGCCACTTAGTGAAAAAATTCAACTGGTTCAACTGATGGCCGATAAAAAGTGTCTCATTACCATGGTGCCACACAAGAAACATCTCATGATGGGTGAAACCAGTGAACTGTCTCAAGACGTTCACAAACATATTTCTTAAAACTTACTGATGGCATTGGTTACAAAGAATTTCTAAACTACTGAACATTCCAGTGAGCACTGTTGGGGCCATAATCTGGTAGAGAAAAGAACATAATTTCACCATAAACTGGCCGTGATCAGGTGCTCCTCGCAAAATTTCAGACAGAGGAGTAAACAGAATTATCAGAAAAGTTGTCCAAAAGCCAAGAACTATCTGTGGAGACTGACAGAAAGACCTAGAATCAGCAGATACAATTGTTTAATAAAAAACAGTAAGTAATGCACTCAACTTCCATGGCCTCTATGCACTCTCACCACTCAAGACTCTATTGGAGAACAAAAAGCAGGTTCAAGCACAATTAAAGTTTACTGAACAACATTTCTACATGGCTGTGAAATACTGAGAGAATATTGTAATATTGTTTGGTTAGATCATACCAAAATTGAACGCGTTGGATGCCATTATACATGCCATGTTTGGAGGCCAAAAGGAACTGTATATCACTCCAAAATCACCATACCAACATTGAAGCTTGGAAGTGGGAACATCATGGTGTGGCATTGTTATTCACTATACGGCACTGGCAAACTTCTTATGCCTTACAGAAGGACATTTTTGATAAAAATCTGCTGCCATAAGTCCAGGATGAAAGGTATACAAGGGTGAACATTTCAGCAAGGTAGAAATCCCAAGCATACAGCCAAGAAAACTCTCACCTGACCTGAATCCAATAGGAAATTTATGGAATGAGCTAAAGTTCAGAGTTCATAGAAAGATTTCACAGGACCATAGGGATTTGAAGAGTGTTTGTAAGAAAGAATGGAACAAAATCACACCTGAGCTTTGCATGTGACTAGTTTCTCCATACAGGAGGTGTTTGAGGCTCTCATCAACCCCAAGAAAGGCTTTTGTATGAAGTATTAAATAAACTTTAGTAAGCAGGTACAATACTCTTTCTATGATTTGATTCTGTTGTGTTGATTGAATGGGTTGTCACCAACACCTGGTGAGAATGTTGTGTGTGTGTATATATACAGTACAGACCAAAAGTTTGGACACACCTTCTCATTCAAAGAGTTTTCTGTATTTTCATGACTATGACAATTGTAGATTCACACTGAAGGCATCAAAACTATGAATTAACATATGTGGAATTATATACTTAACAAAAAAGTGTGAAACAACTGAAAATATGTCTTATATTCTAGGTTCCTCAAAGTAGCCACCTTTTACTTTGATTACTGCTTCGCACACTCTTGGCATTCTCTTGATGAGCTTCAAGAGGTAGTCACCGGAAATGGTTTTCACTTCACAGGTGTGCCCTGTAAGGTTTAATAAGTGGTATTTCTTGCCTTATAAATGTGGTTGGAGCCATCAGTTGTGTTGTGCAGAAGTCTGGTGGATACACAGCTGATAGTCCTACTGAATAGACTGTTAGAATTTGTATTATGGCAAGAAAAAAAGCAGCTAAGTATAGAAAAACGAGTGGCCATCATTACTTTAAGAAATTAAGGTCAGTCAGTCCGAAAAATTGGGAAAACTTTGAAAGTATCCCCAAGTGCAGTTGCAAAAACCATCAAGCGCTACAAAGAAACTGGCTCACATGACGAGCGCCCCAGGAAAGAAGACCAATAGTCACCTCTGCTGCAGAGGATAAGTTCATCCGTTACCAGCCTCAGAAATCGCAGGTTAACAGCAGCTCAGATTAGAGACCAGGTCAATGCCACACAGAGTTCTAGCAGCAGACACATCTCTACAATAACTGTTAAGAGGAGACTTTGTGCCGCAGGCCTTCATGGAAAAATAGCTACTAGGAAACCACTGCTAAGGACAGAAAACAAGCAGAAGAGACTTGTTTGGGCTAAAGAACACAAGGAATGGACATTAGACCAGTGGAAATCTGTGCTTTGGCCTGATGAGTCCATTTGAGATCTTTGGTTCCAACCACCGTGTCTTTGTGCGACGCAGAAAAGGTGAACGGTGACTGTTGGAAGACCATTTCCGGTGACTACCTCTTGAAGCTCATCAAGAGAATGCCAAGAGTGTGCAAAGCAGTAATCAAAGCAAAAGGTGGCTACTTTGAAGAAACCTAGAATATTAGACATATTTTTAGTTGTTTCACTGTTTTTTGTTAAGTATATAATCCCACGTGTTAAGTATTAATCCCACGTGTTAATTCACAGTTTTGATGCCTTCAGTGTGAATCTACAGTTTTCATGGTCATGAAAATACAGAAAACGCTTTGAATGAGAAGGTGTGTCCAAATTTTTGGTCTGTACTGTATATATATAAATTTTATATACACACATCTTCTATTAAGTAGAGTAACCACAGTTAGTGTACTTTCACATCACCGTTCTTCGCTGAATGCGGCAGATTCGGCAGATTTACTGCATCTGCCGGATCTGCCACCTAACGGCCGATTTGTGGTACACCTGCAGCAAGCCCCAATTCACTCTCTATGGGGCTTGCGGCAGGTGCGGCAAGTGCGATTTTGCCGTGATCCTGTAAATCCGACGGTTAGCTGCGTTTTTTTTTGTGCAGCTGCAAGTGCCGGATCATGGCAAAACTGGCACTTGCCGCACCTGCCGCAAGCCCCATAGAGAATGAACTGGGGCTTGCTGCAGGAGTACCGCAAATCGGCCGTTAGGTGGCAGATTCGGCAGATGCAGTAAATCTGCCGAATCTGCCGCATTCAGCGAAAAACTCTGATATGAAAGGACCCTTACCCTGGTAAATAGTACCTGCAGGAGAGGTGAAGGGTAGTGTAATCAACTTTGAATTGCTTACATCTATATTTTTCTTTGGTGAGTGTTTGACCACTACTCCCAGTTTTCCAGCTTTATCAGATTACCAAAAATAATAGCTTTGTTCTTGTTCTTGGAAGAGAGGATCATACAATTTCTGGGACACCCAACAGGACAGTATTTATCAGCAGTTAGAGGTGACACAAACATTTTCTTTATGATAAAACATGCAGCACGGAAAAATGACAGCATGGCTGTATATCTGATAAGCCACACAGTGTTATTATCTTAAAGTCTAGCTATTGAATATTATGCTCGCAGATTCAAGCAGTAGTTGACCCACTGGGCCGCAGTGCCAGACTTGACCTGGAGGGGCGAAACAAAGTGACTGCTTCATCTTCACTAGAGCCTCTAATAACGTGATTAGGCTTGTGCTGTAAGCTGACCACCAGATGCAATGTCAGGGAATTGTGGTACCTCGAGAGCTCGCCCCAGGGGTCAGGGATGCAGGCATGGACACATATGAAGGTATGGTCAGTCTCTGGTACAGACGACGGCAGACTGGATGGCTGGTGGAGCAGATAGAGCAGGTATGGTAGGGAGGTGCAGAGGGTTCAGCAGTAGGCCTGGTTCAGGATGATGCAGAGGGTACAGCAGCACGAGAGGTACTTGAGTGTACAGCAACACTAGCACACAGACAGGGTTCGGAATAAGTAAAGGACTCAGGGTACAGCAGAAAGACAGTGACCTGACAACTCCTCTAAGGATAGCCCATTTTGCCCAGACACCTGTAATAGTGAAAAGGTGCATTAAATACTCTACGCTTCTCAGCTATAGGTAGAGCATGCTGGCCTTTTAGAAAAAGAGATGTGTATATCCTAAGTGGCAGGCGCAGGCCCGGGGAATAGGAAGCAGAAATGGGGAACGGAGCAGACGCTAGAGAGTGACCATGCAGGGGAGAGTGAGTCTCCCTGCTGCAAGGATGCCGGCGCAGCTGCTGGTGTCACATTATATACTACTCTGGTGCACTTTTTAGATTGATAGCTTATATTTTTACAATTGATTTACTGAAATCTGATCCTGAAACAATTGCAGATCACTATACATGAGTTAGGGTACCTCTACACGTCGCAACATTGCATGCAATTTCACTTACAACTTACTGGTTGCAGTGAAATTATGGACACATTGTTCCATTTTGTTTGCTTGTACAAGTCGAGCAATGTGTCCATGATTTCACTGCAACCAGTAAGATGCAAGTGAAATTGAATGCAATGTTGCGAAGTTTAGAGGTACCCTAACTCATGTATAGTGATCTGCAATTGTTTCAGGATCAGATTTCAGTAAATCAATTGTAAAAATATAAGCTATCAATCTAAAAAGTGCACCAGAGTAGTATATAATGTGACACCAGCAGCTGCGCCGGCATCCTTGCAGCAAGGAGACTCACTCTCCCCTGCATGGTCACTCTCTAGCGTCTGCTCCGTTCCCCATTTCTGCTTGCGACGTGTAAAGGTACCCTAAAGGGGATCCTGGTAAATGGAATGGCTAGCACCAATACTGGCTTTGGGATGACAGATTTGGTACATGCCTCTATTATTTATTACTCACGTCTACTTGATTATTATGGAGTTATCCTAGGAAGGCACCCAACAGGAATCCATCCCATACTCTATAGAAGCCAATACCTATTTTCACATAATTGTATGTGAGACTGAGGAAAACATTTTGCATTTACATCATCATTTGAATAGGCAAGTAAAAGTGTTTGTGGCTTATTGCTTCAAACTCTGACTCCTACACACCACAGAAGCCTCAAATTCGGGGGAGGGACACAAACTTTATTTTATTCATCTTTTTCATTTATATATATAAAAAAATAAAAGCCATGCTGATAGAAGGAATGATGTACCGTAGTTCAATGAGGCATACATCTAGAAAATGATACACTGTGCTCTGAGATGCAAATATCTTGCTAGCATTTTTATCATTATTATTTTTGTCAGTATTATATAAATTATTATACTTCACCTGCATTATGTTTTCTATGGAAATCTAACACATTACTTGCATTTAAATTTTGGGGTTTTCAAGAGAGTGAGTTAGAGCACTTGTTAAAACATAAAAAAAGCCTAAAGTCTCTGCGCGTCTGTTTCTGATTCTGATACATTATGTATTATGCTAATGTGTGTTGTTATCTTGCCTCTGAGGTTCACGTACCATTAGCATCTGGTTCAAAATACCGCCTTGAGGATTTCTATATCCAGTTTTCTGGATGATACTAAAAAAAAAAAAAATCAGCATCTCCTCCTGAAAAGGAAACCAATAAAACAGTATGTGCGAAACTTAAAAGTGCAATTTTTTTAAGTAATGGGCTGATTTGTACCTGATCGATCTCCGGGGTCTTCCTTCTTATTTTTGGATCATTGAGAACTTCTGCTAACTGCTCAGCGAAAAGTTTTGTTTGCTCTACAAGTCTCCTTGACTGTGAAGTTATTTCCTCCAGAAATAAAAAGTGATTTTGCTTCTCTGCGAGATATATCACTAATGTTTACTGAGAGATTACACAAAATCAGAAGATTTTACATGTGTCGACGCTGCACCAATAGGAAGTGGATAATTGAAAATACAATTTGAGTTATAAAAATTCTATCACCTCAGTCTGTTGTAAGCGGGGCGTAGGAGTGCGTTGCCCCTCCGACTATAGGACGTACTTTGTACTCATGAGATTGTAATAGTGGTGTAACTATGCATTTTATATCGGTGTAACTGTGTGTTTGCTGCCCCCTAGGGGCCAGGGTGAAGACTGCTCCAATAGTCAGGAGTTAATAATGAGAGCTACTGGTGCTCTTGGTGGGTGGGGCTTAGTCCGTGAAAAGTTGCTGACAAGGTAATTAGACAGGAGAGGTCTAAGTAAGAGAGAAAGGATCCACATAAGCTAAGAACAATGTACTAATTCAGTCTTTACCACTGATCCTTGCGGCTGAAATACATGAATGTTGTTGTGGACTTGTGGAATGGATCAATACAGTACTGGTAGTAGGGTAATGGTGCCCTACAAAGCATCCTATACCGGTGGTGCAAGCGAACCCCTACGAGGAGCACTGGGTTAAAGGACTTAAGAGTGCGCAGCCAGAGACCGGAATGCCGGATGTAGCAGGAGTAAGCCTGGATGTACTGAAACGTGGGGAATAGTCTGCATCAAAGAGAAAAACTATAAGTAATTCTAAGACTGTCACATTTAAAAATTATGCTCGTGTTTGATATGATTGACTCTTTTGGTACTTTGACTCCCGTGAGAAACAACAAACTGGACTTTTCACTCGAGGAGGCAGCCAGGGTGCAAGATACTGCCGGCCCTGCCTCAAGGTGTGGCCCAGGCCCAGATTCATGCTTTATGCCCCTCAACATTATGACAATTTGCAGATGTGCAGTATTATTCTAAATGCCATTGGATGCTATAGGTATAGTGATATTGATACAACGTTGAGTGAATAATATATTTTAATAAATTCCACTGTTTATGGTAAAGTTACTTTATAGAAATATCTCTTCTAGATCCGTTCCAATCTGGTTTCTGCCACCTTCACTCTACAGAAACTGCCCTCAAAAGTGACCAATGACCTTCTGACAGCAAAACGTAATGGTGACCACTCTCTGCTTATTCTTGATCTCTCTGCAGCCTTTGACCACCATCTCCTATTCTCCATGCTATTCTCCATGCTGCATCAGAATAAAGGACACCACCCTCTCCTGGTTCTCTTCCTATCTCACTGACTGCTCTTTCAGTGTATCATTTACTGGCTCCATTTCCTCGCCTCTTCCTCTCACTATTGGGGTCCCTCAGGGGTCCGTCCTTAGCCCTTTCCTCTTCTCTCTCTACACGGCCTCTATTGGACACACCATTAGCAGATTTGGTTTTCAGTACCATCATTATGCTGATGACACACAACTATACACTTCTTCTCCTGACCTTACTCCTGCTATAATAACACCAATAACTGTCTAACCACAGTTTCCAATATCATGTCTGCTCTCTATCTGAAACTCAACCTTTCCAAAACTGAATCTCTTCTGCTCCCACCCTCCACTAACCTCCCTAATTCTGACATCTCTCTCAGTGTGTGGCACCACGATGACGTCTAGGCAGTAGGCTCGCTGTCTGGGTGTTATGTTTGATGCTGATCTCTCCTTCAACTCCTATATACAAGCTCTCGCCTGCTCTTGCTGCTTGCACCTGAAGAACATCTCTAGAATTCACACCTTTCTCACCTTGGAAACAACAAAAACCCTCACTGTGGCCCTGATTCACTCCTGCCTTGACTATTGTAATTCTCTATTAATTAGCCTCCCCCTTAATAGAATCTCCCCTCTCCAGTCCATCCTTAATGCAGCAGCCAGATCACCTATCTAGCTAACCGTTACTTAGATGCATACAAAGAAAGAATGAACGGCACTCACTTGGAGTTTATTCCATATTCATGGGTTACAAAATGCTGGGAGGGAGCGTGTGCAGGGTCAAGCTACGGTCAATCGTTTCACGCACAGGACCCGTTGAAGCGAAAAAGCGTGATACGGTTGACTGTAGTCCTACCCTGCACACCCCTCCCTCCCTGCATTTTGTATCCCAGGAATATGGAATAAACTCCAAACACAGCACCTGAAGTGCTGGTGAGTGTCGCTCATTCTTTCTTTGTGTAATTTCAACTAATGCTTTGAGCTGGGCAACACTGGGTTCACCCTTATTTCTTGTGTACCTACTATGGGATGTGACCAATGTATATATATATATATATAACTCTATGCTTGCGTATCCTCATATCTAAGTGCTTGATGTACTACTTGGTAATATACATCCGTAATCCCTTGGCTCATTATCAATGGTTATTTTATGTGTCATAAACAAGTGTTGACCCGTGGACATATTTACTTGAACTTACTATCGCAAACCTGTATTGTTCCTTGATGTAAACCACTACATGTATTTATGTGCATGAAACTCTGCTACGCTGTATCATCAAGTGACTATTGAGGATATACTATCTGCAATATAATTATATATATACAGACCCGAACAGAACGACAGGGTTAAATATGAAATCAATTTCAGGGTAGCACACATGGTATCTTCAGTTCTTTGATGTTTAGTACTCTTTTACATGAACACTTTTTAGTTTTTTTGTGCTGCAACATTTAATTTCATCAAGACGTATTCATAGCACAAGATGTATTCCTTCTTAATTAAAACAAATGACTTGGTTAATAGTGAAACCTTTTAAGGAATAGCATTTGGTACTTTGGATCCTTCTTTTTGGATTTGCAGGTAATATGGTGGAGAGTTGCTCCAAGAGAGCGCTGAGTTAAAGGGAACCTCTCAGGTCACCTGTGCACCCACCATCACGAGCAGGTCTGGGTGCTTATCTGAAATCCCTTTCAGGTAGATACAGCTTCTAGTAGCATACATAAACCGATCTTTACAAAAAGTATTGCTAAAGATCGTTAATGGTGTGCTAATTAGTTCCCTAGACTAGTCTGTCTACATAGCATGTTATTTCGCCCCTGTAGTATGATTACCCACTATGCATAACATCACATGGCTGTGTATGTCACTCATCATTCAGTGTCTCTGACTGTGGGTGTATGCACCCCTTGCTTCATAGAGGCTCACTGCGTATGCTCAAAATGCACCGTGTCTCTGGTCATGCACAATATGAAGCCAGGATATATACTCCCAGCTGTATAGGGCGCATGATCGGAAACACAGTGCATCCCGAGCATGTGCGGGGTGCCTACACCTGCAGTCAGAGATGCTGAATGGTGAGTAGTTCACAGCCGGGCGATGCTGTGCATAGCATGTAATCACACCATAGGGGCGGGATAACATGCAATGTAGACAGACTGGTCTGGGAACTAATGCCACAGTAGCATATCATTAACTATCTTTACAAAAACTTTTTCTAAAGATCTGTTTATCTATGCTGTTAGAGGCTGGAACTATCAGAGAGGGATTTCAGATACGCCCCCGGAGCTGCTGGTGGTTCTGGGTGCACAGGGCACCTGGCAGGTTCCATTTACAGGAGTGGTGTATGGATTTCTCTGCCAATCTATGTGTTCATATTACATTTTCATATTACTTTTCCATATACAAAGAACTTTATTTTATTTTATTTTTAATGATTTTTTTGCAGGGCAGTTAGGCTTATACCTGTGGGTCCTTACAATTGCATTGATTTTACTTATGTATTTGATTTTTACGCATTCAAAGAGTCATATTTTTTCCATTGATGTAGCTGTATGAGAATTTGTTTTTGTGAAAGTAACTTTTCTTAATATTTTGCAGAACACCTAACAGGCATATATATTCTCATGTACACAGTACTTTCTTTTTATAATTGCATCTTCTTTAAATATCAAATCTTTATCATGAGTAAAATAAATTAAGTTATCAAATATGTATAGTTTTTTGACATTTTACTATTACTGTGGGTCCTTTTACAATTACAGTCATATATGATACATATTTGATTTTTATCATTTAATACCCTTTACACACTTTATCATATTTTGGACATTTCCTTGCAAAAAAAAAAAAACCGGAACTGCATAAGTGTTCAGTTCACCCTTAATGTTTATTAAATTACATGTCCAAATAATATATTATATTACCACGTCCATATTATAATGCAAATGTTATATTTCTCTGATTTTCCCAATTGATGCAAATGAATAAATATAATATTTAAATAATCAACCGTACAATCACAGGGGGCTATGTACCGTCACAGGGGGCTATGTACCATCATAGGAGGCTAAGTACCATCACTGGGGGCTATGTACCATCACTGGGGGCTATGTACCATCACAAGAAGCTAGGTACTGTCACAGGGGGCAATGTACCATCATAGGAGGCTATGTACCATCACTGGGGGCTATGTGCCATCACTGGGGGCTATGAACCATCACTGTGGCTATGTACAATCACAGGGGGCTATTTACTATCACAAGGAGCTATGTACCATCACAGGGGGCTATGTGCCATCATAGAAGGCTATGTACCATCACGCGGCCTATGTACCATCATGGGGGCTATGTACTGTCACAGGGGACTATGCACCATCACTGGGGGCTATGTACCATCATTGGAGGGTATTTACCATCACAGGGGGCTTTGGGCCTTTATAGGAGGCTATGTACCATCATGGAGGCTATGTACTGTCACAGGGGGCTATGTACAATCACTGGGGGCTATGTACCATTATTGGAGGCTATTTACCATCATAGTGGGCTATGTACCATCACTGGGGCATATGTATCGCCGCAGGGGGACATATCCAGCATGAGGGGACCTTGTACCAGGATATGGGGATATCATATATATATATATATTTATCAGGATGTGGATAGATATACAAGGATGAGGGACATATATAACGATTGTAAGACAGACACTGGCATTATAAGAAGGGACCTACTTAACATTAAAAAAAATTTTTCTTTTCCTTCACCAAATTTGGGGGTGCATCTTATTATCTGGTGCATCTTATAAAGTGAAAAATATGGTATTTAAAAACAAGAAAAACTTGAAACTCACTGTTCCAAATTATTATGCGCAACAGAATTTCTAAACATTTTGTAGTTTGTGAAAAACTGAAAATGGTCATTTGTTGAATTTTTGGCATTATGAGGTCACATTAATCACCTGTAAGGTACCGTCACACGCCGCAATCTCGCCTGGAAATCATAAAGGCATTATGTCGCCCTGGAGCAATCGCCGTGAAATTGTCTCACGGTTGCGGTGTGTGATTTGGGAATTTCACGGCAATAGATCACCTCTCGGCCGTCGCCTGATTCCTGAACAGTGCTCAGTAATCAGCCGCAAACGTTAAGGCGATATTTCCGTGTTGTGGTGTGTGACAGGGCGATAATGATGGAAGCAGGATTGCCTATGATTTCCCGTAGGCGTGTCACAGCGTGCTGTAGTCCACACCCCGTCTGAGATGATTGGTGTGGGCTACTGTGTTCCCAATGGCTGTCAGTTGACACCGTGCCATATTTGAAGAGCTGTCCGTTCAGCACCACACACATCTTCTGCTACACAACCATCTGCAAACTCCAATAAACAATGGAATCATGTATTAGCCAGCCTTCCAGAGCAGGCTGACCAATCGTAACGCTGTTGCGTTGTCCAATGAGCGTGTATGGGGTGTGGTTTACACCACTGTGGCACGCCTATCTCCTCGCCGCGCTGAACATATACGCCCACATTGCCTTTGAGATTGCGGCATGTGAAGCGGCAATGGAATTAGGCAAGATTGGTTCCGCTATAGGGGAGGCACTTTCCGGAGCGACACATCGCCTTAGCTTCAAGGTGAAATTGCAGCTGTGATGCCGCCATCGGCGATCTGAGGCGACCACGAAAAATGTGAGTGCGCACGTTAGATCGCCACATATCGCCAGCCGAGATTGCGTAGATTGTAGAGAGATATTATAATCACTGTTGGTAGAAGATAGACCTGGAGCAGTTTATATAGAAGAGTCCAAAATCCCAGGTGAGAGGTGTAAGAAGCCGGTGATGGTTATAGGAAGCGACTGATTGCAATTATAAAATTCGAAAGTATGTGCAACCAAATATTAAGTTGAGGATGGCAACAAATGTATTCAGTCCATTTTTTAAGTTTTGCATGAAATTATATCTAATTTGTCTTTTTGCCTTAGTTTTTTTTAGTGCTGTTCCAATGCACACAAAGGAAATAAACGTGTATAATTACAATAATTTTCTGGGAGAAATACTTCATTTTCTGGAATAATTTCAAGGGTGCCAACACTTTCAGCCATGACTATATGATAATACAGAAAACTGGAACAGGACACTCTAGAAAACACAATACAGGGACCTTCTTTCACTTACAACAGGGATTTCTTGGTTAAATCATAACATTTAAGGAGCATTTGTCACCAGATTTAAATTTGATGAAACTGGTGTATTGACTTTAAAAATCCATATTAGAATAGCTGTATAGTCTTGAAATAAAAATGATCATTTTAATATTAGGCCAGGAAAAAACTTCAATATCACAAGATAAACGTCAACATATTCTGTATGTATTTATGTAGAAAAGGAAACCAGTGTATTAATATACATACATAAACGTTATAAACAAATGCTTAAACCAATTTTCTGATTCTTGGCAAAAATTCGAACTTGTAAAACAGGAACATTTTCCTTACTTTTTTCAGAGGAATGGTTGATGGATTGAACTCTAAATAGTGGAGAACAAAGTTGCACGTACAGTACAATTCTGCAGAGAAAACAAGTCTACTGAACTCAGAAATAGTTCAATTATAGATATCAACCTTGTGAATAGCTGGAAGTAAGCTAAAGTTTCTGCCAAAGGCACAAGATTGTTATGTGTCGAAGATGGAACTAAGGGCATCGTCATGACTGGGGAGGTGACCACTTTGTGCCTCAAAAACAGAGAGGTGAATAAAGCGGACCCTTCGCTCTCATGACATCTATTTTAAAGTTAATCATTTCAATCTTTGTAAAAAACAATGTGTAGAATATTTTCCAAGAATTATGTGTTGTACCATTCCTCTGTAATTCTGCTTACAGAGTTATGAATAAAATAGAAAAATGAGTGTTAGATTGTGTTTGTTTCTAATTTAAAAGTTATGTATTTAATGGTTCCCTGAAAAATGCCCACAGGCAAACCCTAACGCCTAGCCCAAACATCTAACCCTAATCCTAACACCTAACCACTTACTCTAACCCCTAACCTTAACACCTAACCTAACCCCATCCCTAACCCCAACCCTGTAGGCGTTTTTCTTTTGGGCATTTTTCTGGTCAACTTATTTATTGATGTGTATGTAGCAACCTAGTAGCTAAAGTTAAAGACAGCTCTTTGGTCCCCTGTAGTTGTGTAAGGCTGATAATAATAACAACAATAAGTATTGCTACTCCTTAGAGGTGGGGCCCAGTCTGTAAAAAGGACTTCCAGTGTAAAATTAGGAAGAGAGTCCCCCAGAGAGGAGAGAAATTCAGGAGCAACAACAACTTAAAGACCCTTTGATAATTTAATTGGACCCTATTAGTCACCCCAAGAAGCGAGTATTAGCAGCTGGGAAGTGCCAGAATCAGACCAGAATCACTCAACCTGTGCTGATATTCAACCCCTGCCCTTGACTGCTTCCCTTCAAGCAACTGATCCCTCCGGTATGGGTGTGGTGAGCTTACTAAAGACACAGGGCTGGCAATAAAGGAACATCTGTCCTAACTGTTCCCAAGGAGCTTATCCCTATGAGAAGAGTTAGGCAGCAGCCTATAGAGACTTAATGAATTTGCAGTGGAATACCGTGATGCTGAACATAGTAGGCAAGAGCCTGGAGACACCGGGACTGCGTGAGCAGTCTGCACCTAATTTGATTATTGATGCCATGTTTTAGCTTGGTGCACATATTTCATGAGACTGAGTGAACCTTCATTGAAAAGCTTAATTGAGTTTGTGTGTCCTTAGGCCCTCACTGCGGACAATCCTGAATTCAACATTTGCACTGAGGAACTGGCTGGGGCAAGCTCAGCAGAATCAGGGCTGTTCTGCAGTCGAGGCCCTGCCTCACCCTCGACTACTGGGGCCACATATGGCCTGCAGCCCAACACCAGTTGGAGAGTTGTCACTACACACCCGGACATTGTACGTTCAGACTGCATAGAAGCACACCCTTTTAGCAAGGGAATATATAACACCCAGTTGTCAATGATTGGAAAAATGCAGAGTTTGAAGAAAAGGTGCCCCTGAACAGTTATTCTATTAGTAATACAACTAACTGCTGGAAAATACATATCAGGAGCAGTGTTCCCTCTAAGCTGTATGCTCTGGAAGGGAAGGAATTAAAAGCCTATTATAATGAGGTTAACAAGACTAATAGTAGTTGTACCTGTCTGGAGCTTTTGTTTTTTTTACCTCTATCATATCCAAGGTTTATAATTTACAGAGAACAGTTGTTAGGAGAGCTGACATGTTTTCAACTGACAGATCCTCTTTAAAGGGATTGTACTAAGAACAAAGTACATTTTAATCAACACATCTTGGAATAAAAATATGTTTTACAATTGAATATATAAAAAATTTTCCTGGGCTGAGATATTGTTATATACTGTATGTGTCCCTGCTATGTACTGTGTAATGGATGTGTCTGACTGTACATGGACATGGTCTGATCATACCACATCTTCTGTGCTGAGATAATCTTATATATGTGTCCCTGCTATGTACTGTGTAATGGATGTGTCTGACCGTACAGGGACATGGTCTGATCATACCACATCTCCTGTGCTGAGATAATCTTATATATGTGCCCCTGCAATGTACTGTGTAATAGATGTGTCTGACCATACAGGGACATGATCTGATCATACTACATTTCCTGTGCTGAGATAATCTTATGTATGTGTCCCTGCAATGTACTGTGTAATAGATGTGTCTGACCATACAGGGACACGGTCTGATCATACCACATTTCCTGTGCTGAGATAATCTTATATATGTGTCCCTGCTATGTACTGTGTAATGGATGTGTCTGACTGTACAAGAACATGGTCTGCTCAAGATATGGTATTATTAGACCATGTCCCTGTATGGTCAGACTCATCCATTACACAGTACATAGCAGGGACACATATATAAGATTATCTCAGCACAGGAATTGTTTTTTAACACATCCAATAGTGAAAATTATTATTATTCTAAGATCTGTTGATTAAAATGTACTTGATGGGATAACCCCTTTAAGTAAAAAATGATTGTTTGTCAAATATGCAATGTGTCACCCTCATATTGAGCATAGAAGCATGGCTTCATTATAAATTGTAAACTAGGGCCTTGGAAAAAGAGCTAACACTTTTATTCACCTCTTTGCTGTATGACCCCTGTTATGATGTAGCTACCTCCTGTGGAGTGGTCAATGGGAATAGTAAATAACAGGCTTGTATGGTGATAAATCCTAACACGTGGCCAACAATGACAGACTCGTTGCTGTCAGATACCAGATATGAGTATAGTTTTTTTTTTTACTGGTGATGGTCCCATAGATACGAAAGACATATTTTGGCATCTTGTTGAAGTGGTGAACATAATGCATTCACTTGCATTGGAATGCAGTCTGTTCATTGTTGTGTGACTGTATACTGTATTGTCCTGTCCATTTGTAACATCTTTTGTATATTTTTATAAGCACTGCCTAATTACTGAATTAAATATATAAAATGTAATTGCTTCAAACCGAACCCCTGAAGCTTCATGAGGCTCAGTGTTATCTTTCACAGGTCTCATGTCATCCTATAATAATTTTTTTTATGCGAAGCTTGACAGTGACCGCACCAAAGTATGTATCTGTTGTGACATGACAACCAGTTATATTGTAATTGGCCGATGTGTATTGTACAGGCAGAGGTCTGCTGCAATGTCAATTTAAATGTTTGCTGACACCTGCAGTCCCTCAAAGGGTTAGTGCATTTAGAATGTATCCTGAGAGCCATGGGTGTGTCAGATGACTGGTTGTGGGTCACATGGTCTCTAATGTCAGTCAGGTCCTGGAAGGACAGACTTCCTGTGCAGCACATGGTGGAAAGACCACATATGTTTGGAGCATGCCCATAGCTCCTATCAAAACTACGGACTTGAAATCAATGTCAAGACTGACTATGGTCAATAGTGTCTTTTGTAAAGAAAAAAGAGGGTTGCGCCAAACTGCTATGTTATCGGAGGGCATCGGTGTTATGACCCCCGTGCTCACCTTATTAAGTTGTGCCGACTGCACAACTAGTTCTTGGGCTGAGTTTTGACCCCGTGGGGTCTTCACACCGTCCGGAGCCTTGGAGAGGCAAGTTCGCGTGATCCTCAGGTGCACTGACTGCTGATCCTAGTGATCCTCTGGAGGAGTGGTAATTGATGTACGGCAGGTCCTGGAGGTCAAGCTGCTCGATATCACGCTTCCCAATGGGAGGATGAATGTGTGATTTGAACAAGGACTTGAGAAAGGCGCAATTAGCGCCGAAACGCGTTGTGGAGACCGGGTACTCGATATTGTTACAATAAATCCGCAAGGTAATTATACACAGAGCGGTGTCCGTGGCTGTGTCTGTAGCGCTAATACAATATCACTTTGTTCAAATCACAATAGTGTCTTTTGGATATTTGTGTTATGTGGCCTGCACAGCCAGTGGAAGGCTCCCCTTATATTTAATACACAGATTGTGTGCTATGGAATAAACCGAATTGACTGTTTGGATGAGAACTGTGTCTTGTACTACCTTGAAGACCAACAAAAGAGAGTGACTACCCCCATTGTGGTGGATGATATATAGAATGCTTTATCACACTGTGTATATATATATATATATATATATATATATATATATAGGCAAGCGGAGTACTGTTTGTGACACAATACATACAAAATAGAGGATGGTTGTGGGTAGCATCTAATGCATTCGATGAAAAATTGGAAGATCCATTGGCAAACCCCAACACAATAATATCAATGGGGGAAGACCATCCGCCACGCCTTTCAATGTCAGTAATTATAAGGGGGGTGTGGTTTTAGCTATGTTCACATGCTCTTCGCTGAGCATTTCTTCCAAAGGTTGCATTTTTATATGCAAAAATGATATTCAAACATGCCCTCAATATCTGAATTCACAATAAGGGAAATGGAGTCCAAAGGAGACCAATTTTGCCTTTGTTTGATGTACTTTCTGATGGTATCCATTTATTTTGTTGGACACAACAGTGGGGTCTAACTGGCTCATACGTGGCCTATTTTGGACCAATAACTTTAGCACACTTTTGGTGTCATTTTGGAACTTTTTCTTGCATTTCTCCATGCCTATCCACTTGAATAATAAGTTGGAAAATTGTCTAAGACACATAAAAATGTAGTGTTAACACAAGTAAAAGTTTTCGGTGCCAAGAATTTTGGCCCATTCAGCTCAGTAATTTTGTCCCATTGTAGCTATGCTCTGGATTTGCTTATAATTTTGGAGCTATTTATGTAAATGGTATTGAAGGACGGACCTTTAAAGTAAATCAAGTTTTAATTGACTTCTCATGGCCTAAATTCTCCCCGTTGACAATGTGTGAGTGTCACCATTCAGAGCCAGGCACCCAGTTGTGAGCTTGGAGACGATGAAATCCCGCTCTTCAGCCTCGCTGCACACGTCTAAATATCAATAGTATTTTTTTTCTGGGAACTGTACACAGTGAAAGTAATATTTATCACAGCCGGTTCCTTCTGTTCTTGAAGAATAAACACATTAGAAAGCCTTTCCAAATTAGAATCCCAGGAGCTTCACCCCTTGTTTGATAGAAACTGAGAAATCTGAAATAAAACCCTGCATCTCTTGTTTTTTAATTGCATTCTGGCTGATGCTCAACATAGATCAAATATTGCTCATACATCGAGCAATGTGCATGATTTATAAGGCACTCAGCCACGCCATCATCTCAGGTCACATTAACGTTCTAAATCGGGATGAAATTCCAGTGATTATGTCTTAGCAGCAGCTGAGCTCCTTTTTCTTGAATTCTTATTTTTTATTATTAGTATCCCTCTTCTTTCATATAATTGATGTTCATTATTACTATTTTTGCTTCCATTTATTGGCACCTCTAACGCGTACCACATATAGAAATGTCTCATTCCTCATAATCTGATGTACAACGTATAAAAAATATATGTTTAATGATGAAAAATTGCTAAAAATTATCTTCATCTTAAAGTGCTACATGACAGAATTGTAGTTAAAGTGAACCTGTCACCAGGTTTTTTCCATATAAGCTGTGATCACCACCGGTAAGTCCTTATATATGTATATGTGGCACCCCAGGGTCTTAGTGCCACTTTTATCACTGCCCCCCCCCCGGGTGGTGGTATCACGCTGACAGTAACAAAAGGGTCTTCTCATCAGGCGAGAACCACACACACAACACCTTCTGCCTCCAGGCCAGAAGCGGGAGACCAAGCCTGGGTTCAGGGTGAGCTCCCCTATATACTCTGGTCTGGGGCAGAGCCAATTAGTTCAGTTCCCGTGAGGACTGTCATCCTGCACCCCACACCTAAATTTCCTTCACTGCTTCAGGGATCTGCTTTGCCCGTGGAGAGCCACTCCATCCCGGCTGCCCGTCCATCACCCTGGAGGTTCTGAAGCAGCGGTGGCCCACTATAGCCACATACCATGGGTGGCATCATGAACTATCTCCCTATTCATCATTCCCTTCCTCTATCAAGCCAAAAGCCCCTTTAACAGCTGAACCCAGAACCACGGAACCGAGTACCCCATACCCTGGGGCCCAACGTATACCATAAAAAAAAAACTTTTATTATACTCACCAACAGTGCAGCACGATGGGCGTCACTGGTCTGGATCCAAGAGGAAATTGTGGATAAAATGGAGCGCAAATAGGGTCTTATCCTTGTGACAAAGAATAAAACAGTACTACTGGTTTGCAGGGTTGTGTGACACACAATCGCATGAAATTGCTGCCGCAAAAATCCACATACCAAGTGGCAATCAGGAACACCGGAAACTTGATGTAGGAAATGGGTTAAAGTCCCCTACTGTATAATGATGAAACACTAAACATTATTTAATCACAAGATTTTTGCCCTTTTGAGTCCGCCACGTGCAGTCTGTCGTCATTGAACGTCCGAAATTGGCCGCGAGGCATTCACAGTTCTAAAGCGATCATCCCCATGGCATCATAAAATTACATGCGTAGATTTCTAAATGGTCAACGCTAGTTTAAAAATCAGCTTTTCCTCACTTCTTCTATAGGAAACCAACCAAGTTGCCAAGTCGTTGGTTGGCTTCCTGAAGAAGTGAGAAAATCACTTTGAAACACATGAAATACAACCCCTGGCAAAAATTATGGAATCACCATGCTCGGAGGAGTTCATTCAGTTGTAAGAAAGCAGATCACACACATGGCACAAAACTTAAGTAATTTCAAATGGCAACTTTATGGCTTTAAGAACACTAAAAGAAATCAAGATTAAAATGTGGTAGTCAGTAAGGGTATTTTTTTTACAGACCAAGCAGAGGGAAAAAATTATGGATCATGAAAAACATACCACACAAAACACTCCAATACATCACTAGTATTTTTGTGCACCACCTCTGGCTTTAATAACAGTTTGCAGTTCTGAGGCATGGACTTAATGGTGACAAACAGTTCTCATCATCAATCTGGCTCCAACTTTCTCTGATTACTGTTGCCAGATAAGCTTTGCAGGTTGGAGCCTTATCATAGATCATTTTCTTCAACTTCCACCAAACATGTTCAATTGGATTGAAATCTAGACTATTTGCAGGCCATGACATTGACCTTATGTGTCTTCTTTCATGGAATATTTTCACAGTTTTTGCTCTATGGCAGGATGCATTATCATCTTGAAAAATGATTTCATCATCCCCAAACTTCCTTTCAATTGATGGGATAAGAAAAGTGTCCAAAATATCAATGTAAACTTGGGCATTTATTGAAGATGTAATGACAGACCATCTCCTCAGTGCCTTTACCTGACATGCAGCCCCATATCATCAATGACTGTGAAAATTTGCATGTTGTCTTCAGGGAGTCATCTTTATAAATCTCATTGGAACGACACCAAACAAAAGTTCCAGCATCATCACCTTGCCCAATGCAGATTCACGATTCATCACTGAATATGACTTTCATCCAGTCATCCACAGTCCACGATTTCTTTTTGTTAGCCCATTGTAACCTTGTTTTTTTCTGTTTAGGTGTTAATGATCGCTAATGATGGCTTATGTTTAGCTTTTCTGTATGTAAATCACATTTCTTTTAGGCGCTTTTTTACAGTTCGGTCACAAACATTGACTTCAGTTTCCTCCCATTCGTTCCTCATTTGTTTTGTTGTACATTTCCTGTTTTGGAGACATATTGCTTTAAGTTTACGGTCTTGACGCTTTGATGTCTTCCTTGCTCTACCAGTATGTTTCCCTTTAACAACCCTTCCATGTTGTTTGTATTTGGACCATATTTTAGACACAGCTGACTGTGAACAATCAACATCTTTTGCAACATTGTGTGTTGATTTACCCTCTTTTAAAAGTTTGATAATCCTCTCCTTTGTTTCAATTGACATCTCTCGTTTTTGAGCCATGATTAATGTCAGTCCACTTTGTGCAACAGCTCTCCAAGGTGTGATCACTCCTTTATAGATGCAGACTAAGAAGCACTCTAATTTAATGCAAGTGTTAGTTTTGGGAATGAAAATTTACAGGGTACAAGCTGACACCATCTGGTCACGTGATGCGATTGCTAAGGTGACCAGATCAGCTGACCACACATGTCCTCCCTGACAGCGAAGATGCAGAAGTCAGAGGTACGCACGAAGACAGACCGATGCAAGCAAGCAGTGGAGACCCAGTAAGATGATCTGTGTTTGTCTGTCTGTGTTTGGCAGCTTTCAGACACCTTTGAAGGTGTTGTCTAGCCTTGAAAGTTGCCTGCCATTGATATCAAACTCGTTCGGAAAAATCGGCAAATGTTCTTCAACTCATTCGACAAACACGCCACATTCGGCGAACAAATCTGAATTTGAACACCGTGGTGTTCGCTCATCTCTACTCGTATACAGTATTCTAGAATGATGTATATAAGGGCTTACTGGTGGTGGCTGCAGCTTATAGGGGAATAACCTGGTGAAAGGTTCACTTTAAAGGAATCAAGTCACCTTGAACATTCATCTGTGGGTGGTTGGGTATAGAGTAAGAAGAACTGAGCAGATTGATATATAGTTTTGAAAAAAAATTGTTATGGTATTTTAGTCATATCAAGTTCTGCTCATTCTGGGCTTAGAAGTTTAGTGTTTGGTGTTATTCCTGATTGACAGCCTTCACCATATGTGCAGATAATATATAGTGCTTTGGAAAACTTTTTGCCTTGGTGCCATATTGTTCTATTTTTGCATATTTGTCACACTTGAATGTTTCAGATAATTAAACTTAGTCAGCTCAAGTAATTGCAAAATGCTGTCTTAAAATAATCATTTTTTAAAGGCAAAATACTACTCAGCTCTACCTGGCATATTAAAAAAAAAAAAAAACACTGGGAAAAACAGCTCCATGGGGAAGTTGCAAGGTGTAAACCTGTGCTGGCCAAAGAGAAAAAAAAGGATCATCCTGTATTTGCCCCCACAAATTTAGATGACCCCCAAGGCTTCTGGGATAATATTCTATGGACTGATGGGTGAAAGTTCAAACTGTTTGAAATGCATTGAGGAAAATATCTTCATACCAATAGTCAAACATGGTGGTGGTAGTGTGATGGAGTGCAGCTGCTTTATTTTTGCAGAAAGTGGATGACTTAATGCGTCTAATTTTGCTCTCAGAAAATCCTTAACGCACCACAATAGCATTCTTTTTTTCACTACTAAAAAGATGTGTGCCGTCCCAGGGTATATGGAGTACTCGGTATCTGGGCCCTTGCTGAGGTTGGGATGTCACTGGTGGCCTGCCCAGACCCGTGCCTGGGAGGCTATGCTTTTAAAAAGGGGTAGAATAAATGGAAATAAAGAGTTCATAACTCCACCTGCAGATTCTGGTGACTAGACACCAGCGCCTCCTCAGTCCTCTGGAGGGCGATGGTAAGGCAGCCTACATGAAACAGCTCCCTGCAGGTGGAGCTGGGCCTCCGGGGAAGGAGTGCACCAATGACGGTGATGCAGTCTCTAGAAATAAATTATTAGCAATGCAGTATTTGGACAAACACAGGAGATTCTGTCACTCTACCCGGGTACTTTACTGCAACAGTTCTGAGGCAATGCAGTTCACAGTGGAAAACAGTCTTTTCGTAAGGTAGCCGGCCGGGTAGTCACAGCAGGCTGCAAGATCTCTCGGAGACTCCCGTGGTATGCCTTCTCCTGACTATCCAAAGTCTGCTGATTCATGTCCTTGCACTACCCCCTTACTACAGGTCCGTTGGGGTGCTGGTGAGTTCCCGTGCTTCCCAGCCCTTAAGAAGGGGGGCTCGACTTTAGTGGGCGATCTTGGTGTGGCGGTACTGTATGGGCAGGATGTCGGGGCCGGTAGATTGCCCACGACGGCTGGTGTTGGCGGCTCAGGGGCTAGACTCCCGCACCGTGTCCTCGGAGCTGGCACCCCGTTGTGTGGACCAGGGCTCCCCCCAGAGTATGGGTGCTCCAATATGGGGGATACCTCTCTTTTCCCGAGCTGCCTTTTCTCTAGCCCCCCCCCTCGGAGACCCCTTTCCTCTTCTCAGGGCTCACTTTTCTACTTCTCCTCGGGGCAAGCTAAAACTCCCCATTTTTCTACCTCCCTCCTCCCCTAACTCTCCCCCCAGGGACTGGGCTCCAACCATTTGCCTAGGCTCGAGTGCGGCAGTGTCGAGGTGGGAGCCTCCTACAAACCTTGCATTACCACTGCAACAGGGATAACCACACACTCTTTTATGGGTGCAGTACCCCAACTGTGACGCCTGACCAGTGGGCGCCACACTCCCCCTTGATGGAATACACTCGTCCTCGAGTTTGTTTCTCTGGTACATTGGTAGAGAAAAATTTTCATTTTCAATAAACAACATTAACTGGTAACATATATACAAAGTTTACACATTCTTTTTTCTTCCCTTTATGGGAGGCACTAAGTTTAGAACTTTGCAAAAACATTATTAACTTCATCGCCACATGGGGACCGGTAACTGTGCAGAACCAGTGGTAATTATTGTCCCTCACAGTCCGTGTGCTTTATCACCGCTGGGCCGCTTTGGACGAACACATGATATCACACAAGAGTCACTGGCTTAACAGCGACAGTCCAGGCTCAAACAAATTATTACCCTTATAAAACGGGTTAACTGGGATAAGAGTTCTCACTATAGTTTATGAGGCTCAAGGCAAAAAGGAGTCAGCACGCATTATTCAAAAACAAAAGCAAGACAAAAATGAACTCTTTACATTCCGGGTTTCCTTCAGTCACTGACACAGTTGCTTAGAGGCGGGACACTCTGATGGCGAACCATCCCATTGGTCCCCATGCCGCTTATAAGTGACCTGGTTTTCCTGGTAGAGACCCCGGTCCTGGTGACTGCGGCACAAATGAGGATCCACATATCTTCTCCCAACAAAAATTTCATCCTTCAGTCCTGGTTTCCTGCTAAACCCCCACCCATCCCCGTAATGGAGAGATATCACTGTACCTTCTTTCCTAAGTTCCAGGGATAACGGGGGTTGCCAGCGGGCGTCATCATGGGCATGGCTGCTTCCATTTCTTTCTGCCACCACTCCTCATGACGGCGTTGTCTGCCTCGCTGACTTGGGGGGAGTATGCTGGAGGTGGTGAAACAGATGCAGGGGTGCTCGGAGCAGTGCTGACCTCGGAGCGGAACCCATGAATGGTTTCACGTCGGTACTCTTGGGCACTCCACCATGCTGCTTCAGGTGTGTCACCTCCTGTGGCTCTTGGGACGTAGTCCAGGTCATCAGGCCAGAGTCCTCCTCCATGGAACCAGTCTGGTTGTTGTCGTCCCCTTCCTCGGCCTCGACGACTACATCCAGTCTCTGGGCAGATTCTCCAGGGTCCTGGGTCTGTCGAACGCTGGTAGGACCTGCAGGTGGGTCCACGGGGTCATCAATCTGGACCCCTGCCTCCTGGGTCTGCACGAGTAGTAATGCTGCCAGGTTTCCTGCTACAGCCCGAGCAGCGGCTGCGGCCTGCCGGTCCATGGCCCAGGCCATCAGCTCAGGGTCTAGATTCCCTGCACCATGTCCTCGGAGCCAGCACCCCGTTGGGTGGACCAGGGCTCCCCCGGAGTATGGGCGCTCCATATGGGGGATCGCTCTCTCTTTTCCTGGGTTGCCTCTTCTCTGGGCCCTTCCCTCAGAGACCCCTTTCCTCTTCTCAGGGCTCCCTTTCTTCTTCTCCTCAGGCAAGCTAAATCTACCATTTTTCTACCTCCCTCCTCCTCTAACTCTCCTCCCAGGGACTATGCTCAAACCATTTGCCTAGTCTCAAGTGTGGGAGTGCTGGGGGGAGCCTCCTACAAACCTTGCATTTCCACTGCGACAGGGATAGCCGCACACTCTTTTATGGATGCAGTAACCCAACTGTGATGCCTGACCAGTGGGCACCACAGGTGCTTTAACCCCTTCGGGACCCAGCCTATTTTGACCCTAAAGACTTTGGCATTTTTGTCAATTCTGACCAGTGTCCCTTTATGAGGTAATAACTCTGGAACGCTTCAACGGATCATAGCGATTCTGAGAATGTTTTTTCGTGACATATTGGGCTTCATGGTAGTAGTAAATTTAGGTTGATAATTTTTGTGAATATAGTTAATAAATAACATTTCCCACATGTCTACTTTACATCAGCACAATTTTTGTAAAAAAAATTTTTGGGTGGGAAGTTATAAGGATTCAAAGTTCATCAGCAATTTCTCATTTTTCCAGCAAAATTTACAAAACCATTTAGTGACCACATCACATTTGAAGTCCCTTTGAGGGGTGTACATGACAGAAAACACCCAAAAGTGACACCTTTCCAAAAGCTGCACCCCTCTAGCTACTCAAAACTACATTCAAGAAGATTATTAATCCTTCAGGTGCTTCACAGGAACTAAAGCAACATGGAAGGAAAAAATGGACATTTTAATTTTTCTACCAAAATGTTTTTTTAGCCTCAATTCTTTCATTTTCACATGGGCAACAGGATAAAATGGATCCTAAAATTTGTTGGGCAATTTCTCCTGAGTACACCAATACCTCATATGTAGTCACAAACCACTGTTTGGGCGCACGGCAGGGCTCATAAGGGAAGGAGCACAATTTGACTTTTGGAGCTAATTTTCCATTCAAAAAGTGAAATGGCACTTCTTCACTTCTGAGCCCTGCCATGCGTCCAAACAGTGGTTTATGACCACATATGAGGTATCAATGTACTCAGGAGAAATTGTCCAACAAATTTTAGGATGCATTTAATCCTTGCCCATGTGAAAATGAGAAACGTTAGGCTAAAAGAAAATGTTTGTGAAAAAAAAGTACTTTTTCATTATTAAGGATCAATTTGTGAAACATCTGGGGGTTCAAAGTGCTCACCACCCATCTAGCTAAGTTCCCTGGGGAGTCTAGTTTCCAAAATGGGGTCACTTGTGGGGGATCTCCAATGTTCTGCAAATGCGACATGGTGTCCGCTAACAATTTGAATGGATAATTAGCTCAAATTGTTAGCGGACACCATGTTGCGTTTGGAGAGCCCTTGTGTGCCTAAACATTGGAGCTTTCCCACAAGTGACCCCATTTTGGAAACTAGACCCCCCTGGGAACTTATCTAGATGGGTGGTGAGCATTTTGAACCCCCAGGTACTTCACAATTTAATCTGTAAAAATGAAAAAAGAAAATTATGTGGAAAAAAAAGTACTTTTTCATAATTACAGATCAATTAGTGAAACATCTGGGGGTACAAAAGTGCTCACCACCCATCTAGATAAGTTCCCTGGGGGGTCTAGTTTCCAAAATGGCGTCACTTGTGAGGGAGCTCCAATGTTTAGGCACACATCAATGCACGCACACATCCATCCATGCACACATCCATCCATGCATGCACACATCCATCCATGTGCACATCCATCCATGCAACATCCATCCATGCACGCACACATCCACACATCCACACACGCATACATCCACGCACGCACTCATCCACGCACGCAGAGATCCACGCACGCACACATACATGCATGCTCACATCCACGCACGCACACATCCATGCATGCACACAACCACGCATGCATCCATGCATACACACATCCACACACACACACATCCATGCATGCACACATCCCTCCATGTATACACACATCCACGCATGCACACATCCATCCATGTACCCATCCACACATGCCCACATCCACGCATGCACACATCCACGCATGCACACACACATCTATCCATGCACACATCTATGCATGCGCACATCCATTCATGCATGCACATGTCCACGCATACACACACATCTATCCATGGACACATCCATCCATGCACGCACACATCCACGCATACACGCATCCACACATCCACGCACGCACACATGCACACACATCTATCCATGCACACATCCATCCATGCACGCACACATCCACATCCATGCATGCATACATCCACACATCCACACATGCATGCACGAACACAAACATCCACGCATGCATGCTCACATCCATGCATGCACACATCCCTCCATGCACGCACACATCCACATATCCATGCACACATACATCCATGCACCCATCCACACATGCCAACATACATGCATGCACACACATATCTATCCATGCACACATCCATCCATGCGCACATCCATTCATGCATGCACATGTCCACACATCCATGCACGCAACGCCGCATGCACACATCCATGCATGCAACATCTATCCATGCACACATGCATGCACGCATCCACACATCCACACACGCATGCACGCACACACACATCCACGCACGCATGCACACATCCATGCATGCACACATCCCTCCATGCACGCACGCACACATCCACACATCCACGCACGCAACCCTGCATGCACACATCCATGCATGCAACATCTATCCATGCACACATGCGTGCATGCATGCACACATCCACACACGCATGCTCACACATCCATCCATGCACACATCCACACATGCAGACATCCATCCATGCACGCACACATCCATCCATCCACCCATGCATGCACCCATGCAACCATTCACCCATGCATGCACCCATCCATCCACCCATGCATGCATGCACCCACTCAACCATCCACTAATGCACCCATGCATGCAGGCACCCACTTACCCATGCACCCACTCACCCATCCATCCACCCACCCATCCACCCATGCATGCATGCATGCACCCACTCAATCATCCATCCATCCATCCACCCATGCATGCACCCACTAACTCATCCATCTATCCATTCATGCATTCATACTTACCTCATCCAGGAGGAGTAGCCTGGGAGAGGAGGCAGGGCCCCCCACCGGAGCTGGCCGGCGGGTTCACCGGTGGGTGCAGCCTGCCGGGAGGTGAAATGGGGGGCGGGAGAGGGGCACAGGGGGTTGTCAGCTTCTTCAGCCCCTCCGTGATTGCACCAGGAGGGGGCTGAGGAAGCTGACAGGTGGGTGCAGCCCGCCGGCGGTAACTGTCATTTACTGCCAGTGGGCATACCACCGGGATGGGGGGGATAGAAAGGGATTGGGGGGGCCCTGGAGCAGGAGGGGACTAGGAGGGGGAGGTCATCTGCCATCCCACCCCTCCAGATCTGATTGGAGAACTCCAATCAGACCTGGAGGGGTTTACTCGCTCTGATTGGCAGTCTGAATTTCAACTGCCAATCAGAGCAAATTTAGGTATGGGGGGCTAACCCACCCCCCCTGGGCTAAAATATAGGTGATTGCTCCTACAGATCTGGTGACTTGTCACTGACACTGTCACCGGAGCTGCATGAGTGCAAACAACCCATGACGTTATAGAGATGTCATGGGTCGGGAACGCACCGACTTTCATGACATCTCTATGAAGGGGTTAAGGAGGATATCTGTTAACTCAAATCCAGTTAGGTTATGCGAAAGGATAATGATCGCAATCAAACAAAAAAAAAAAAATCTACCTGAATTGTTCAAAAGAAATTGTAATCATCAAATTAAGTGGATTTTTCATCGAAATTTGATTTGCAGTGAGGCTATTCTCCACAGATTGAATGTTCCCTATTAACCACTAGAGCATAGCAAATATAATTTGTAAAATATATTCAGGGTGGGCCATTTATATGGATGCACCTAAATAAAATGGGAATGTTTGGTGATATCAACTTCCTGTTTATGGCACATTAGTATATGGGTGGTGACCATGCCGGCCATTTTGAAATCGGCCATTGTGGATCCAATTTCATTTTTTTCAATGGGAAGAGGGTCATGTGACACATCAAACGTATTGAGAATTTCATGCGAAAAACAATGGTGTGCTTGGATTTAATATGACTTTATTTTTTCATAACTTTATTTTTTCATGAATTATTTACAAGTTTATGACCACTTATAAAATGTGTTCAAAGTGCTGCCCATTGTGTTGGATTGTCAATGCAACCCTCTTCTCCCACTCTTGACACACTGATAGCCACACCGCAGAAGAAATGCTAGCACAGGCTTCCAGTATCCGTTGTTTCAGATGCTGCACATCTCGTATCTTTACAGCATAGACCATTGCCTTCAGATGAGGGATGAGGCAAACTTTTCTGTGAATGGTGAAGTTAACCAACAAAACCACCGCTATTGGTCTGACACTAACCCACAGGGAATAGACCCGCCAAGACTATTGGAACACAAAAATTGATGGTATGGTGTGGAATATGGGGTACAGAGATAGTGGGGCTATTCTTCATCAATGGGAACCTCAATGCCACTGGATATCTGAAATTGCTACATGATTCAGATATCCAGTGGCATTGAGGTTTCAGAGTTTCTTCTTTCTGAAGTTGTGAGGTCGGTGTCTTTACTCCAGACTTCCAGTTGTAACCAGGATACGGTAACATTGAATTGCATATTGTGATGTCACAACATTACAATGTGTGTTTTATCACCAGGAGATGATCATTGCCCGGACTAGGTACTGCATGAGACCTGGTCAAACCTCACCCCCAACACTGATTAGCAACTTACGGTCGATATGCAATGTACACTGAAATCTGTGGTGTGGATGGGGTTAGCTTTCTGAGCTCTGCTACAAGCTACATCTAAAATGTTTAATTGTGTAACAACTGCTGCACCTAGTAAACTAAATGATACATCATTGAATCCAGGGCCTCTTTTCCTCCATTGTGCTGGCCTCAGGTGAAGTAGCAAAAACCTGTTAGCAGATTCCCTTTAAGGATTAACAGTTACAAGGAAGCTCCATGTGGCCCTAGACAGGCTACAATTCTAGAACATGGAAGGAAGAAGCGATGTTACATATTTGGGACTGGGATTTATACAGCATTGACTTGTTTTGCAGCTTATCAGCTGTGAATCCTCGGGCATCCTTTCTTCTTACATATTGGCACATTTTAAACATGTAATGAAATATAAAGCTGCTAGTCATGTATATTGTACCTCACACTCCACATAATATATCTTAAAACAATCTGTGTAGGATTAGATGGACTGCACAATGCTGACTGTTGGCATCAGCTGCCGGCAATGCACAATGCCGTGTGATAAATCTTTGGTTGTTGGGCCCTGGCATTCAGGGGCCGATTGAATTTCTATTTGTCATTTATTTCCATAGCAATCCATGCATTGATATAAAAAGCCTATTATCATTTTGAAGCAACTTACCGAGCTATATTCTCATGATCGAAGTTGAGAGGGAAAAATAGAAAGGAAACAGGTAGACAGAATAAGGAACCATAAATGTTTCAGCTGAGAAAATGTAACATAAATAATTATATTTATTTTTGATTGCCTTAATTGCCTAAATAACAAAATGGAATTCTCTAAAGAAGTAAAGTTTGTAGATTTTGCATTTACTCAAGACTAATTTCATGCTTATGTGGAGCCCACTGGGACGGGGTACTCGGTACCGAACCGGGTTGCTGCTGGGGATGTCACGAAGGGCGTGGTCCAGACCGTGTCCCGGGTTCCGCAAGTAAAAGGGGATATTTACAAGGGATGAATGTTTTTCGTGACGCCACCCACGGTTTGTGGTCAGTAATGGGACCACCGCTACTGCAGAACCTCCGGGGATGATGTTGGGCAGCTTTAGATGGAACGGCTCTCCGTAGGTAGAGGCTGGTCCCCGGGGCAGTGGAACTTAGAGTTTATGAATGATAGGATAGATGTGGCAATAAGGGGATGATAGTGGAGACGGTGGCTACTTGTGGGAGTGATTAGGACTCAGGTAGAAGGATCACACATTCACGTTTCTGAAGTTTTCCAAAGCTTTACTGCAAATGTAGTAGCAGAGTATTGTCCACGGAGTCTCTACTGGGGCCGGGTTGCTCCCACCCTGTCCGGGTCCTCAGCTTCCTCCTGCTGCGCTGTGTGTGGCCCTGCTGCTGCTTCTAGCTGAGCTGCTGTCACTGTCTCTCTCTCTTCACAGGTACCCCTTGGCTAGGCAACTTGAGTTTTCCTTGTGCTTCCGACCCCGCCGTGTTGCTTCGATCAGGTACAGTGTCGATATACAACCTCCACTATCCCGGGATTTACTGTGCTGTACGTGTCAGTCACAGTTTCGGATCCGGTATCCAATCTGTGCGCTCCTCCCCTGGGGTTTTGGTGATGGCACTCAGTCTCCCGGATGTGTTCCTCTGTCTTCAGTTCTCCTTCCCTCAGACCCTGGCTAGGTCTGGAATCAGTGAGCAAACTGTAGAGAAGCCTGACGCAGCTCCTTTACACTACAGTCTCCCTCAGTTCTCCCAGGAACTGGACTCTTCACAGTTCTGCTACGTACTGAACTAACTACTTCCTCTTGACCCGGAGTACATAAGGGAGCTGGCCCATAGCTCCCCCTCCTGGCCCAGAGGTGCTAGTGTAGTGTCAGTGTATTGTAGGGAGGGAACTCGTGTGATGTTACTGTGGCACATTAACCCTTGGGGTGCCACACTTATATCTTGCTAATTCTAGCATGTAATGTGGAATTATCCTTATGGTGAACTACAATTATTCTTCTAGTGAACCTCAAAAGTTCCTCTAGGTTACAGTAAGGATTAGAGATGAGCTGATTTCCAAGATTCAAATTTGCAAAAACACATGGACTTTACCGGGAAATTCAACTTGCAGCGAATGTCTCTTATTATGTTCTGGGATCGGTAGAGAAGTTGAAAATTAAAATACAATACACTCACCTCCGCTCCTCACTGTCCCTCATAGAGTCTTCAGCAGATCTTCTTAAAGCCATGGCATGCTGAAATCACTGACATATTCACATTAGATCCAGGAAGAAAATGATCTGGGACCAAAGGATTCCACTGGCTTTTTCTTTCCTTCTTTATTGAGCAAATAAGACCAGTATCAATACTCAATACATGAGCAGGGTAGAATACAAGTTGACATGTTTCGGCTCACAGATGAGCCTTAGTCATAACTAAGGCTCGTCTGTGAGACGAAACAAGTCAACGCAATGTGCATTCTACCCTGCTCATGTATTGACACTGGTCTTATTCTCTCAATAAAAAAGGAAACAGCAAGTAAAATCCTTTGATTCAACGTCAATTTTCTCTGGATCTCATGCTAGCCCGGTTGATGGGCAATGAACTGTGACCTTGAAACTGCTGTGGATTGTCCTGCTGAATCTAATTGGTGAGCAGATTGCTTTTCCTTTAATTCACAGGTTCACATTAGGCCAAGACTTCCAAGGCCTAAGAGTAATGATGAGCGAGTGTAATCGTTACTGTTTGTTACTCGCACAGACAGTACGGTATTGGCAGTACTCGTTACTCTGCGAAAAACAGCAAAAAAAAAGCCAGCACCACCAGAAAAAAACTTGAAATAAAAATTGTGCAAAGGCACATATTACCTCCAACTATATAATGTAAAATTGAGATATTTGTCAAAAAAAATTGATCATAAAAATATAGTGGGCCACACTAAAGGCTAGCATTTACCTGATATAGCTCAAGTCTGCTCCCATGTTGCCAGTCTAAGGCTAGGGTCACACTTAGAAGACACAATCCGGTAACCGCATCCATTACCGAATGCGGTATTGGACTGTGCCTTCACACTTCTTAAAATGTGTCAAAATGCAATCCTCATTCTGGATCTGGATGCATTAATGCTTCCGGTTTTGGAATGAGGATTTTTGCAATTTTCAAAACCAGATCCGGAACCGGATCCGGTACCGCAAGGCAGATTCGGTTCCCATAGGCACCCATGTTAAAAAAAAATGAATCCGGTTTTGCAACTGCTCTGAAAAATGCAGCCTGCATGATTTTTACCGCAGGCTGCAAAACCTGTTCTGGTAACCGAATTGCCATTTGGGCAATCCATTTTTTGTATTGCAGCCTATGGGCTGAGGATCCGGATCCGGTTTTGAGCATTTTTAATGCTCAAAATCGGATCAGGATGGAAAAAAAACGCATATGTAACCCTAGCCTAAATGCAAGTGAATAAAGAAACTCAGGTTGCCTTTTATTTTGGAGGCTGCAAAGCACAACTAGGATGAATAAATAAAGAGTAGGACCACCCTAACTTGAGATTGCCTTGACGTTTGGTGGGGTAGCTCAAAGAGATTGATCAATTTTTTTCCCAAATATCTCAATTTTTATATTATATAGTTGGAGATAATATGTGCATTTGCACAATTTTGTTGTGGCTTTTTCTGTTTGTGCTGGCTTTCTTGTTGTTTTTTGGTAATGGTTTGTGTCTGACCCCCACTTTGCCATGCGTGCTGGATTTTACTTTTTTTACAGCTGTATTGCTAGTGGCATCTTTGGTAACTATTCACACACAGTTGCCGTACCCCACCCTCAGGCTCAATTTATTTCCAACTTCATTTGCTCGGACCTGCTCTGCCCTCGTTCATGTGTGCTGGTCTAGTGCAGTGAGGGTTTACTCTGAAAAGTTCATACGGCTGTGGCGTTAGCTACGGGTGGGTGGACCTGGGTTTCCTTTATTCACTTGCTTTGCAGCCTCCAACATAAAAAGGCAACCTGAGTTGCCTTTATTCACTTGCATTTAGACTGGCAACATGGGAGCAGCCTTGAGATATATCAGGTAAATGCTAGCCTTTAGTGTGGTCCACTATATTTTTATGTTGGAGATTGCACAGCACAACTATGATTGAAAAATATAGAGTAGGACCACCATAACTTGAGATTGCCTTGATGTTTGGCAGGGTGGCTCAAAGAGATTGATCAATTTTTTTTGCCAAATATCTAAATTTTTATATTATGTAGTTGGATGTAATATGTGCAATTGCACAATTTTTATTGCAGGTTTTTTCTGGTGTTGCTGGCTTTCTTGTTGTTTGTTACTCGGCGAGCATCACTTGTGCTCTGAGTGATGTGTCATCCTTATCGATCTGAGACAAATTGACAGCTCCTTTCAGTAAACAGTGGGAGCTGGCACCTCACAGAGCAGATTGCATGTTAAGCTCTCTCTGAGGGGCACAGCAAAGTGTTTTATGCAGTAGAAAAAAGCCAACCCTTCCGCCCTGGCCTCATGTGAAGTGGCCCAGGGTTTAAGTGCATGGAAGTGGTATATAGAATTACCAAGGACATACGGAAAGACTGAGCAGCTAAGGTGGCCCAGAGAGATGAGTGGTGAGGTGAGATTTAGCTCTCTTTCCTTACCTTTTGCAAGCCTCTATGGTTCATGTAGAACAAAATACAAAAATAATCTACATTCTGGAGAAAGACTGATTTGGGTAAATCTCAAGTAGAATACATAAATGTATCCATCTCTAGTAAGGAAAGCAAGATGTATCTGTTTGTATTATAGGACAAATCTACGGTAAGTAAGTGGAAAAATATAGGATCAAGGAGTCAAACATACACTGTGGTGACACTATTTTCCAAGAAAAATAAATTCACTGATGACCCCAGTGTTACAACTAGGCAATATGACAGCTAAATCAGCGTTAAGTGAAACAATAACCATATCTCTGATACATCTCTGGGAGCAAGAGAGGACTGACCTTTTGGCATTTGGTTACTGCCCTAGGGTTCAGAGTAGTAAGGGAAATCTGCTTGTCACAAGTCACATTTTAGATCTCTTTGATAATTGTAACTATTGTTTTTTTCTA